>JABSTQ010009767.1:0-498562 GCA_013358835.2 Ixodes persulcatus
AGTTCGGGGCCGTACGCAGTTGTTGATGTTGTTGCATATCTGAAAACGGGAAAGAGGTATGCTTGCACGTGATGTTATCTCACTTTGGCAGTCACAAGACTCGAGCAGGCTGGGGGAGGGAGAGAAAGGGGAACCAAATAGAGAGAAGTAGGCGCGGATGAATTTGCTGACGGTGAGGAGGATTGTTAGAGTCTAATCACAAAGTATTTTCTTGGGGGAAGGAGCTGGACAATCTGGCACGTTCTTTTTTACGATATAGCGGAGCGATTGTAACCAAGTTTGCTGCGTTATTAAATACTACTTAAGAACAACATTATGGTCGAGCTAAATTAGAATCTTTTAACGATACGAACTCTTTATTATGGTCACACATTTTTCATAATGTGATTAAACCAATTGTTCCTCGCATAGCTAATATACGTGGAAACATGAAAACTAAATTGGCTTCAGCGCCATAAGATATATTTACTTAGTGTAAGCTAGGCAGCTGAATGCTCGAGGCACGGCACAATGCAACCTTATACATTAGGCACTCGTCAAAACCGAAGTAATAATTCTACCGGGTGGATCAAGGAGACGCCAGGCTCTTTAAATCGACCGCAAAATTAGGTTTCTTAACGTATCGCGCTACGACTTTGTGCAGCGCTGCCCCCAGATGGTGCATTTTTTTTTGTAAAATTTGCAAAGAGCAAACTTACCTGAAAAAAAAGTAAAGAAAGAAAAAGGCTTAGCTCCTATGGAAACGCAGCGACGCCACCGGTCCGCAAACAACACGGCGCCGTTTCGCACGGGAGACAAGAGAGGGCGCAAGCGGTCACGACGCCAACTGCTGCCAACGAACGGGCAGACGACGCCGAAAGCCGGCGTATTTAGCAGACAAGGAACTGCAGTTGCTTGTTGTTACCGCGCCTGTAATTGTTTCTGCGACTGTCGCCGCCTGCGGAACGCGCGCTGCTTTTGAGTCGAAAAGATTGTCTGCTAAAGACGCTGGCTCTCGACGCCGTATGCTCGTTCGTTGGCGGCGTTCGTTGCGCCATCTCTTGTGTCCCGTGCGAAACGGCGCCGTGCTCTTTGAAGACCGGTTGCGTCGCTGCGTTTCCATAGGAGCTAAGCCTTTTTCTTTCTTTACTTTTTCCTCAGGTAAGTTTGCTCTTTGCAAATTTTACAAAAAAATGCACCATCTGTGGGCAGCGCTGCACAAAGTCGTAGCGCGATAGGTTAAGAAACCGAATTTTGCGGTCGATTTAAAGAGCCTGCCGTCTCCTTGATCCACCCGGTAGTTCAAAAAGTTAATGTCTTCTGCAGTCCTAGCTACGTGCACCCTGTGTCCGATGGAGGCTTCAGGTGATTGCTTATACCAAACATGACACGAACGCAGTCCAGGCGCTTGGCGAATGCCGCTCCAGTGTTCGTTCCCTCATCTGTTCTCTGAACTTCGTAAGTTCTTCGGTGGGCAAGTCGATAATGCGCGTTTTGGCTTGCTTCGCTGTTAGGACAGAGACAAAGTCGGTAGAAGTCAGGATTGCAGAATTAGCAGTTTCTCTGATGTTGTGTAATGTGGCATGGTGCTTTAAAAGGCCACCAATGCCGTCACAGGCGTTCTTTCCGTGGCCACTTGCACAGAACAACCACTGCCACAGGACGCGCTTTTTCCCCATTTCATACAACTGAAATCTGTTTTTGAAGTGCATCACGGCACCATCCGATACATATATATATATCATCGTTTTGAAGATGGGTTCTTCCTCTTCAAGGATCATAACGATGGTTCTTAGCACCAGAAGGGCATGTGCAGAATCGTGTCGAAGATCATCACTAACTGTGGCAAAGCTTCTTGCTCCGTTGGCTGTTGTGGCAACACATGTGAAAATGCTGATTTGCTTTTTACGCCAGTAGTAGCCTTGCACTTCGTTTGGAAGAACAATGCTCCAATTTTCTGCAAAGTCAAAGTGTAACACAATTGGCCTTTGTGTTACATTCGCCTTGACATGTCGTATTGCTTTTCTTTGAATATTCATAATGTATTCATGAGTAATGTATTTTTCCACGCAATCTCTTATCAGCTTGAGGAACACGGCCACAGTAAGCGTCTTCTTTATCAAGTTTCCCGACTCCCAAATTGCCAGTTGAATATCCTCCTCACAATCAAGATATAGTGTACGTGCACTAAGACTCCTCACTCCAGGGCATTCTTTGCATTTTAGCAGCATACAGGCTTCTGAAGGGTTGGAGCATATGCAGAGAGAAGTGATGTCCTTTTCAGAGAAAGCGCGGGATGAGGCGTTGTTGACTGATGCCACCACGAGTTGAAAGTTCGCACAAATCGCGCACACGCACTGGTCTCTGTACGGAGCAATTTTCACCCACTTCGGACGCAGCGTATAAAATTTGGTTAGGCCAAGCTTGATGTCCGGATAGGTTTTCATCAGAAGAGAGTAGGATTCACGAATAGAGCGCGTCATATAGACGCTTTCAGCGAGTCAGTTACTCGAGCTGCCACCAGTCGGCGCGCCCTCCGCGCGCTTTCCCGGCCGCCATAGCCGACCTTCAGTTTCTCGCCGTTGCTCCGCGTTGTGTGTTGCACCGGCCACAATCGGAGCTTTGATTTCGTGGTCTTTACGTTCCGCGTTGCAATCGTGTGTTTTCTTTAGGTCTTTTAGATATTTCGGGCTTTCACTTAATCGTTTGATATCTACGTTTCAACATAGCTCTTGTATTTCTTTTTATTTATTGAATGGAATCGGACAGCTAATGGATCGACGATCCATTCGCTGGACTTCAGAGACCATGGAAGTTCATCAAATTCTAATGTTTTTGTCGCTAATAAAGGGCAGTCAACACCATTGCGACCTATGCAAAGTTCAACTGACGAAGTAATTAGGATCTCGCAGTCGTGCTTCTCGCTGCATGTGCACGCTCGTTTCCGTTAAGCCGAACCGCATGCAGTGCGACGAGTCGAGCGACGGCGACAACGACGGGAGTCGTCGACGAGAAACGGAAATTTCTTAAGGGCCAAACACATGCGCGTCCAAACTGTCCGATTTCGCGTGCGAACCGCCGGAACGACCTTCGAGGGCGAGGGTTTTCGTCGCACCTGAGGCTACGAAAACCCTCGCCCTCGAAGGTCGTTCCGGCGGTTCGCATGCGGAATCGGACAGTTTGGACGCGCATGTGTCGCTGTCGCTCGATCAGTCGCGCGACGAGGCAAACCGCAGGGAAGCGACGGGAGCAAGCGACGAAGACGGTGAGCGCTAAGTTCTCTAGAAATCCGAAAACCGAGCGATGCGACGGGCGACAGTGAGAAATCTCCGTTGCTCGTCGATGACTCCCCTCGTTGTCGCCGTCGCTCGACTCGTCGCACGCTAAATCGCTTACATGCGGTTCGGCCTTACAGAAACGAGCGCGCACATGTAGCGAGAAGCACGACTGCAAGAGCCTTACTGCGTCAGTTGAAATTTGCATAGGCCGCAATGGTGTTGACTGCCCTTTATTAGCGACAAAAACATAAGAATTTGATGAACTTACATGCTCTCGGAAGCCTAGGCCACAATCTTGTATCGTGGATCCATTCACTGTCCGATTCCATTTCATAAATAAGAAAATACAAGAGCTATGTTGAAATGTATACAGATATCAAATGATTAAGTGAAAGCCCGAAATATCGAAAAGAACTAAAGAAAACACACGATTTCAACGCGGAACGTAAAGAGCACGAAAACAAAGCTCCGGTGGTGGCCGGTGCAGCACACAACGCGGAGCAACGGCGAGAAACTGAAGGTCGGCTATGGCGGCAGGGTCACGTGACGTCAAGATGGCGGCGCCCATGAAATGTTGCCTGAAAGGGTCTATATCGTTTCACTACAAACTCCTTCAACCCCGATGTTTTTAACGCAATGACGTCTCTCTTGCTCGGACTTTGAATGGAGCAGCCCATCTCGTCTTCTAAGAAAACACGACAAGCCGTCGTGATATCCGATTCCCTGAGCTTGTGCGGAGTGTATGGATCAGGAAGTGCCCATACTTGGCATCTTGCTTTGTCGATCAAGTATATGGTTGCCTCAGGAACAACGCTTGGTATTTGCTGCTTGCTCATATCGTTTGGAAATAGTGTGAGCAACTGACACCTTTCACTGATGGACGCGCTCTTTTGGAATGCTATTCGCACGTTTGCTTCCCACTCGGCGCACATTGTGGACGAAGATGCTCCAGTTGTCGGCTGTCGCACATCATACGCGTCACCGATCTTACGCCGCATTCGTTTCTTTACCGCTTCTTCGACTTGACTTTGCTTTTTTTCCGCGTATAAACGAGCCGATTTATTTCTCAATTCAGCTGGCATCCTGAATGGTGAAATCTCTATCTGCAGTGATGATACGCACTCGTTTATTTCGTTGAAAGACGTTGTTTTGTCAACGAAGTCCTCGTGGGCATCCGAGGGCCCGGCTTTGCATGCTTCATGCCGATCTTCAATGAGGGAACTGAAATACCTGAAGCAGTTGTGGCACAGCTGATCCGTCCGCGAGATGGGAGTTAAAGGATCCAAAATTTGCCTGAGTATTTTCAGATCCAGATCGTTCACTGACCTGAAGCGTGTCTGCCACAGCACATTTTTCTTATGCCGTCGTCGATAGTCCGCACAGAAAACGCGCTTCCCACTGTACGTCTCGGCCATAGCATTCGTAGATAATCCGTACGCGCACACACGCGATTTTGGATTGGAAAACCTTTATTGTTGGCTAGAGTTTCAGGTGGGTATGCTGATCTTGCTAGGTGGCCGTCATTGGAGACTGGCGGCGACCTCTTGGGCTCTAGTCACGGCCTGGATTTGGGTTTCCAAGTCGGAGCTGAGCAGCAAGTTCTCCCACGGGCCCGGGTGCGCGAGCCTCTGGAGCGATAATGGTGGGGGATCTGCAGGACAGTCCCAGAAGATGTGGTCTACGGTAGCTTTGCCACCGCATTTGCTGCAATCGGGTTTAAATCTATCTGGGTATGCATGGCTTAAGACCGCGGGGTTAGGGAGAGTTTTAGTTTGGAGTTGTCTCCATAGTAGCTCCTGTTCTTTGGTTAAGTTCTTATGCGGAGGTGGGAAAGTTAGCCTTTCGAGCCTGTAGTGTTGAGTGATCTCGTGGTAGGTGTTAAGGCCGTCTCCTGTCAATCCGACGTCCGAGTTATCATCCACAGCTCGGCCGATAGATCCTCGAGCTTTATCGTGGGCAGCCTCGTTCCCCGGGTTTGACGTGTGAGCCGGCACCCAGACCAATTCCACGTCTTGCCTGTTTTTCGGGTAATTCTTGAGAATTCCGAAGGAGATGGGAGATATGCGGCCCTTGGCGAAATTGCCAATGGCCGCTTTTGAATCACTGACAATCACCCTCGCTTGCGAGTTCGTTAGCGCCAAGGCGATTGCCGCTTCTTCGGCTATTTCGGAAGAGTTTGTAGTTACAGTCGCGTTTGCTACGAGTTGGCCCTCCTCGGTCACCGCGGCGATCGCGTACGCCTTTTTGGGGGTTACGTAAGCGGCCGCGTCCACCTAGACGACGTCCGTTCGGCCTTCGAATTTCTTGGCTAGGGCTTGCGCCCGGGCCCTGCGTCTGCCTTCGTGGTGGGCAGGGTGCATGTTTTTCGGTAATGGTTTTACCGTGATTGTCTTTCTGACGTTGGACGGGATTTTGCGGGTGCCCGCGTTGAGTGGTGCCGCGTTTATTCCCAGTCTTCTCAGGACCGCTCTACCCGCATTGGTGCGAGCGAGCCTGAGCTCTTGCATTCTCCGATGGGCCTCAGTCAGCTCGTCTAGCGTGTTATGTAGGCCGAGCTGCAGTAGCTTGTTGGTGGAGGTATTGATGGGTAGACCTAGGGCTGCCTTGTAGGCCTGCCTGATGAGTCTGTAGCGAACATGCGGGCGACACCATCTACACCGTAGAGCAACGTGCACCAACGCATGCACTGCGAACGAGGCAGGAGCCTCGCACCACGAGCGGTACACACGCGACACAGAGCTCCGATGGAATACGCCGGCTGGAACCAGGCTCGTCCTCATCCGACATAGACGTTATCTCGGACTGGCCCGTTTGTAAATATCTATCTGTAAATTATGTAAATAACAAGTGTGTCAGCAAAGAATGCCTCTCGGTATGATGACCACAAATTGGTGACCCGGACTGCCAGATACCTGCACTACGTGCCTCCGACTCCGAGATGTCCCACTCTGACGGCCACGGAACATCAGATGGCGATGCAGCGGCCGGGTCTGCTACCGCTCCTTCACACGCTGCCGCCATCCACCTGAAGCTGCCCGATTTTTGGACAAACGACGCGGAACTTTGGTTTCTTCACGCTGACGCCTTTTTCCGCAACAACCGCATCACATCTCAGCGAGCCAGATTTGATTATGTCGTGACGGCCCTGCCCCAGGCGACCACATCAATCGTAAGAGATCTCCTCCGTGCTCCTCCGGAAAATCCTTACGACGGCCTAAGGGATGCGTTGATCCAGCGTACTACCGCCTCCGAGCAGAAACGGCTGCAACAGTTGCTGACCGCCGAAGAACTAGGCGACCGCAAGCCGTCCCAACTTCTTCGCCGCATGCAGCAGCTACTAGGAGACAGAGCCGACAACCTGGATAATTCACTCATCCGCGAGCTCTTTCTTCAAAGGCTTCCCAATAACGTGCGCATGATACTGACAACATCTGACACACGTCCTTGGAAGCGCTAGCACGCATGGCGGACAAGATCATGGAGGTTGCTTCCCCAGCTCTTTACGCCACCCACCAAGTGCTTCCCATGCAGCAGGTTCCACCTGTCCCCACCGACATGAAGCTTTTTGAGATCATCCATCGTCTCTCATCAAAAGTCGACCAACTATCGGTGCAGGTTGCCGACTACGAGCGTCGACCACCTTTCGTCCTCGGTCTCGCTCCTCCAGTTTCAACCGAACCACTGGACGCAGAAGCTCTCCAAACCCACAAACCGCATCTTCGTGTACAACCAAAAGTTCGTGTGATGCGGCAAACAACTGCTCGCCACCCTGCTCTATGGGAAACGCACTCGTTTATTTCGTTGAAAGACGTTGTTTTGTCAACGAAGTCCTCGTGGGCATCCGAGGGCCCGGCTTTGCATGCTTCATGCCGATCTTCAATGAGGGAACTGAAATACCTGAAGCAGTTGTGGCACAGCTGATCCGTCCGCGAGATGGGAGTTAAAGGATCCAAAATTTGCCTGAGTATTTTCAGATCCAGATCGTTCACTGACCTGAAGCGTGTCTGCCACAGCACATTTTTCTTATGCCGTCGTCGATAGTCCGCACAGAAAACGCGCTTCCCACTGTACGTCTCGGCCATAGCATTCGTAGATAATCCGTACGCGCACACACGCGATTTTGGATTGGAAAACCTTTATTGTTGGCTAGAGTTTCAGGTGGGTATGCTGATCTTGCTAGGTGGCCGTCATTGGAGACTGGCGGCGACCTCTTGGGCTCTAGTCACGGCCTGGATTTGGGTTTCCAAGTCGGAGCTGAGCAGCAAGTTCTCCCACGGGCCCGGGTGCGCGAGCCTCTGGAGCGATAATGGTGGGGGATCTGCAGGACAGTCCCAGAAGATGTGGTCTACGGTAGCTTTGCCACCGCATTTGCTGCAATCGGGTTTAAATCTATCTGGGTATGCATGGCTTAAGACCGCGGGGTTAGGGAGAGTTTTAGTTTGGAGTTGTCTCCATAGTAGCTCCTGTTCTTTGGTTAAGTTCTTATGCGGAGGTGGGAAAGTTAGCCTTTCGAGCCTGTAGTGTTGAGTGATCTCGTGGTAGGTGTTAAGGCCGTCTCCTGTCAATCCGACGTCCGAGTTATCATCCACAGCTCGGCCGATAGATCCTCGAGCTTTATCGTGGGCAGCCTCGTTCCCCGGGTTTGACGTGTGAGCCGGCACCCAGACCAATTCCACGTCTTGCCTGTTTTTCGGGTAATTCTTGAGAATTCCGAAGGAGATGGGAGATATGCGGCCCTTGGCGAAATTGCCAATGGCCGCTTTTGAATCACTGACAATCACCCTCGCTTGCGAGTTCGTTAGCGCCAAGGCGATTGCCGCTTCTTCGGCTATTTCGGAAGAGTTTGTAGTTACAGTCGCGTTTGCTACGAGTTGGCCCTCCTCGGTCACCGCGGCGATCGCGTACGCCTTTTTGGGGGTTACGTAAGCGGCCGCGTCCACCTAGACGACGTCCGTTCGGCCTTCGAATTTCTTGGCTAGGGCTTGCGCCCGGGCCCTGCGTCTGCCTTCGTGGTGGGCAGGGTGCATGTTTTTCGGTAATGGTTTTACCGTGATTGTCTTTCTGACGTTGGACGGGATTTTGCGGGTGCCCGCGTTGAGTGGTGCCGCGTTTATTCCCAGTCTTCTCAGGACCGCTCTACCCGCATTGGTGCGAGCGAGCCTGAGCTCTTGCATTCTCCGATGGGCCTCAGTCAGCTCGTCTAGCGTGTTATGTAGGCCGAGCTGCAGTAGCTTGTTGGTGGAGGTATTGATGGGTAGACCTAGGGCTGCCTTGTAGGCCTGCCTGATGAGTCTGTAGCGAACATGCGGGCGACACCATCTACACCGTAGAGCAACGTGCACCAACGCATGCACTGCGAACGAGGCAGGAGCCTCGCACCACGAGCGGTACACACGCGACACAGAGCTCCGATGGAATACGCCGGCTGGAACCCAGGCTCGTCTCATCCGACATAGACGTTATCTCGGACTGGCCCGTTTGTAAATATCTATCTGTAAATTATGTAAATAACAAGTGTGTCAGCAAAGAATGCCTCTCGGTATGATGACCACAAATTGGTGACCCGGACTGCCAGATACCTTGCACTACGTGCCTCCGACTCCGAGATGTCCCACTCTGACGGCCACGGAACATCAGATGGCGATGCAGCGGCCGGGTCTGCTACCGCTCCTTCACACGCTGCCGCCATCCACCTGAAGCTGCCCGATTTTTGGACAAACGACGCGGAACTTTGGTTTCTTCACGCTGACGCCTTTTTCCGCAACAACCGCATCACATCTCAGCGAGCCAGATTTGATTATGTCGTGACGGCCCTGCCCCAGGCGACCACATCAATCGTAAGAGATCTCCTCCGTGCTCCTCCGGAAAATCCTTACGACGGCCTAAGGGATGCGTTGATCCAGCGTACTACCGCCTCCGAGCAGAAACGGCTGCAACAGTTGCTGACCGCCGAAGAACTAGGCGACCGCAAGCCGTCCCAACTTCTTCGCCGCATGCAGCAGCTACTAGGAGACAGAGCCGACAACCTGGATAATTCACTCATCCGCGAGCTCTTTCTTCAAAGGCTTCCCAATAACGTGCGCATGATACTGACAACATCTGACACAACGTCCTTGGAAGCGCTAGCACGCATGGCGGACAAGATCATGGAGGTTGCTTCCCCAGCTCTTTACGCCACCCACCAAGTGCTTCCCATGCAGCAGGTTCCACCTGTCCCCACCGACATGAAGCTTTTTGAGATCATCCATCGTCTCTCATCAAAAGTCGACCAACTATCGGTGCAGGTTGCCGAACTACGAGCGTCGACCACCTTTCGTCCTCGGTCTCGCTCCTCCAGTTTCAACCGAACCACTGGACGCAGAAGCTCTCCAAACCCAACAAACCGCATCTGCTGGTACCACCAAAAGTTCGGTGATGCGGCAAACAACTGCTCGCCACCCTGCTCTATGGGAAACGCGAGAACACCACGTTAAAGACGGCCAATGTGGTGATCCCAGAAAAGAGCCGTCTTTTCTTCATCACTGACAAAACCACCAAAATTCGATACCTCGTGGACACAGGCGCGGAAATCTGCGTTTATCCTTCAACTCCGGAGGGCCGACGACACGGACAACCTCACACCACAGACTACGAATGTGGGTTGCTCTGCCACGATGGACATCACGCATCGAACTCAACCCGATCAAGCCCGTCCCCGCAACGTCCGCTTCACCCTCCAAAACACTACCAACTAGCGCGCAAACAGCGTCTTTCGCCGCTATTCCGCTAGGGGGGGAGCCGATGTAGCGAACATGCGGGCGACACCATCTACACCGTAGAGCAACGTGCACCAACGCATGCACTGCGAACGAGGCAGGAGCCTCGCACCACGAGCGGTACACACGCGACACAGAGCTCCGATGGAATACGCCGGCTGGAACCCAGGCTCGTCTCATCCGACATAGACGTTATCTCGGACTGGCCCGTTTGTAAATATCTATCTGTAAATTATGTAAATAACAAGTGTGTCAGCAAAGAATGCCTCTCGGTATGATGACCACAAGTCCTTCGATTTTGAGTTTCTCGGCGTTGTATAATTGTAGATAGGGGAGGGCGTAGGTCATTCTACTGATGACAAAGGCCTGCACCAATCGGCATAGATCGTTTTCCTTAACGCCTCTTCTCCTGTTCGCTATGCGTCGGATCAGTC
The DNA here is from genome assembly GCA_013358835.2 of Ixodes persulcatus. Lineage (NCBI taxonomy): Eukaryota > Metazoa > Arthropoda > Arachnida > Ixodida > Ixodidae > Ixodes > Ixodes persulcatus. The sequence continues at coordinate 10,447 of JABSTQ010009767.1, forward strand.
TAATGGTCTGGTGGACCGAGACGCTTAGCTTTTCGATGACTTGGGTGTTATTTCGGTTCTCTTGGATGATCATTCCAAGGATCCGGATGGAGGTGACTTGTTTAATGACTTTGCCTTGCACGTGTACGTTTATGTTGGCTGGCGAAGGGCTGGATTTTTGTCCCCTTGGAATGTCTCTTTTTATTAGGAGCTCCGATTTGGGATGAGAACATTCCAACCCTACCGCTTTGACGTAGGCTTCTATGGTATCGACTGCCCTTTGTATGGTCTCTTCTATCTCCCCATCATTTCCTGTAGTGATCCAGAGGGTGATATCGTCTGCATATAAAGTGTGTCTGAGATTTGGGATGGCCTCGAGTTGCTTCGGCAATTCTACGAGTGCAAGATTAAATAGGAACGGCGAGAGTACCGATCCCTGTGGGGTTCCCCGACACCCCATGCGAAAGGGATCCGAGATTGTACCGCCGATCGATATTTCTGCCGTCCTCTCGTCCAGAAACGATCTTACGTAGTTGAAGGTTCGGGATCCTGGATTTAACCTCGATAGGTTAGTGAGGATGGCCTCATGTGACACGTTGTCAAAGGCCTTGTTTAAGTCCAATCCAAGGATGGCTCTCGTGTTCGAGCTTTTGGGGATCACTTCTTCGCTAAGTTGGAGCATGACATCCTGCGTGGACAGGTGGGCTCTAAATCCCAGCATGGAGGGGGGTAGGAGGTTGTTATCCTCCTCATATCCTTGGAGTCTGTTTAGAACCACGTGCTCCATGAGCTTCCCTAGGCAAGATGTAAGAGAGATAGGTCTTAGGTTTTCGGTTATTAGCTTCTTGCCTGGTTTAGGTATAAAGATGATTCTGGCGTGTTTCCATTCTTGGGGGATTTCACCATCCTGCCAGTACTTGTTGATTAGGTCAGTTAGGGCCATCACTGACGTAAGGTCTAGATTTCTCAGCATCTTGTTTGTGACGCCGTCGGGCCCCGCGGCTGATGTTGTTTTGAGTTGGCTGATGGCTTGCCATACTTCCGCTGTGCTAAATTCCTGGTCTAATTCTGGGTTTGGCTCACCCTCGTACCAGGGAAGTGGGTCCGTGGACTCCGTGGTGTTTAGGTATCTATCCTTGAGTTCTTTGATTAAGTCTTCTGTGTCGCCTTCATGTTGGTGTACTATTTGAGCGAGTCTATTGCGTTGAGCCGTTTTGGTCTGTGTGGGGTCGAGTAAGTGTCGTAGCAGAAGCCACGTATTTTTCTTACCAAGATGCCCGTTCACGCTGTCGCATACCTGTCCCCACTGCTGTCTTTCAAGCTCGAACGCGTACGCTTCAATTTTCCTTTCTAGCTGTGTTATCCTCTTTCTGAGGGTGCGATTGTGTTTTTGATTTTTCCACCTTAGTTGTAAGCTAAGGTGGGCTTCCCACATGTGTTTCAATTTAGGGTCGGTCGTGTGTTGCGAGGTTATCGCTTCTGTTTCTTCTGTGGTGGCTTTTACGTCTTCTTTCAGGGCGCGGGTCCACTCGTTCAGGTTGCCGATTTCCTTTGGAGCGGTTTTGTCCCTAATTTTACGGAAGTTGTCCCAATTCGTTAATCTCGTTTTTAACGGAGGATGTTTAAACGGGGCCGTCTGGAAGGTCGTTTCCACTATATAGTGGTCACTTCCCAACGTGAGGCCCGTATTTGTCCATATGGCTGAGATAATGTTTTTACTCAGGGCAAGATCGGGGGCCGTGTCCGTGCTGACGCTATTGCCGATCCTAGTAGGCTCTTTGACGTCGTTAAGGATCGTCATACCCACGTCTTGTATAGACTGCCATAGCGCCGTTCCTTTGATATGCGCTTTCCGGTAGCCCCAGGCAGGGTGGTGCGCGTTGAAATCGCCTACCACTACGAGTTGAGATTTCCCTGCAAGTTTTACGGCCTTACGGATAATGTCAGAGGTTGCTTTTGTTCTGTCCTTGGGTGAACTGTAGACGTTAAGAATGTAGACGTTTCCATCTCCCTTCTTACGCGGCGGGATTTCCACTAGCGTGTGTTGGACCTTTGTGTCCTCGATTTCGTGTTGTATGGCCGCGATGTTGCGTTGAACAAGAGTCGCGGTAACCGAGATTGTTTTTTTCAGGTCTGTGTTCAGGGGAATGAAAGGCGTGTAACCCGTTAATTTGATCGGGTGACTGGCTTCTTGTAAGGCTATGACATCTGGTTTTTCGGATAGTTGTTGAATATGGAGCTGCAGGTTGCCGCGTTTGTTTTTGTATCCCCTGCAGTTCCACTGCCAGACCTTAATCTCCTGAGGTCGAGGGGCCATATTGAATTGTTTGAGGAAGGTTACATGGTTGTTGCTGCACGAGCATTTGCACGGTCGCTTCTAGGGCCGCGAGGCGGTCGAGTGCCGTGAGGCGTTGTAATATTTGTCGGAGGGTATCTCCGACTAGTCTGAGACTGTCTTTGGTTTCTTGGTTGTCTTTTTCAAGTTGATCGAACCTTTCGTCTTTGCGCATAGGTGCCTGAGAGGTGACGGTGGTTTTTGGTTTGGGCTGCGGCTCACCGTCTGGGGATGCCTCGGCTACTCTCTTAGCGTTAGCGTCTAGGTCTGTCGAGGCCTGTCTCTTTAGCGTTCCGCGGTTAGCGTCCGCATCCATCGCATTGTTGGTTGCGATTTGGGTAGGAGTAGGTGGAGCCGATCTCGCGGCTGCCGGTGTGTTGAGGGGGGTAGAATTGGGACCTGTTTTAACGAGCTTTTCAAGCTCATCTAGTCGCCTACGGAGTGCAGCATTTTCCTCTTTCAGTCTTCTAGTTTGCTCCAGAAACTCGCGCTTCCCAGCGTTCGCCTGGGAGACCCTGGATGCCCAGCTCACCTGTTTGTCGGCGTTCTGGAAGGTGCTGTTGCCTCTTGAGGAGGGAGGTTTCTTGCGCTCGTTGCTCTTGCTTCTCGAGCTGTTTCTTCCGCGGTCGTCCAGGGGTGGGTAGGAGATAGACCTGTCCCTCGACCGACTTTCGCTGCGGCGTCGGCGCGACGACGGTGTTCTGGATCTTGAGCGCCGCCCGGGGTTGTCGTCGTCTTCCGACGAGAGCAGGGAGTACCGATCTCCAGTCGGAGGCCCCTTGGCCTGGAGTTTCTTGCGTTTCTCGACGAAACGGTGCTTGCAGTTACGGCTTCCCGTAACGTGCGGACGTTCGCAGATTATGCACTTGGCCTCGCAGTTGGGGGGCTCACCCTCCTCCGGTGGCGGGTGCTCCTCTCCGCAGCGATGGCAGCGTTGGCTTTTCGGTCGGTAGCACACGTCGGCTCGGTGTCCAACCCTGCGACAGTTGAGACATGTTTCGACCCGTTCTTTAAACGGATGGCAGGTGAAGAGGCCTGCTTGGAAAATCATTTCTTTCGGCGGTTTGGTGCCCTCGAAAGTGATGACGGCCGCTCTGGAGCGTCCCATGCGGCGTGCGTTGACGATAGGAAGTTCTGGATTTTCCGTGATGCAGTAATGGAGAATTTCGTCGGGCGTCTCGTTGCCGAGGGCTCCGTAAATCACCACTCTTACGGATTGTTCGGGCGTGGGGAAGTACGCCGTGACTGGGTACTCTTGATTGTTCATTGCGAACCCTGGCAGGCTCCGATAGGCATCTGCTCGTTCTTTCACGGGAGTGCTGATCGTGAAAGTGTTGTTGTAGGGGTTGATCCGCAACCTGTCCTTCACGAAGATTTCTTGAGGTGGGAGGTCGAGCTGCTCGCAGATCGCCTTGAGTAACTGTCCCGGGGTAGTCATGCGGAGGTTTAGGTTACTCGGCCTGACTACGACCTTGCGGTCGTCTTCCGGTAGGCGTGGGAGGGGTGGTCTTCTACGTCTGGTTGACGGTTTGTTGTGGTTGGTGACAAGTGAAGACTTGCCTGTCTGTTGGGCGGGCCCGGGGGTGGTCGATCCGGCCTCCGGCTGCGTTAAGCATAGCCGTTCTTCTTTTTTCCGGATCCGGGTTTGGCGTGCTCTTTCATATTTACCGCTGATGACACTCCATCCCTCTTCGGAGAGGACAGCGGGGGTGATCGTCTCGCCTTCCACGGCGTATGGCATCCTGGCAGCAGCTCTGGTAGCCCGCGGGCACGGCGGCGGTCCTCAGGCAAAATTACGACCTCCGACGCCGGGATGGGGTGGCTGCTTCGGAGTTTTCAGGCTCCATGGCGAGGCAGAATCGGGGGCCAGGGCGTGCCTCGCGCCAGGCTAGGTGGTGGGCCTGCCGCGCCGAGCGCCGGCTCGATGTTTAGGTTAGGATCACGTTCTCGTGCGGAGCTCGGGGAAGTCGACTGCTCTCGCCGGAGGTTGAAACGAGACCTGCCGCACACACGCGAAAGAGTACTCTGCCGAACGCTCCCGGTTCCACTGGATGAATTTCGAACCTTCTTTGCTTAAGGGGCTAGGACTAAGTGCCAGAGACCCTATACAACACTCACAAATGTGTGGCCCCTATTTGGGCTCCACCAAGTTTCTTCATGTTCTGCGTTTCCCGTGTATCGGCTTTAACAATCGGTTGGGATACTTCCGCGGTAAACACAGAAATTACGTAACTGATACGTGAGAGCTTTCCTTCAAGCTCTGTGGGGTTCAAGGTACGTTCAACTTGGCTCTCGGTCGGAAGCGGCAGCTCGGGTATCCCGCTGTCGACTGCTCGCACCGCTGGGTTCAAGGTCCATCTCGCGGCACAGTCGACCACGCAACTCGCTAACGTTAGGGGCGGTTCTATCGCCACGGCAGAAACGAGTATTATCTGCCGATGGGAGCTGAGACGATTTTGCAGATGTTTTTTTACTTCTCTTTGTGCACTTTGTGCTTGAAAGAGGCGGCAGTTGTCATAAAATCTGCTGTCAGTGGTTATTGTTTTACAGCATATTGAGACGCTCGGCATTTCTAAACCACTGCCTTACACCTATCAAAATGTATGCCTGATAAAAAAAGGATATCAGGAGAGTAAAATACGAGAAAATAAAAAATATTAAAAATGGCATTTTTTTTTAAAGGCGCGCTGAATTTGACGGAATTTCGAAAACTGCATTATTTTCAAAATTTATTTTTCGGTATAAAAAAATTATAAACAAATGAAACATATATTTTTTTTAAAAGGCAAGGAAACGCTCTGTCAGAGAAAAAAAATTGAATGTCTTATGTTAAAAGTTTCCCTAAAAATTAATTCTGAATCTTCGTGCACAATCGTCAGAGGTAGCAAGTTTGGCTATTTAAAAAAAAAAAAAAAATTATGAGTAGAAAATATAACTCTAGAGGAAATAACACTCAATAATACGTAGATTATCACAAAATATTGCAAGGGCTCTGCTCTTAATAATATAGAACCGAACGAGCTTCAAAACTGCTGCACGCGACAGCGGTCAAACCTGCATTGTTCTTCCCCGCACCTTTGGGAATTTATTTCTCTAAAACTAAAACTTTCCGACGATTAAAATAAAAAGCGTTTTTCCGGGTAAAGTATGCGGCACAACATATAAAAATATAAAGAAAAACAAAAAATATGATTCCCACCCACTGCTGAATGAAACCGGCCATATATATATACATATATATATATATATATATATATATATATATATATATATATATATATATATATATATATATATATATATATATATATATATATATATACCGGGTGTTCATTTTTAATTCGAAGAGATTTATTACAAAAATCCGTAAACGAGGCACTAGTACGGTTTGTTCAAGTGAGGTACGGCTAGGGGGACATTATGTGGGTGGCTAATCCTTGCGAGAAGTTGGCTAATTACTTAAAATTTGTTAATTAACTTTTTAATTAATGAAAATAGACATATGGTTCCAATTAGAAATTTGCTCAGCGTCGTCGAAAACCCCTAAAGCAGTCATTTTCAGAAAGACTTTGAGCGCGTGAGAAGCGTAGTAGTGAACTGAAGTTACCGCTCGTGGAGCAGGTACAAAGCTAGTGGTTGCGATAAGCGCCCGTGCGATTTTTCCGTCTCTTATCTAGCCCCAGCCTTGTACCTGCTCCACGAGTGGTAAATTTAGTATATATATATATAAGCCGAGAATTCACAACTACAAAAACCAGGATTTAGCTCGGAGTCAGCAGGGCTCTTTATAGCAAGCGTTTTGAACTTAATATCAGCGTCTTTGAAGGTGTAAGAGAATGATAATAATGTAAAAGATTTCTGCAGCTGAGCCAGGTTGAAGGTTGGACAGCATGCACAATATTGAAAACGCTGTCATTGACGAGAAGTCTTAAACGTGATATGACAGGTCCTTGGGCGCTATAGGAAGCTTGTTTAGGGTGACTCCGAATTACACCCAAAAGTGCGTAACCATGGAAGTGTTGGAAATTACCGATCACTAGGGAGCTGAAGGAACACCGTTCCCATGATTCCTGCATTGCGGGCCGGGGCGCTTGGGGGATTTAGCAAATGGTCTATTCCGTTCGAATATACATGCTTTCGCGAACCTACCTCCGAGCACCGAAGCCAGATCCGGTTGACTCCATTGTCCCACGGTGACCCAGGTCGAGACCGTTATCAGTTGACATCTCGTTCAGTCTCGACGTATGCTCGACGTTTTATAGTCGTTAAAGGGGCCCTGCAATGACTTTTTTACTGGTTTTTAATTTGCACCGAACTTGAGCGCACTGAACGTAGTAACTTAATGAAACTTCTCTTTTCTCAAATTTCGCTTTATTTTAAAAGTTATAGGCAAATTAGGATTACAAAAACAAGCAAAAAATAACCTCCTTCATGACGTCGTAGGTCCTGCCTTGAGTGGCCGTGAACTAGAGGAGGGGTAATGAGCTCATCAAGCGCTCACGGCTGCCGCGCTCCTTGTTGACGGCGCGAGAGGGCGCCACTAAAGCATGTGTTGGATAGGCTGTATGAAGCGGGCGGCCAGGGCGGCTCGCAATGCATTTGCTGCGCGATTAAAGACTATTTCGGCATAACACTTCATTGACCACAAACGACAGACAAACAAGGGGTAAAGATCAGTTCAGAACGGGAGCCACTTCGCGCTGCCATACCGCCAAATGGCCAAATCGCCAGCAGGGCCCGCGCCGAAGGCCTTCGGAACGCTCGGAACCGCTTGGATCCTCGAGCCGGTATACGACCGCAGCGCCGCCGCGTACATCCGGGACCTTTCCGTTTCGGCGCCTGATCCCACTACTCCTTTCTAGTATGCGCCGTTTTTTTCCGCCGCTTGGTGGCGGGTATGTCGACGGGTCATTTCTTGTTTCCGTACTTTATAAACTGCATTTGTTTCTTTTCTGATCTAAAATACTGAACAAAAACTAGTTTCATACATAATTGAAACGGTTCGCGACACTTATATTTTGTATCTCGACTAAAAAAAAAAAGCTTTTAGCGTCTCTGACCAGTAGTAAGCCCAGGACCAAAGACGTCACATTTCGCGCGCTTTCGGCAACGCGGGTCGCCCTCGTAGGCGGAGGAGGTTTCCGCGTCGTCCGGTTAAAATATGACGCACTGATATTTAGTTACTCTCTCCGTGCCCGTTGGCTTTCCCGAACCCCAAGAGACGTGGAAACCGCAAAAAAGGCAGACGCTTAAATATGATTGCAGGGCCCCTTTAAATGGGACGTCATTTCAACGTTGACATAACGTTTTCACATTCGTGCGCTCGACATTTTATGTCGTTAAATGGAACGTTATGTTATCATTAATATGACGTTCTCAATTGACATCCTGGTCAGTTTAGACGTATACTCGACGTTTTATGGTCGTTAAACGGGACATTGCGTCAACGTTGATATAACGTTATCATTTGACTTCCCGTCCAATTCAGACGTGCACTCGACGTTCTAAGGATCGTTAAGTGGGACGTTATGTCGACGTAAAATCCACCCTTTTTTCCAGACATCAGCCTTTCCATATTACGTCGAAGGAACCTGACGTTCAGACTTTCGACGTTCTTTCGACATGTGGTTCCTGACGTCATCACGTTATTTCGACGTCTTTTCAACGTGTCTGTGCTGCCTGGGGTAAGTACGTTACCCGTCACTCTTGCGGAAAATGTCGCGAGTACGTTAAAACGTTACCGAATAAAGTAACGCGTTATGAGTAGCGCCGTTGCTTGCAACGCATTGCTGCCTACACTGGTCTGAATAAACCCACCTAAAAACAATGAAAGCCTGTGCATTCGAATGTTGATGTGGTCACAATGAGGTCGAGCGCAGACACAAATCGGACACGAGCTCAGCGTCAACGTCGGCTGGAAGTCGTGCCCTGCCAACGCGTCGAAAGACGCTCTGTGCCGGGCTCGGGCCATATCCTTGAGTGGACGCCATTCGAGCGTGGTGACGTACCGTTGAAGAAGATGGAGTTGTTCGCAGTCTTGTCTGAGAAGGTGTGACTGTGTATGTCTGACGTGGTGATGCCGTGACAACGCGCAGTGCTTTAACGCCGCGCGCCTCCCTTTCACTTTCGAAACCGACGCAGCGTGCAACGGCAGCCAGCCATCCGAGCAGAGAGACCCCGGACTCCAATCCAGCTTTCTTTCTGTGTCATTTTCGAAAAACCGAAGAGTGCACGTGTACAGATTGGAGCCGCGCTCAAGCTTCGAGGGTGCACGGACGCCAAAAACCTTTGGCCATAGCATCTGATTACATTATGGGATAGTGCCACTCAATAAGCTACGGTTCAGAGTAACAAAACTTACTCATCTTGTGGTGAGTTACCTGAAGCTTTATTTGAAATCGCACGGAACGCTTTTCCGTCTTTTGAAAATGCTTAAACAGTTCGCGTCAGAGCAAGGCAAAATTACGTGAGCTTCCTAACACCGGATCAAACGCTGAGGAAGTCGCACTTTTAACGATCGGCAGTTGCGTCTGCTCTGCACAAGCACCAAAATGGCTGCACCGAGAACAATATCGGGGAACAAAGGGCCGATACTCTAAGCTCTAATATGCGATTATGCATTGGCTTCATTGCCACAGAGAGTGGTGTTAAGCAAACGACGTGCCGTTTGCTTCACCCCAGGTGCGGCCGAGATCGGCTTTGCCCAACGGCTTTGCTCTAGAACTGCGAGATTTCATTGCCGCCTATGCTTCGTATCACCTTAGCATGGAATAAATGTGACGAAGGCTGTGCAAGTACGAGTGGCTAACCTGACTGCCATGACTGGAGAGCTCGCAGCACGAGCGCTTGTGCAGCCGCCGGGGCATCCTCCAAAGCAGCTAGCTCGCGCTTTTAGGATGTGGGCCTAACAATAGGGAGTATTCACTGGCGGCCATAGCCGTGTGCTTGGCTGCGGAGCGCGTGCTGAACGCGAGCTTCCACAGTTCTTTCGCCACGTGCATTCCGCACCACCAAGATTGCCTGTCTTGGCAGCCTATTAATGCGAGCTTGTTCTGAGCATGCGCTCTAAACAGTGGCCTCAAATATGGCGGCCAGTGAATACCTCCTATAGTTCATGCTAAAGTAAAACGAAGTGAGGAGAATGATTTTGAGACGATGCATGTAGGACGTAGTGATACCATGGCAACGCTCAATGCTTTGTTAGCGCAGCCACGTGCAAGCCTTTTTATTTCAGGACTATATAATGACCGCGGCCGACACCGCGCGCTATTCCAAAGTACAGTGTGTCACAAAAGAAAATTTACACTCTCTTTTTTACCGCAAAAATAAACTAGGCATCGCCGAATGCTCATTCTCCGCCCAAAGGTAGAGCTAAAGGTCACAACCAGATGCCAAAGTTTCAGCCCGATCCGATAACTTAATCAAAAGTTATGTGATTTTCTGAAAATTTCAATGGGAAAATGGAACCCATTTTCTCCCGTTTTCGGTTTCTGGTGCCATAGAGCCCCATGTGTTCTAAAACTACGTCGGCCGCCATTTTCCCATTGAAATATTTAGAAAATCACTTATAACTTTTGATTAAGTTATCGGATCGGGCTGAAACTTTGGCATCTGGTTGTGACCTCTAGCGCTACCTTTGGGCGGAGAATGAGCGTTCGGTGATGCCTAGTTTATTTTTGCGGTAAAAAAGACCGTGTAAATTTTCTTTTGTGACACCCTGTATATACACGTTTCCCTTGTTTGCAAAAATCACAGTCAACGCGTGCTCAATCATATTGCAGTCAGCGCTCGCTCGCAATAGACCGATCTCACCAAGCGTTCGACGCATGCGTGAAGCCACCATAACTTTAGTTCCCAGGAGGCAGGCGGCAGTGACCGAGACGGCTCGTGCCGTCTCATGCTCCTCGCGCGCAGAGTTCCAGCAAGGTTTGGGCACGTGCAGAAATACTAAAGTACCCTTGATGCATTGCGGCAGTGGTGGCGTAGTCAAACTGAAAGGTGATATCGCTCTAGTGCGGCCAGCCAGAAAGTGCGTGTGTATAACACATAAACGCAGCAATGAACGCGCCTTCAAACACTTTTATGAAAAGGTGTATGACGGCAATAGACCGATCTCACCAAGCGTTCGGCGCATGCGTGACGCCGCCATAACTTTATAGTTCACGGGAGACAAACTGCAGTTCACGAGAGGGCTCGTGCCGTCTCGTGCTCTACACGCGCAGAGCTCCAGCGAGGTGTTCGCACGTGCAGAAAGACTAAAGTTCCCTCGATGCATCGCGGCAGCGGTGGCGTAGTCAAACTGGCTGGTGAGATCGGTCTATTCAGCACATCGCAACCTATTGGCGACGTGAGCGATCGAAAGCGTCGCAGTGGTCGGCCCACCACAATTGGCCGAATCCTGACTATGACGTCAGCAAAGGATGTCTCATCGCCGGAAATAAGAGCAATGTAAGAACTTCAAATTTGACGGTGTTGGCAGTGTTGCTTTGAGAACGCTATGATTTCAGGCTTCCACCATGCCCATTACAAACATCATCGAACTTGTTGTTCACAAGGTAATGACGTCACGAAAGGTAACCGAACGAGGGCGCCACCGAAACATCTCGCCGCTAATAGGGAGTTTTAGTAGATCGTTTTCAAAGGCCCGCTACCGCTACGGGCGCGCGCTTCAGAGCAGGCATCGAAGTGGCAGCGCGAGCTCCCGCTACAAACAGCGTGGCCCGAAAACACGATATACTAAAACTCTCTAATAGGGCTACGGGAGTCGCGAAATAATTGTGGTTGTGGGGATATTTATACAGCGTGTAGTTGGTCAGCCATGTAAAGTTGCGACGAGTCACTCGCTGTAGATGAGCAATTTAGCCAGTGCAGTACAACTGCTAGCCTGGGGTCTTTAACGTGCACCACGCAGTAGGGATACACGACCGCACGCCGGTACAATGCTCATCCAGATCGAAACGGGCAGGGGTGGGGATTGAACCCAGGATCCATGGGTTCTGCAATGCGAGCTTTCGCTCCACGTGCTCCGAGCTGGGGCCCTAATCTGGACATTTGGCGAGAACGCCGGCGAGAAATTTGGCGTCCGTGATTGGCCGACGCCGCACTTGACCTTGGCGCCGGCCAATCATAACCACCAGATTTCTCGCCGACTTTTTCGCCAAGTGTCCAGATTAGGGCCCCTGGTGTGCGCTAACCTACTCGGCCACCGATCCCCCCCGGGAGTCGCGAGGCAAACCCGGACAGTCACACCCCCTCAGTGCTGGATTGGCTCTGGCGGCTTGTAGCGTTCGCATGATGCATCTAAACTACTCAGTGACCCAATTTTATGTGTTTGCTGATTACACAAACCTTTGCATCTCTCGGCAACTGTGCATGGCAGCCGCAATAACATATACCTTCCGTTTTTGTTTCCTCTTATACCTATTATTTCACTTCATCATTACAATAGCAGGTCAGGGGATTTCCGTCTTAGATTTTACTGTGTCCTTCACAGCATTAGCCTTTCTGAAGAAGCTCGTCAAAGCCCCTTTCAGTGGCTTGTTATCTCGGTAACACAAAAGAAAGTAAACAATGGCGGCTCTAATTTGTCGCGTGTCTGAACCGTTTATGTAATTAAGTGCAAGCAAAGCCGAAGGCACGCGAGCGCTCTGGTTTCATGGCCTACACTAACGTCATACTAGCTGGCTGTCATTGTGGTGGCCTTGGTATCTTTTGCAGCGTAAACTGTGTACTATCGTTTTTTTTTTTTATTTGCAAGAGGAAGTATAATGCACACCGATATGGTGCAAGGACGTTACATGCAATGCCTGTGTAACGCGCTAACACGGCCGAACTTGCGTCTTCTTGCTTTATGAGCTCCGCGACACCGTAGAATCAAAGAGCTGCGTTGATCACTTTCAAGATTGTCACGGGATCATCATGAACGCCCGCCTTGGTTCATGCACGTACCGAATGCGAAAAACATGGTATTTCTAGACAGATAGACAAGTAAATGTAATATTCCCGCGCGCGCAGCTGGCCATGTAGGCAGCGCGCGCGTGGCCTGACGGTTATCGCGCCTGCCTCCCACGCGAAAAGCCAGGGTTCGATTCATGGGAGCGACGTGTATTTTGTTTATTCCTGCAATTTAGTTTTCTGGTAAATTCGAGAACCCTGTTGCTTGTTCGAGCTCCGAATATTCCACGCGTCGAACATTCTACGCCGACTATTCCAGAAGTACATAAGGGGCCTCGCATAGCGAGCCAGAGTCAGTTTCGCCCCAGCGTTCGATTCCGCTGTCACGCCGACCTCGACGCCCGCGACGCTCTACTTTGTTCTGTTTCTTTTTCCTTTTATTTTTGGGCACAAGTTCGCCCCATTAAACGTTCAGTTTACCCAGTTATTCGCCGCCTCGTCACTTGGCATTCGTGACAATATAGTCCGAACTCTAACGCTAAAATACGCCACAGCGCTTTTTTATTTTTTTTGCAAACATAGAATGAATTTGAAAATGGTCGAGATGTGACGCGGCCGAGAGAATCCAGGGAAGCCAAACCAGCGCTGTGAGCTAAAGTCCCTGGATAAAAATCACGTTGGGCGTTTCTTACAAGAACCGACAACGCGAGAGAGGCGTGCCACGAGACCACAAGTGAGAGCAGTACCGCAGTTTCATTTCAGGTTGGGCCACTCCATAGAACTTAATTTTAGTGCTGCACCGCAGGGGTTTCCCCAGGAATTGAAAGTAGGGGGTGCGTTCAAAAGTTTTAGGGAGGGGGGGGGGGGGGGGGGGGGGGGGGGGGGGCATTGAGAATGAAGGAGTTGTGAATTAAAGGAGTGCCTTCAGAAAAACAAGGGAGGTGTACACCCCCCCCCCCCCCCTTCGGGTGTGTGTAGGGAAATCACTGCTGCGCCGCCATTTGCTTCCAATTGTCGCACGTGGCATGGGCTTGTGCATGGGCGTATTTGATTATTTGATGCCGCTTGCGAGACGTACAAACACAACAAGGGGCTTTACAGAGGGCGTGTGACTCTTCGATGTGATCTAGGGACTCGCGGAGCGCGAGGTTACGTGGCATGTTCTTACCTCTAGATCAGCTAAATAGGTCGTGGCATTGGCCGCGGTCAGTATAAAATTGCAAATGGAAGTTCATCGTGCGGCAGCGACACACACCGCGTTGCCATGGCATCACTACGTCATGTGTCGCCTATTATTGGTTCTATGTTTTGTGTGGTGCAGCAGACAAGACTCTCACGCAGACCATTCTCCGGCAAAATGCCTAAACTGATCCCGGCGGTGTCAGACAAATGACTAGTGCCGCGAGTCGGCGTACGTGGAAGCTCGTGTAAACAGCAATAACAACAACAATTGCTCTGGCTTGGGGCATTTGGTACTGCTGTCGCCATCTCTTTGAACCATCGAAAAAAAATATAGCAAAAACGGCCCTGTACAATTTATTTAGACAAATACACAAATAGGAAGACATTTAGGCCTCCCGTAAGGGTTTTACAACGTAGAGTTATTTTATTGTAATAACTCTATGTCTTCAAATTAAGATAGGAGGCACTTCTAGTGCGTACTGACATTCGTTTTGCCACTTTTGTCATTTAAGTAATTTCTATTTCAAAATTGCCCCGAAAAACGCTAAGACTAACCAACGCCTGCCATAACTCCTGTGTAGGGTGCGGTGGCAGAGCAATCTCTTCATGACGCAACACCTGCTTCTACCTTGGATCTTGGACCAGCCTGCGCCCGGGTCCCGAGTTTGGTTGTTCCAGATCTGGGGCAGTGCTCGTCACCGGCTGTTCCTAGTGATCCAGCCCTGTCCCGCCCCAGCACACCTTCCAGCGGCACAGTTCCTTCGATGCACCCCCCCCCCCCCCCCCCCCCCCTCCGCCCCCTTCCTCAAGGAACTCATGAGTGAGTGCAGTGAGGACATAGGTCCTGTGAGTGCTCCTGCTATAGAAAGTGCTCCAACTACTTTGAGTGCTCTTGCGTAGCCCCAGCAGGGTTTCAAGGTCGACCAGTCCGTCAAACCACCCGACCTCCGGAGTACCCCAAGGACTATGTGCGGCTCATCCACGTTACATGTGCCTTCTACTCAAAATAAACATGTAATGATACTGGTGAAGAGCTTTGAATGCAGACATACTGAATCATATGTATGTGCAGCTTTTGTAGTATGGACACGTGGTCACATCGGTATATGGGCACGGACAAATCAATTATATCGTTTGAGTGCTTTCTGTTACTAGTTTTCGTGGCTTTGAAAGTGCCTTAACTATTGAATATCCCACGTCCTCGGGTTTCCCAACCAGGGGTTTCCCCAGGAATTGAAATCAGGGGGGGGGGTGTCTAAATTTTTTTTGGGCGGGGGGAGGGGGGTTAAAGGGGGGGGGGGGCATTGCGAATATAGGAGTCGTTGTGAATTAAGGGGGTGCCTTCGGAAAAACGAGGGTGGGTCTAAACCCCCCCTAGGGGGGGTCTGGGGAAATCCCTGTTCCCAACCGTATGTTCTCCGTCGTTAGACTTCGACAAAAAAGTTGTAAGTCTTTTCCACTTAGGATCGGAGCACCAGCAGTTGTCTTTCTTATTTCAAGGGATGGGATAATATAGATGTTCTCAAAAGTTGTGCAGCGATGTGCGATATTTATTTTAATTTGCGGTGAAGTTCAAATGTTTTTTTATGCATGCGATTCTTTTCTTTTCATGATAGAGGGGAAGTTTGTTAAAGGAGCTGTGCAACGATATTTAGTTGGAATGTTTTTCACTTTACACGAGCTTACTGGCACTAGTGGGACTCAAGGATACTCGCACGCAACGCCACTGGCCAAGAAACTCTTTTGTCGCGGTGTAATTTCAAGGACAAAAGCGATCATTTTCATTCAATCTCTCCTTTGCAAAATTTGATGACGTAACGTGGGGATCGCAGTACACCCATATGACGATATTTGAATGCTGTTCATAGATTGGACCCGGGCATTGCGTGGGCACTCGGTTTGGGCTCGTGATAATTACTAGCTCGAGAAGCATTCGGGTAGTGGCCCGTGTCCAATCGCTGCAACGACGACAATAGCCGAGCCATAACAATGTCTGGAACTCAGCGCGTGTCCTGTGGTTTTCCAACACCAGCGCGTGAATATGATCAACATTGGCGGCATATAATCGGTTCCAGGTCACGTGGCCGCTTGTTCTGGCTGCGAGTTGAGGGGGTGAACGCTGCTCGTTTTTCTTTAATTTTTTTCTTGGACTTCTATTGCGTGGGGTCAAAAACGAACACGTCTTTCATAGGTCATTAATGTCAGGGATCCGTTCTAAGTGGTATTTGCGCAAATTACAAAAATTGTTGCATCGCCCCTTTAAATCAAATGTGATGTGACAAACTACAGTTTTTTGTTGTTTTTTAAGGAAGGGAGAATGTAGTAATTTGCAATTCTTTAATCTTCTATTTTTTTTTCTAAACGTTGTAGATAATGCCGCTCTGCTCCCCGCTACGAGGAAATAAAAGGAAGGCAGGCACGCGAGATTGGGCTGCCATATGTCACCTGGGAAGGCGTCGTGATTTGGGGTCCGAGTCTCTGATCCTGCTGGGTCCGTTCGAATCGACTTGCAAACACCGAGATTGCTGCCAACGAGGTGAGTGAAGCTTGGTGGAAACTATCTCGGCCTTGGTGGCGTTACGACGCTCGGACCAGTGACCCTCGGCTGCCTCGGAAAATACAATAGTTACCGTGAAAGGTTCCGCGAAGCCAAGTTGAAGAGAGAGAAACAAGAAAGCAATTTGCGGCAAGGCTAGGAGGTTACTTCGATCGGTGGGTCCAAGTAGCAGGACAGAGGAAGACCTTTGAAGGGATGCGAGATACGATCCTGGTGGAGCAGTTTCTGGTGACCTGCTCAAGCAGGTTGGCAGTGTTTCTCAAGGTGCGAGACTGAGTCGCTGCAGAAGGTAGCAGTTGACACTGACCTCGTTCTAGAAACTCAAGTACAACCTCACATAAGCAGCAGGACTAAATTGGAGAGGCGATTGACAAAAAACCGAGGACAGGGGATTCC
Organism: Ixodes persulcatus; assembly: GCA_013358835.2. NCBI lineage: Eukaryota > Metazoa > Arthropoda > Arachnida > Ixodida > Ixodidae > Ixodes > Ixodes persulcatus. The sequence continues at coordinate 26,790 of JABSTQ010009767.1, forward strand.
ACTAAGCAGGGCAGAGATGAAGTCCGAAAGAGCATCCATCCGTTGCTTCCTCAGCGGAAAGGCGGGTCATAAAGCCGAGAATTGTCGGCCCAACAAGCAAACATTTAAGGCGCAGGTATGTTGGAACTGCGGCCGTACGGGTCACAGGGCGAATCGATGCAAGGCGAAACCTAATGCGGGACAGCAGGCTTCGTGTCTGTGGAGAATGCCTGATGACGCCTTCGTGACGCTAAGGAACGGTAATAAGATTCCTGCCATGAGTGCTGCCGTGGGCAGAGCTCCCAAATTCCTCGCGGAGAACATGCCCGTGGTTGTGGGATGTCTCAGAAATCATTGAGGGACGGTAGTAAGGAACACTGGCACTGGGCACAACACGGTAGTGGTTGGGAGCTGGTGCCGTCAGAGGCTTACAGGCAAGTCAAGTGCCGTCCTCTTGTTAGATCGGACAGCTAGGCACCTACCGGAGGCGGTGAGTTTTGTTCAAAAACAATTCTGTACAGGAGCGATCCTGGCAAAATGCGTTGACAATCCCTTGTACGACTTGGTGTTGGGGAGCATTCCGCACGTTCGAGATGCCGATGACCCGGATCCGGATTGGAAAAGGAAGATAAAGCTTCAGGTGGAAGTCTAGAAGACAAGGCAGCGCCAGATCATTGTCCTCGAAAGTCGGGAGAGGCTAGCGAAAAATCTAATTCAAAGAAGGATGACGGGTTGTGTCAATCGAAGCTACTCGACATCGCTGCAGCTGGGAAAACAAGTGTGACAAATATGGGGACGAAAAGAAAGGAAGAGACGCCACGGAAGGTACCTCAGGTGCTGGGGCTGACACCACCGTGCAGATGCTCGCTCAAAAGCAGAAGGCTGACAAAAGCCCTACGAAATGTTTTGACGAGGATGGAAAAATTGTGCACAAAACCAAAACAAAATTCGCATTTTTTTAGAGTGGCCTACAGGGTGGTCGAGTACTCTTCCGGAAGAAAAATTGGTCAACTAGTGCTCCCGACAAAGTTCACAGAGGCGGAAATAGCTATGGCGCGTGACGGCATCATGTCGAGGCACCAGGGAATGAAGAGTACGCTCGGCCTGGTGGCTGAAGAATTCTTCTGGCCAGGGATGCAGAGCTAATCAAAAGGTTTGTCCGGTCTTGCGACGTGTGTCAACGCACCGTGCCCAAAGGCAATGGTGGGCAGAGCGCCGCTAGGAAAAATGCCCGCGATCGAGACTCCATTCCAGAAAGTGGCAATATATATCATGGGCCCTTTACACTGATGTCGAGCTCAGGAAACAAGCATTATCTTACCATGGTTGACATGGCTACTAGGTACACGGATTTGGTAGAATTGCAAAGCATCGGATCTCAAAAACTGGCTGAAGCTCTGGTCGACAGGCCACGCGCTACGGGGTCCCAACAGAGATCCCCAGCTACTGGCGAACGAGTTGTACGTCGAACCTTAAAGGGATACTACAACGAAATTTCGGCGCTCATTTTTTGGTCTATATGTGTTCAAAGGAGCAGTATCATATCGAACATACCAATATCTTGTTAAAAAAGTCTCGAAAAGCAATTTTAAAACGAATTAAACGATTAACAAAGAGCACCTGGTGGATGTCGCTAACGCCTCGCTTGTAATGCCCGTCTAGGAACCTTGACAGCTAGTGACGGTGAGTGTCTCGCCTCCGGCCACGACGGGAAAAGAGGGGAAGGAGGAACTCCCCTCTTCCCGAGAATGTCTTTTGTGTGTCGCAGAAGTCGCTATTGTCCCCCTACAAGATTATAGAAGATTAACCCGTCACTCAAAATTCATACAAAAGCACCCGCTTCGGTGGCTGGAACGACTAGGCCATCCTCTCGACGTCAGCAGCGCCGTAGCTTTGCTCGTCCCGAGAAGAACTACGTCACGATTGCGTTGGATGTCACGTGGTCTCCGCTGGGCCTTCTCCGAGCGCTTGCCAGAGTGGGCCGTTTATGACGAAAAATACAGCCACCAGGCTCAAAATACAAACGTGCGATTGTCATTTACGGATATTGTGGATCATATTCAACCTATTTTTGAACACGACGGGAATATTTCAAATTTTGTTGAACTATCCCTTTAGGGAAGTGAGCAGATTACTATTGATGAAGCATCTAGTAACCACATCGTGTACCATCCAATGTGTAACGGACTTGTTGAGAGGTTCAACGGCACGATCAAATGTATGCTAAGGATGTGTCCAGAGATACCCTAGGATTGGTACAGATATCTGCCGGCGCTACTGTTCGTATACAGGGAACTGTCGCAGTCAAGTCTTAGATTCTCACCATTTGAAATGCTCTAAGGGAAAAGAGTGCGAGGACCGTTGACTATCCTCAAGGAAATATAATCAAATATGGGACTATCAAGGAGGAGGTCAAGATTTCCTATGAATGCATTCTAGAACTCAAAAAAAAATTTAGAAGGCACCTGCGAGCTGACACACAAATCTTTGGAGAAGTCAAAGAATAAGTACAAGGGATACTACAACAGAAGAAGCTCCAGCCGAACGTTGAAGCAGGGTGATCTGGCTCTTATCCTTCTTAATACGGATACAAATAAAATGGTCATGGAGAGGAAAGGATCTTTTATAGTACTAGCCAGAAGGAATGATGTCGGCTACGAGCTGGACGTGGGTGGTAAGATGAAGGTCTTCCATATATAAAAAAGTATGAAGAAAGATAAGGAAGCCGGCAAGAGCAGCCATATGGCAGTGCGAAAGTGGAAAAACCGGAGAAAAATTAGGGCGACGATTTCGCCGAAGGAGAGACTGAAATCCCTTTGCCGAGCTGGACTAGGCAGCAAGGGGGTTGGATGTCAGTATACACAAGAAGTTACAAAATGAGCAGAAGAGCGAAATGCGCAAAATGACTGAAGACTTTGGAGATGTCTTTCCTGATCTTCCCGGGAAAAGTTATATCAAGGCGTGTGATCTCCATCTCACAGCGACACAGCCGATACACGTGAGATAGTATCCGCTATTGCTAGCGGTACAAGATGTGATAGAGAAGGGAGTGACGGAGATGCTCAAATTGGGGGTAAGCCGTAATTGAGAGGTCCACTTCGCCATACATTGCCTCAGTGGTGATTATTCGGAAGAAGGACGTGTCAAACAGCTTTCGTAGCGACTACAAGAGGTTGAATGACACACTGAGACCTGACGCAGAGACGATTTCAAGAATCTACGTTACTTTTGCCAAGGCCGCGAACAAGTTTTTTTTTTTTTTTCACAACTTGATGTAGCCAAAGGCTATTGGCAGATTCCGATGAAGGAGGACGCAAAAGGGGAAGTGACATCGTTTTCTAAAACAAGCGGTCACTATCAGTGTAAATTTATGCCGTTTGGTCACAAGACCGCCTCTGCGACGTTCACGAAGCTGATGCGGGAGGTGCTGAACGGGATTCCAGGCGCGCATCACTACACTGACGACATCCTGGTCGCAATGAGCTCGTGGAAAGAACACGTTGAGACATCTTGTAGACCCTGAGATGGGGAATGATAAAAAAACGGATGAAGACAAGAAATCGTTCCCGATCCCAGGGTTTACAAGATGTCTATTCATTACCAGATCGCCTGCACTCTATCACTGCTTACAATGTTGAAACCAAAGCGTTATTATAATGTACGCTAGAGGTTCAACTGGCGCTGGTGTGCTGTTGCAAATTGAAGCAGACAGCAAGCAGTCGGAAATTGACTTCCGGTAATGCATTTCTATGGAAAAAAGCGAGTGCATTTCCTCTCTGCGCTCGATTATAAGAGCAAATATCACGAATAATTCGTACGTACTCGGCACTTTGGAACATTTCCCTGTCACGCGGACGAAATAATTGGTCAGTTACGGCGTTTTTATTTTAAAATCTTGACATGAAAAACGGTGCTAAAACCGCTCCGTACATGAATTTATGTGCACTGTCGGACACTGTTAGCGCGAACACGGCGTCGACACTTTCCAGCATGGGTGATATACGTGCCAAACGAACGAAGGACATGTGGAAAACCAAGAGAGACGGCAGGAACTACGAAGTAACACTGGATAAGTAACTCCTTGTGCATGCAGACGATCAAAATAATTTGAAAGTAACGTAATATAGTCCGATTTGCAATAAATAAGTACTGCTTTATTCTTTCTGCTCATGAATAAGTGCGAAGATGGTTAATTGTTCTGGGTTCAAATCATCACCGGCACGCTTCAAATCTTTGCAAATAGGGAGAAGCCAGGGAACAGGTGCCCGATAAAAACTGCCCGACAAAGGAAATAATAAAAAAAAAACACCTTTAGTAGTTCAGGTACTTTATCCTTTACGTTCCGAACGTTTTTTCAACCACTCGTAAAGATGCACGACGGGGTCATTTTCATATAGTGACAGAACGGGCATATTAGCAATATATAAGCACCAGCGGAATGCTGACGAACTTTGAACACACTCTACATTCCTTTCGATCGTTATTTTGCTTAGAATCGTCGCTCGTTTCTATATACCTGCCATGGAACAGAGGTTTGGGCCTGAAATATAGCGAAGTTTAACATCGTTCAGTGGTAAAGAAAAAAATGCTGTAACTAAAGCAATTACACTTCCACAATAATAATAAAGGTACATACTATCCAGTACAACCAAAATAACAAAAGTTATTCATATTATTTTCCGGCGAAGAGACAAAATTCACGCGCTTTTTCCCATAGGAATACACAGGAAGACTGTAAAAGTAGACTGCATGCTGTCTGCTTCAATTTGCAACCGGAAGTCCCGTAGACACTAGCGCTAGCTGACCCTCTAGCGTGTATTGTAATAACTCTATGGTTGAAACGCTCCGGACAGTCTTGGAACGCTTGTGTAGTGTGCCATCTGTATATCGGATGGCGTTTTGTGTTAGAGTGTGTGTGTTTACAAGAAGATGGCGCCACGTGCTTGACAGCGGAGTTCCCAGCGAGGTCCGCGAATACCTTGAACGGCGCCAAAGAACGGTCGGACGTCGGCATTGGGGTGCCACGGACAGGTAGCGAATGAGCTTGTGGGAGGCCACCTCGGCTGGTCTTCATTTGAGGCGCGAAAGACCCGAAAGAAGCTGAAATATTACACGCGTTTAGGTACATAAATAGAGACCGCTAGGTTAGGCGTCTTTTCATCTACATTCACCTAGAAAATGTCAACTCGACGTGGAGAAAGCGAGTTACCAGTCTTGGCACAAAGTTTGGAATTTTTTCTTTGGTTACCGAACCCCAAACTGAAAAGGAATGGGTGAGTGCAGCGCGGGAGCTAGTAAAGACTATTGAGAAGGACCGTTGGATGATCGGGATGCAGCAACATTCTACCATGCATTTTTACGCGACCCTCATGCATGCATGATCGGGATGCAGCAACATTCTACCATGCATGCTTAAAGGTGTAACCGAAGTATCGGGTATTGCTATCAGAGTCACGAGAATAATCTACTAAAACTTCCTAATCAAAAAGATGACCCTAAAAATATTTATACAAGTTATTTCTGCTGGCGCACATTGCTAGCGAAAAATGTGCTTCGTCATTGGTGAACAGTTTTGCAGTTTCGCCGACCGTTTCTTGTTAGCAGACGACCCGGAAGTGCAGAGTGGTGGGGCGATCGCTAGAGACGATATGTCTCGAGCGCAAGGTGCACTTATAGTTCAAAGAGCAATCGCCAGGGGGCACTGATAGTACCGCGGTTCCCGCGGAGCGGTGTTTGCACTCATATTGATTGTGATAGTACTTTATTATACGAGTGTAAGTATACAAATCAACATTAAATTAATTTATTTCTTCTTAAAGGGTAACTGCAAAGAAAAAAAAGTGTTTTTTTAAACAGCCTAATTGGGACAAGCATGTCACAAAACTAATGTTCCGCGAAAAAAATAATTTTTTTTAGCAATATTTACGCCACAGGACGTAATTTAGTCGGAGTCAGAACCTCTCCACATTTGAAACTTTCTGCTCTTTCGACCCCCGCGGAGGAGAAGTACGCCCCGCCCCTCACTCTCCTTGCGTTGCGGAGTTGAACGACGCAGCGTCTCAACTTCCGGTAAGATCTGGCAACAACGCACGTTAAACATGGCGCCGGTATCTGCGCGGTTTGCGAGCTCATAGCGAAGACGTGACCGGAGAAGTGCCCCTGTGATGTTCGCGGAAGACGGAAAGTATCATTCGTAATCGTCGTGTGTGCTTTGAAAGCGAAGGGAGTCACAGGGTCCACGAGTGCGCAACCACAAGCCAAGGTTCACGACAGCGCTGCGTTGACTTCGGCGATCTCGTTCTGTTTGGTGCAACACGGCGATGCGACAAAGAGCTGAAATGTTCGTGGTGTGTGTGGTGCGGTGCTTGGAACTAGACACCCACACTAACACGGAGCGCAAATTGGTTTTTTGGGGTTGATGTTTAACGGGTTCAGCCTCGTCGTCGTCAGCTGATCCGGTCCAGCTGGTCCGGGAGGACGCAGCGAGCGTTTTTAAAAGTAAATCTTCTTTCGTTCCGTTTCAAAATGTGGAAGATTCCCGACACGTTCCGTGAGTAAAAAGCTGCGGACGTTTTCAACAAAATTACGTCGTTTTAATTGAACAATGAACTCCGAATTGTCCTAAATCTGCCGTTTTTATGCTTCGTGTTGTTGGACTGCGTTTGCACAGCGATGTGTTGCGCTCGTCGTGCGGTGTGAATAAATTTGGGCAAGATTTCGTACCTGCCCACAGATGCATGAACTGAGACCATTTTTTACGTAGTAAACACAGTGCTTTTTTATTTTGTGTGTCTAGTCGCGGACGATCGATGCACCCAGTGCGAATCTCGACGGCCTCCGAAGCGATATGACGAGAACGTAACTGGACACGTTTGTCGCTACGCGAACAGCCGATTTCCTCCAGCCAAATAGCATTCCTTTCGGGGCGACATGGCTGCTGGAAGGCTCGCTGTCGGGATCACTCATCTGACATCTCCGAAAAGTCGGCATTTGCACGCGCAAACAAGCAAGCGCAAAAAAAAAAGCACGCTAAGCAAGCAAAGAGGAAAACGAGAAAGAACCCCGCTATTAAAGCGAAAACCCCGCGTCGCTTCCTATCACTAACACCTGCGACAGCTGCTCAACACACACTACTTCACTTCAAGAAGTCTCACTCAAGCACCTGGGTGAGCACGAAACACTGATCACTTCGGCGAAACGACTAGTTGAGATAGGCGAGACAGGCGGGAGCAGAAAATTAGGCGGCCATGAAAGAATGGCGAAGCTTTTGTTTGTTATGGTATGAATCCAAACGGAAGTGCCCGTTTTGTAAACCTTTCGTAAAGAATAGTAACTTTCATCACATGGGTTATTCTTTAAACGTAAAAATATGCCGCTCAAAAGGAAATTGCAACATATAACAAAGGTTTAACAACCAAGATCTAAGCTGTCAATCAAACTCTTAGCCAATGATAAGTATAGCAGCCGATTGGGATTGACGTCACGGAACCCCAACTTCGTGGCGCGCGATTTAAAATGGACGAAATAGCCGCAAACTAAAATCAGCCTCACGCAATAAATATTGCTGTAAAAAAAAAAAAATTTTTTTCGCGGAGAAATTGTTTTTTGACATGCTTGTTCCAAATAGGCTGTTTAAAATTTTTTTTTTCTTTGCAGTTACCCTTTAATATTTTTTACTTGTGAATTTGGTTTGATTGCGTGCAGCGGCTGCGTCGATGATGGGCAGGCGTAGTTCCCCGAGTGTCCGCCGACGCATTGATCGTTACGAGCCCAAGTCGAGTACTCACACAGTTCTCGTGTTCAATCTATGAACCGCGCTCGGCTGTCCTCAGCGGGTGGTTTCAATCCCAAAATTACGTCATCAAGCTTTGCGAAGGTTAAGACTGAAAGAAACTAGTCCTCGCAATTTCACCGCGAACAAAGTGGCTTTTGAATCAGTGGTGGTCCGTGCGAGTATACTTGGGCCAGACAATGGGACCAGAACGCCTCTGCAAAAGTCATGAACATTCCAACCCGATATCGTTTCATGACCCCTTTACGGCTGATTTCACAATCACATTGGCTGCGCGTCGATAATAAGATGCTAGAACTATCCACACCCTTCACTTCTCGAGGTGACAGTGACTCTCCAGATCGACCTAGAGGTGGCTCTACAGTCGCGCTATCATTATTATCATCGTAGTGTGGCTAGAGGTACACTGTACTAGAGGTATGGCCGGTATGGCCGCTACATAACTGCTCTCCACGTTCGCGGGGAGACACTGTAGATTTTCGCCTTTATTTTGCCGCATGTTATCGTTGGAGAAAACAATTTTAGCGGAGGAGGGTGCAGTAAGTTTGCTGCTTCAACAGAGAGCGTATCGTGTTACGAGCGTACGGCCGAAGTTTAAACAATCGCTTGTGTGGGTGCGTCGTCTGCTCTAGACACACGTTAGAAATCATGGATCACCGTGACGAATGTCTGTCCCTTGGTCAACCGCACTCCAAGTATTGTTTGTTTTCAAAACGTTGTATCGTTTGACAAGCGTGAAAATGAAACGAAATGAGGAATCCCAAACTGGATTCTAAGTTAATATTGCTACTATGGGTTGTCGAATCGCAGGTTCTACGCAATGTTTTTGTCTTATCTCGCATAACTCTTAGTTCCTGCGGAAACATGAATGTTGTGCAATCAGAAAACTTAGTGCTGATGGTCATTAGAAATTCCCGTGTTGCCGCTAGCCTCTAGGAGTAGGAAAGTTGTTGCCGCTGCAGCCTATATGTTTCCTTTCACTGCGTCGTGGTTTGGGTGTGTGGGTTTGACAGAGTCAACGTAAATTTCAAATGCAACTGCAATATGCCATTCACGACATAGGAAAATTAACGAAACAAATACGCAGTTTTAACGTCTTCTATGTAATATCCTGAAGATCAATCAACTAATGGGTTAATTGATTATTTAGTCAATTAAAGGGTGGTAATTAGTCAGATTTACTTTTTAATCAACCCCCACCTCCAATCAAATTTTTTTATAAAAGCTATGGCTTGTGCGAGATACCAAAAATGTGTAGGACCTGCGGTTCTAAAAACCACAGCTCTGAGATTATGGGAGCATTCAAATTGACACTTCTCGACACACTCAATTTACACGCACGTGAGACGACAGAATACAACAGTTAGCAGACATAAAAAAAAGGAGCCTTTAATAAGGAGTGTGCAGATCAGCCGGAAACAGGTTTTCGTCTTCGAGATTCATGCTTCTCAACGTGCGCCCGAAGCATCTGACGACATGTGGATGTTCACTGTCTCAGCCGCACGCTGGCGACTCGGTTGGATATCGAGACGGTGTACCCTGGTCCAGCCGCCCGATGTCTCGCTCATTGGGAAACCACTGGGAGCACGTTCTGCCTCATATTGCCCCGCATAGTTTCCCGGGGGGTCGTAGTTGCAGACGACGAAGTAGGCGGCTCGGGAAGCTGCTTTGCTTATGGCGCATCCCACGTTTGTGGTGGACTTCCAGACGACCTGGGTGAAGTGTCCCGTTTTTGAAGAGAAGCCCGGATTGGCGTAGTCGTAGTTCTTGATCTCGCTGTACCAAGAATCGACGGGAGCTTGGGCTGCGCGGAAAAAAAAATAAAAACGAAGAAAATTGGCTGTCTTTTTCTCATTTTCTAGAGGCGTTCAACATGGTGCGTAGCATTTTTAGTAGAGGATGCAACCGTCCGTCAAACCGGATATCCGGTTGAACCGGAAGAAAGCGAATTCGCCTTTCAAAGCAGGTTATTCGGTAATCCGGATTATTCGGTTTGATCTCATGTACATTAATAATAACACTCATTTGTACATATTTCTGGGCATATGACGATGAGATCGAACTATAAAGGGCGCGCTTTTGTACCGTTTATTTTTTTACCAATTCCGGTACAAAATAATTCATACTTATATGAATATTTGAATACCCGGATATTTATGTAACAACATAACGTAACCGGTTATTCGAATAGCCGGTTATTCGATTTTCAAAATCGAATATTTGCTAATTTTAATAATCGCGGATAATTGGTTATCTCTCTAAACCGGTCCGTACTGCTCTCTCTTGTTTTTGGGCCGCTATTCGCACTCCTCTTTTTACGGGCACAGTGAGGAGGCCACTCAAGGGAGGGCCACGTTGCGAGGTTTCTGCGAATGCATAAAGCCGCCTCAGTCTAACGTAATGCTGTGACGTCGCGTGACGTCGCATTGTCACGTGGTGTCATAATGTCACGTGACCCGATGACGTCGGTGACACCATGACGTCATAGTGGCACGTGACATCAATGCATCATGTGACGACGTGTCATGCAACACTGTGACGACACAAAGTGCCCGAGGCTGACCATAAAAATGTTAGGTATTTAAAGGCAAAAAAAAAGAGTTGGGTAGAAGTTTCAACGGCCTTGAACACGAGAAAGGCTGTGAGCTGTGGCCCATGCACGGCGTCCGGCATTAAACGTGGGGTGCCTTCTTATCGCCCCTCGGCCAATCAGATTGCCGCCATCAGCCGACAAGAAGGCCGAAGAACCAACCACAAAGCGAGAAGCATGGACATCATGAGCCACGCTCTGCCTTTGTTAGGTTGTTACTACGAGTGTGCGAATGCCGGTTCGAATCGAATAGCACTGCGTCATTCTTAGCTTTCGCAGTGGAAGGAAAATACACGGCAACCGGTTTTTTTAACGGTGTCAAAGCTAGGAATGACAGTGCGCTCTTAAATTCGAACCGGCATTCGCGCATTCGTAGAACTTGTTGCCCTGCCCATCAAGCCCACGTGCAAGTGTATGACCTCGGAATGTCACGACGGTTACTTTCGGTTGCGGCTGTTCGAGTGTGTACTTTCAAGTTATGAGCATAAAAACAGGTGTGTAGACGATAACAAAAGGCAATACGTCTGAAAATGAAAATTAGGATTTTTCTTTTGTTGTACATTGATATTTGTTTTATGCTCTCAAAAACCTCAAAAGCGCGAAATAAACCGTAGAAAAAAGAAAAAGAAGCAAGTCTAGAACAAAGTTTTTACAGTGCGGAACAACCGGTCGGGAGCCTTCCCTAAAGACCTTTCCAAAAATCGCCTTGTGCGTGCAGCCATCTTTGTCGTGCTGCTCTGTGAAACGCCTTCTGAACGTGCACTGTAACTCTGTTGTGCGGTCTATCAGACGCTGAGCACGCGTCCACAGCTCAGTGACTCGGCACTTTTCGCCCGGGCGATAAGCACTGGAAAGTGCATATTGTTGGGAGGGTTGGTACTGTGTATTCAAAAGCAAGGTAGCGCTTGAAACGAGGACGAAGTAAGAGACTGGACTACACGAACCGCTGTGTATTGCAGTGTCTTACAGCGCTCTGTGTTGTCCAGTCTCTTTGTCCTCGTCTAAAGCGTTATACCATGCCTTGTGTGTATAGGGCGGCTTCTTAGCTACGGCCGCTGTTGAAAGGCCCGCCCGAATTGCCGCTGCCGCCACAGGTAAGTACGTTTTTCTTTGACATTTCGACGCAATGCTTCCACCAGCTTCACCCACCTCCGGGGTAAGTCGGAGCACGGTACGTTGACAAGCCGATTTATGCGGTCACTTTAAAGGCTTCACCCGGTATCGGGGGCACGCGGTATTAATAGGAATGTGCCAGCTAAAGCGAATATTTGAGAAGTAAGCTAAGTAGTATATTTTAGGAAATTAATTTTCTAACTATCACTTAACCCTCTCTATCTGAGATCTGTCGCGGTAGCCCTTATCCAGAAGGAACCCTTTCTGTATTTCCAGTGTCTTTTTTTTTATTTTCTCGGCTCTCACGTCACGCCCTTGTGGTGGCGCTGTTGTCGACGTGATGCTCGCCCAGTGCCGACACCTAGTGTGGGCAAGATCTGACTTGTTTCTACACAAGGTGTCGGTTTATATACAATGTGTTTGAAAAAAAATTTGTATCTAAAAAAGCCGCGAAGGCTTCACTAACGCGCTCTGTGCAGGTGAGTTATACGGTCAGGGGTACATAAAATAGGGGCATAAACGTCAGGATAATTCGGTTAATTACTAAAATTTATCAATTGACTTGTTAATTAATAAAAAAAAGATGCGGTTGCAATCAAACACTTGCTGAGCATCGTCGACAGCCACTGATCAAGTAAGTTTTCACAAGACTTGGGGAGCGTGGGAAACGCGCGGTGGTGGGCTTAATTACGACTCGTGCAACGAGCGCAAGGCAGGTGGAGCGAAAATGCGCCCGTGCGATTTCTCCGTCTCTCATTACTCGCGTTTTTCGCACCGCCAGCATTGCACCCGTTGCAGGAGTGGTAACTTTAACGCACCAACTATGAGCCCATGATCAGCCCCCTGTATTATGTCCCCGTGGCCGTATAACTCGCCTTCACAAAGAGCATTAGTGTAGCTTTCCCAGTTTTTATTCATAAACAAATCTGTAAGGGCCTAAAGAAACACCCTGTATCTCTAAAAGCACAACCCAAAAACACATCCGTGTGCGTGTGCATACCATTGACCGTGTAGCTGGGGTCGGAGGACCATGCAGAGTAGATGTTCTCGCCGTATTTGTTATTTGGACGGTGTTGAAGAGGTGTTCCCTCTGGTTGTGCGGCGAGATGATCTGCCCAGTCTTGCGCCAAGAGCCGAAGCTGGATCGTTCGAAGCGAAGCAAAAGAGAAACCACTCAGGGGAAAGATCAACATACCAAAAGCATATTTATTTTGCATTTTTAGCTGTCAAACTTGGCTGTGACATTGTGCATGTATAAACATCCAGAAATTGGCACTTTTTCCGCGAAAGCATCAGCGTTGCCCTTTAAAGTTTTCCCTGTATATGTGTATGCGAGTGAGTACGCGCAGTTGCTTGTATACCGGCTGTGTCGTATGGAACGATACCAACTATTATTGTCTTTTAACACAGAATGATTTTTATCAGCCTATATTCATAGAGTTGTCTAACGTTTGGCTGTAACAAAAACCCGACAACGAAAAGCAGTACATTAGTAAAGAACCAAACAAAAAGACCAGTCATCCGGCAGGATTTCAACATACCACCTTGTGATTATGAGCCAAGTGCCTTGCAAAAAAAAAAAAAAAACAATAAAAACTTCTTTTTTTTTTTAACGGAGTTATTAAAGGTTGGTAATCGGTCGGAGCAGGCTAAAGCAAACTCAGTCGCGCACCGCGTGAAGGTGCGGTCGTGTGCTTCGCGGCCTTTCCTGTCATGTGGCGCCATCTCACGACGTGTTTTAGAAATGAGAGCGAATCTACTGTAGGCGGTGCCATTCAGGCGCCCTTTTTTTCTTCCCTGGAAGGCCTATTACACATTCTGTACTTTCCAGTCTTTGTCAGCTTGATGAAGCTTGTATATTGTTTTTTTCTGTCGTTCTCTTCTCGAAAGTGTTAAAGTATTTTTGCGCAATTTTATATAATCAGCAGCAGGAATATCATCTTATTATAACGGCAGAGTCGTTTGCATTCATCCCCGTTTAGTTTATCATACAACTTATTTATCTCATTCTACACCGTATTTTTAAGGTCAATCCTGCCTTTGGTTTGGAAACGCTGAATTGGCGACCACTTAAATCGTTCAATTATCATCAAGCACGCTAAATATTGTGTGTGAAAAAATATCGCAATGTCGACTACCTATTTTTATTTTGTAAGCGCGCGTAAGCGAAGCATCAGTAAGATTTAACATATATTCCTTTTGATTGCTTTAAAAATTGCGAGTTTCCAGCAGGATGAAAATTACTCAGGGCGTCTTTTTTCTTTTTACATCTCTATGCCTGCAGTACACGCTTGTCGCCTTCCGTCGTGCTTTGACTGCTCGTGCACGCTCAAGGCTCACCTGACGCCGAGCGTTATGGCATAGCCTCCTCTATACTCACAAAGCCTGGCAGTTCGACGACGGAGCCATAGAGTGCCCGGTCGCAGATTTGGATCGCAAGGATCTGGTAGCACAGAGCATTTCTCGGGGAACCTGGACGCCAGCGCACAGATTTTGCAGCAGCGAGGACCCGAAACATGGTTTTCAAACCCAACGAGAAAAGAAGCGGTAGCGCGAGGAACGCGAGGAGCACGAGCGGACATTACATCGCTCGGGAGAAGTGTGTTTCGGCATCTCGCCGCAGCGGGGCGCCCGTCACGTAGCTCTCCTCTCATCCGTTGTCTGCCGCTCTACTTTTTCAATTTCGGCGGCCGCTTCTCGTGGCGATCTGCCAGGCTTTGTCACTACTGAGAAGGCTATGGTTATGGAAGGTAAGAAGCTCGCGACTGAGGCACGAAAACTAAAGAACCTCTCTGACGTTCTAATTTTGCCAGTGGTCATAGCTGGTATGCCACGAAGACTTCCTAAGTGAAAAAGCCACCCAGCCAGCGTAAAGGGACAGACATCGAATGAACGGACGCCTCGATCGCCGCAGAACGCCTCGATCACCGCGGACTGGGCTGATGGCTCACGCTTCCACGGCGGGGCGTTTTCTGCAACGTCAGTCCCCCAGCCATTGCCGCTTCCAGCCCCTTCCACGAGTCACCAGCGAAACTGTAATCACCGACCAGGGCGTCGCCAACCGGCCAACAGCAGCAACGTCCTCCGAGAAGCCTATATCAACGGCGCCGAAACCGGAGCCGTTCAGTGGGTGTGGCAGCATACGCGACAACATGCTCAAACCACTTGACATCGTACAGATTACTCTGCTGATCGGGACACGGCCACCCAGCCAGCGTAAAGGGACAGACATCGGATGGACAGACGCCTCGATCACCGCAGACTGCAGGCTGATGGTTCACGCTTCCACGGCGGGGCGTTTTCTGCAACGTCCGTCCACCAGCCATTGCCGCTTCCAGCCCCTTCCACGAGTCACCAGCGAAACTGTAATCACCGACCAAGGCGTCGCTAACCGGCCAACAGCTGCAACGTCCTCCGAGAAGCCTATATCAATGGCGCCGAAACCGGAGAAGTTCAGTGGGTGTGGCAGCCTACGCGACAACATGCTGAAACCACTTGACATCGTACAGATTGCTCTGCTGATCGGGACACGGCCACCCAGCCGGCGTAAAGGGACATACATCGGATGGACGGACCTCTCGATCACCGCAGACTGGGCTGATGGCTCACGCTTCCACGGCGGGGCGTTTTCTGCAACGTCAGTCCACCAGCCATTGCCGCTTCCAGCCCCTTCCACGAGTCACCAGCGAAACTGTAATCACCGACCAGGGCGTCGCCAACCGGCCAACAGCAGCAACGTCCTCCGAGAAGCCTATATCAACGGCGCCGAAACCGGGGCAGTTCTGTGGGTGTGGCAGCCTACGCGACTACATGCTGAAACCACTTTACATCGTACAGGTTAGTGGCAAACGCCATTATGGAATGATAAGTAACAATTTGTTTCTCAATGTGCTGCCGCACCCACAACGGCTACGAGGGGCGTTCACAAAGTTCGTATTATTGTCACGTAGGAATAGAGATTCAGCAATCAAACTCGAGTACGAGTTGAGACTTTCTCTACATATTCGCTACCCAAAGTTACCCACTTTTTCTAGCGATACACCACATGAAGGAGGCCATAATTATATAGCTCCTCGACTTGAGGGATCATGAATCGCTTCACTTCAGAAATCACTTGGTCGCCGTCCTTGAAATGCTTTCCTCTTATTTAGCCACATTGGAAGCGTCTCCGCCATTTAACCAAAGTGTCATAAACTGGGGCGTTTTCCCCGAACAAGGCTCCCAGATTGGAATGAATATCCTTGGCATTGCTTCCCTTAAAATGGAGAAAACGGATCACTGCATGTGCTTGGTACCGATGGGCAGTGCCATTTTTGTTTCGACTCCCTAGCGGCGTTCCGAGCTACTATAGCATGCGATATTTATACTGTGCGGAAACTAGAGGGACGCGCGCTCATGTTGATGCCTGTTTTGTTCCATTTTTGTTAATTCTTTGTGTCGATAATACGAACTTTATGAACGCCCCTCGTACTGTGTATTTTCGCTGAGTGCTTTGATTTGTGTTATCTCCTCTTACTCTCTGGAGATATTGAAAGTAATCCAGGCCCAGATACGGAAGAAACCCTACTAAAACTTTTGGTAGGTCAAAATAACATAATCGACGCAATTAAGGAAATAAAATCCAGTCAAAGGAAGGTCGAAGAAAGAATAGGTGCTATTGAAGAAACCGTTGAATCATTCAAGAGTGTCACAAACAATTTTGACGTTTTTTCGAGTACTGTGCTCACATTAAAACAAACAGTTTCTTCGCTCGAAAACAAAGTTGACGACCTAGAAAACCGAATGCGCAGAAACAATTTAATCTTTTTTTTTGGAATTCCTGAAAATCTCAACGAAACTAAGCGGGACCTAGAAAAAGTTATCATCTCGGAGATTCTTGAAGACAGACTAGGCATTGAAGATGTTGGGGTGGAGAGGATTCATAGGATTGGAAGACTGAATAAGGGGAGATCAAGACCTGTAATATTGAAACTCTTTGACTTTAATGTAAAAGAAAACATCCTGAGAAATGCGCGGGAACTTAAAGGGACACTGACGGGGTATTTATGCTCGCCGAGGTTTTTAGTTGTACGTGACATATGAGAGCCCAACTACCCAGAACAGAATTTGCGGCTCGAAATTCGGTTTCTTTCCGCCCGAAAACCACCGATCAAGAACTGGCCGGTTCGAGTCTCGCTCACTCTCTTTTCCGTGGTCACGGGCCGTTTTTGTAAGGTATCGATGCGACCACCAAATTTAATCAAAGTCGTGGGTCATTAAAGGCACACAGTCAATATTAAAAATAGAAAAAAAATATGAAACCCATTTTTTGTGGCTTCAAAAAAGCTGCAAATACGTTGATTGAAAAAAAAAAGGTAGCACAGACAACCGGAAGCTTTCTGTGCGTTCACATGGCGTCGTTTCGCGTATCGTGGGACTAGCACTAGCGGATGGCAGCGGACGACGGGCGTTGGACCTCTACTTCAGAACTGCCGTTCACGGTACTGGCGGATTCTGTCTTTCTTCGAAAGAGAAATTTTGGACCGATCAAAAGAACTGATATTCATCCCGTACGACACGCCCGACCAGCAAGCCGATTGCACGAAGACGTCGCCGAGCCGTCGTCCCTTCTCGTGGCTGAAGACATCGCTCGCTCAAACGTCAAGCACGAAGTGTGTACTTCGAGTTGAATACGCACGCGTACGGTTACTTTACGAGGTGCGAATGTGCCCTATGCTTGGTGCTGTTCGACTTCAAGCCGGGAGTGCATGTATTGAAGGGAAATCGGGAAATCGGCAGCAAACTTCCGACGTACAGTCTACCCGCTGCATAACTACGCATGACAGAGTTCCTTCAGTTGCTCAGTGGAAAGACGTCCGCTTCACACGCAAAGGGCACGGGTTCGATACCTGGTGTGAGTGTACCTTTATTTTTTTTTTTTTTTTGTGAAGCATTCTGCGCTGTTTACATTTCTTTTTTTACAATTATCACAGAAAAAAAAATTTGTGGACGATACGTCGCTACACTAGATGGTATGGATTCCATTTCTGACACCTGCGAACTCAATGTATATCACTTTCCACAAAATACAGGGAGCATATCAATCGGGTAGCATCCGCTTTCCGAGTTTCGCGTAATGGTTCTACAGGAATTGTAGCCAGCCATTGATCCCGACCCGTTGATCTTTCGGAAACTTGTGCACTCTGCCACAGAATGCCAGTTTCAGATGCAGGACATGTGAGGCAACCCTTCACGCAACATCTTGGGAGTATTCTTTTCGGAGCTGATCACGGGAATTCACCACGGCACTCGGGTGCTCACTACTAATTGCCAATTAAATGTACAAAACAACTCATCTTGAAATACAGAACAGCGAGCGGAACAAACATAACTGCAAAGGAATACCATGGCGAGCGAACGCATTTCGTCTGCTACGGTGCTACGTGCGGAAAGAGGAAAAAAAAAAAAAACGCACTGTCGGGTGTAGCCACGTGACTTCCGCCACTCACGCTATCCTCTCCACTTCTCCGTTTCGGTTTCGGTTTCGCGCAGTTGCGTTTTTCGGCTTTATTGAAAAAATACGTGACTCTGTAGCAAAATATTAATTGGGTAGTATTCCGACACCATAATGAATCGCCTGAAAAAAAAAGGAAAAAAAAATTTTGGGGGGTGTCAGTGTCCCTTTAAGGGAACCAAAATATCAGTGTCTGAAGACTTTTCGATTCATATCAGACAAAAAAGGAAGCTTCTCTGGAACAGTGCTAAAGAAGACCGTGACAAAGGCGAGAAAGTCGTGCCAAGATTCGATAAGTTGATAGTTGGTAATCTCGTGAAAAACGCCCGTATTCTGTTGAACACGAGGCAACGAGACGACAGACACGATCAGTCTAAGAACGAATGACAACAGTGTTCGAGATCTCGTTCGTTCACTCTTATCAATGTAAACGCCAGAAGTGTAGTAAATAAAACTGCTGAACTAGAACACATGTTATTGTCCGATGATCCTGATATAGTTGTCATAACAGAAACATGGTCGCACGCTAATATTACCAATAACGAAATCATTCCACCAACACATCAAATTTTCCGAAAAGACCGGGACACAAGAGGGGGAGGAGTGGCAATAGTTCTTAAAAAGAATATCGATGCAACATTAATTCACGATACCTTAAACATCGAATCGATCTGGGTCAAGCTGCGTATTTATAATAGTCCGATTCTCCTCGGGGCGATCTACCGGCCGTCAAATGCTTCTGAAAGCGTATTAGAAAAACTATACGACTTCGTAAATCTGCAAAGACAACGTTTGCCAAACATTCTAATCGCAGGTGATTTTAACCTTCCCAACATCAACTGGGAAAATTTAACACCTTTAAACTTTAATTGCAAGCACTTGAAGTTTTGATTAATACGGCATTTGATAAGGATTTGACGCAAATTGTTACATGTCCCACAAGAACTTCAAGTACAACCAATAACATCCTTGATCTCGTATTTATATCTCAGGAGTTAATAGGTAAAGCGTTCACTTGCCAAGTTAGAGAGGGAATATCTGACCACCATTTGGTTTTGTGTGAATTTGTCGGAGAACTTCATACTAAAAAAGCAGACCGCTTAGTCAAAGTGCCTGATTACACTAGAGCGCTAGACGAAAGCATTTTAGATCACCTCGAATTATCATTTGACAGTTTTTGTCAACAAAGTGAACATGCATTAGATATTAACGATATGTGGCTGTCATTTAAGAATTCCGTCCTCTACTGTATAGACAGGTTTCTACCGACACATTGCCAACGAATACAAAAAAATAATCCTTGGATTACTCGGGAGGTTTTGCATGTCAAACGTAAAATAAACAAAATTAGAATTCAAAACCAAAGAACAGACAAACCTAGTATAACACAAATTCGAAAGCAATTAAGGTCAATGATTCAGGATTCAAAACGATATTTCCATAATGTGACATTAGATAAATTTTTAGTGTCCAATCCTATTAACTTTTGGCGATATATGACCAAATCAAAACAGCCAATTAATACCATAACACAGAACGAAACAGAACTTGATGATCCATTCGAAATCGCCAGATCATTCAACGAATACTTCTGATCTGTGTATACTACGGATAATAACCAAAATCCAACAATAGAATTCTCACCGAAAAGCATTCCCAGGGCACGACACCGACCCTGGCAGGATGATCTCAAGCTTCTTATTTGTACAGATGGTCCCACTCGCTGCCGGTCGCAACATCGAGGCTTTCGGCGCGATTACCACGAGCAGGACGGAATCAACAACTGACCGCAACATCTTATCTGCTCCGGCGAGCCTGCCTGCTCCGATGATTCAGCCAATGACGCCAGTACCACTTCTCGTTCGTGGCCCGTACTGCAGCTGGCAACAAGCTTCGGTGACGTCAAACTCGATGGAATATAAGCGCCAGGCACCCTCCGGCGAACCAGGGCACGACACCGACCGTGGCAAGATGATCTCAAGCTTCTTATTTGTACAGATGGTCCTACTCGCTGCCAGTCGCAACATCGCGGCTTTCGGCGCGATTACCACGAGCAGGACGGAATCAACAACTGACCGCAACATCTTATCTGCGCCGGCGAGCCTGCCTGCTCCGATGATTCAGCCAATGACGCCAGTACCACTTCTCGTTCGTGGCCCGTACTGCAGCTGGCAACAAGCATCGGTGACGTCAAGCTCGATGGAATATAAGCGCCAGGCACCCTCCGGCGAACCAGGGCACGACACCGACCATGGCAAGATGATATCAAGCTTCTACTTGTACAGGTTAGGTACCTAAATCACTCTAAGTGCATCAAAAGTAGTAATCGCTGTTTGATAATGGTGTCGTGCCCAAACGACTTTTGTGACTCGCAAAAATGGTTGTCAGTGTACTTTCTGGCGTGTGCTAACATTGTTTTGTCAAACTTGCTTTTGGTACTGTCCGGAGACGTAGAACAGAATCCCGGCCCTCTCACACAGGCCCAGGCAGATTTGCTCACTCAAATTCACGCCACGGTGTTACAGCTGCAGCATGGTCAAACTGAATTAGTAAGACAAATCGGTGTACTCACCGAAAAACAAAACAACACGGAACAATCGGTACGCGAACTGAATGCGCGGGTGAGCGAACTCGAGAAAGATTTGCCAAGTAGTGGATTAAACCAAGAGATTATGCAAAAAGCCGAATCCGAGTTGCAGGCAGCGCAGACCGAGCTAGAACAACTAAAAAAACGCTGTATCGCACAAGAAAGCCAGTCACGCAGGTCAAATTTAGTATTCTTTGGGATTCAAGATAAGGAAGACGAAACCTGGTCTGAATCCGAATCACACGTGGTCAAGCTGTGTGCCACTAAACTTCAATTACACATAAGCCCTGATAACATAGACAGAGCACACCGTATCGGTTCGTTTCGGGCAGGTAGAAATAGGCCAATTATTGTCAAATTTTGTTTTTATAAACACAAAGAAGCGTTTTTGGGTTCAAGCTCGAAACTTAAGAACAGTGGCTTTGCAATTAGTGAGGACTATCCTCGATCTGTGCAGGTGGCCCGACGGAGACTATTGGAATTCGCCAAATAGCGAGATGCTCGTTACAAACTTCGCGTAGACAAGTTGTACATTGGCGAAAAGTGCTTTGTCTTCAACGAGAATTTAGACAGAGTGGTTGAAATTGAAAAATAGCAACCCAGAAACCTTGTTTCCCGGCCACGACGTGTACAACAGGTGGATATTAGTGCGGGCTCCCATTTAAATTACTCTAGTGCCCCACTTTTCCCAAACACTTCGCACTCGGTTATTTTTACAAATATTAGAAGTGTACTTTCCAAACGAGAAGAACTGCATTCATTGATTGAATCGGCAAATGCTGACATAGTGTTTCTAACGGAGACTTGGTTACGTCCAGAAATAAAAGATATAGAAGTGTTCCCGAAAAACATGAATTTCGCACTGTTTAGGTGTTATAGAGACGAAAGAAGGGGTGATGGCGTTCTTATCGCCGCCAAAAACACAGTATCTTGTAATCGGGTAGCAGTGCCGTCATCGTTGGAAATGGTTTGGGTGATTGCATCATCACGATCTCATCAGGTCTTACAAGGAGTTTGCTATAGACCGCCAGATTATTCGCATGATTTTGTTACGGAACTTCATGACGCACTTTTTTTTCTTTCCAAAAAGTTTCCGAGAGCTGGTATGACACTTGTTGGTGATTTCAATTATCCGCATATTGACTGGCTTTCTTTGTCGTCACGATGTGCTACGTCACGTGCATTCATCGACACATGTTTAACCTTCAACTTAGTTCAAATGATAAACCAACCAACCAGGATTCTAGGTTCTTCTTGCAGCACCCTTGATCTATGCTTATCGTCTCATCCCAGCAACATCAACAGCATCTCCTACCTTCCGGGGCTGAGTGATCACTTAGTAATACATTTTTCGCTGGAACTTCCTACATCCCGAAAGTCTGCATACCATACATACATCATGGATTATAACAAAGCAAACTATCAGGCAATAAACGAGGGCTTAGAATCGTTTTACTGTTCTTTTATGTCCACCTTTGACCAGAATTCAATTAATGAGAACTGGGGCCGCTTTAAAAATATGATGTCTTCACTTTGCAACTCCTACGTACCACGAGTAAGAATACGATCAGATAATGTCAATCCATGGTTCACGAAAGCAATTAGTCGTATGAACAACAAAAAGAAACGACTATTTAAGAAAGCAAACTCATCGTCTTCGAATAGCAGCCTTTGGGATAAATATGCAAGTCATGCAAAGGTATATAAAAATGCCGTCGCGCAAGCAAAATTAAAGTTTTTCGAACATGACTTGAAAAATATTCTTACAAACAACCCAAAAAAATTTTGGAAAATTATCAACCCGACACGTGCGAACGCATTGGCGTTCGTTGAAGACGACGGTGTGAAATTTGCGGATGAAAAGAGCGCACAAAAGCTTAACACATTTTTTAATTCAGTATTCACACAAGAGGATCTTGACACCATACCTAACCTGAACACGTTGGACCATGCGCCAATGAACCCCATCGATATTTCATATCCCGGCATCGTGAAAGCAATTGAAAATCTAAAAATTTCTTCTAGCGCTGGCGATGATTTGATAAACTCGAAGATTTTGAAAAATACAAAGCAAACAGTGGCTCATTACTTGTGCAAAATATTTAGCCAATCATTAAGTTCGGGGAGGCTACCGGATGACTGGAAAGTAGGAAAAATACTGCCGATTCACAAAACGGGGGACCGGAACCAAATAGCCAATTATCGTCGATATCAATCACCAGTGTTCCCTGCAAGCTTCTCGAGCACATCATATATTCAAACGTAATTAACTACTTGGAATCTAATAACTTGCTATGTTCGAACCAGCATAGGTTCCGCAAAATGTTTTCCTGTGAAACCCAGCTGTTACACTTTACACATGACCTCTTTTCTAACCTAGATAACAAACTACAAACTGACGCCATATTCATCGATTTCTCAAAAGCATTTGATAGGGTACCTCATCAACGGCTCATTAAAAAGCTATCTTACCTTAAACTTTCTCCAAACATAATAGACTGGATCAGAGAGTTCCTCACAAATCGTACGCATTATACAGTCATCAATAACAAAATGTCATGCAGGTCCTCTGTCACCTCAGGCGTCCCCGTACTAGGCCCATTATTATTCTTAGCATACATCAATGACTTAACAAAGCTTCTATCGTCCCCCGTGCGTCTCTTCGCAGACGACTGCGTTATTTACAGAGCCATAAAAACACCAGATGACCATAGAATACTTCAAAATGACCTCAATATAATTGAACAGTGGTGTAACGATTGGCAGATGAGCCTAAACATGGAAAAGTGCAAGTTACTAACATTCACTCGTCGAACCACCTCGTCTAATTTTTCTTACCAACTAGGTATCAATAACATTGACCACTGAACATCATATAAGTACCTAGGACTTCACCTCACCAGCGATCTCGCATGGAACAACCACGTTAACGAAGTTGTCCTAAAAGCTAACCGCACACTTGGATACTTAAAACGTAACCTCAGACTCTGTTCGCCCGAAATTAAAAGGCTAGCCTACACAACCCTGGTTCGTTCCCAAATGGAATACGCATCATCGATTTGGTCACCATTTCAAAATTACCTCTCTAACGAACTAGAAAAAATTCAAAGCAGAGCACTAAGGTACATTCACTCCGACTACTCCTCCTACACTAGTATCACTTCACTTCGTAATCGGTCTGATCTCCAAACACTTTCTCTTCGTCGAAGGCTCTCCCGACTTGCCCTTCTTCATAAAATATATTATCACAATCCGCAGATGAAAATGGCCCTTCTCAACGTCCCAGATCGAATTTCCGCTAGGGTTGACAATGTGTATAAAATCAAATTCATCCGCACTTCATCCGTGTTTTTCGCAAATTCCATGCTACCTCTTGCTGTTAATGATTGGAATTCATTACCCAACGCAATTGTACTAGAAATTAACGCATCTAAGTTTTGTGAACTTGTCAGTGTTTGTTTTTTTTTTTTTTGGATGAAATGAACGAGTTATAAATTTGTATAATGATTTGTTAACTTGTTATTGCCATTTAACATCTGTACCATGTTTTTTTTTGTGATTTTTACTTTTCTGTTCAAACAAGTGTATTTTAAATCACCCACCCTTGTGTAATACACGGAAACGGGTCCTCAAGGTAAATAAATGAAAATGAAAATGAAATGAAATATCGAAAGAAGGCATTTTTGCAGCATTGCTTAACCTTGACACTAAAAAATCTGTAGGACCAGACATGATTCCAAATATTTTCTTGAGACGGTATGCGGACTCCTGCTCAAATTTCTTGCTTGTAATTCTTAATAAGTCAATTGAATTAGGGCAAATCCCCGACGATTGGAAAACTGCTAAAATATTCCCAATATTCAAAGCAGGAGATTCCCATCGTGTTAATAACTACCGCCCAGTATCCATTTTGAGCAGCAGTGCAAAATTGATTGAGCATATTTTGTTTAAGCATATTGTCTTTTTTGTCGAAGAGAATAACTTTTTTAATAAAGGTCAACACGGTTTTAGACGTAATCTATCTACAGTTACGTAACATGGTGCTCACTGTGAATGATTTTGCAAAACCAATTGACTCCGTATATCAGATGGACGTAATTTTTATAGATTTTGCAAAAGCGTTTGACCGCGTGCCTCACGGAAAACTACTCTTCAAACTGAAATCCTTATTAAACAATGAGCAGATTTTAAAATGGTTAGAAGCATATTTAAATAACAGAAAACAGTTTGTACAAATACGGGATTCCCGCTCATCCACATCAAAAATAGAATCTGGAGTTCCTCAGGGATCAGTTCTTGCACCCCTACTTTTTCTAATTTTTATAAATGATATTACAGTAGACAGATCCGTTCAAATTCGCTTATTCGCCGATGATTGTATAATTTATAAGCAAGTCCAATGCTCAAATGAGCAAGTAGTCTTAAACAAAAGTTTAGAAATGATCTCAGAATGGTGTGATGATTGGCAAATGTCTCTAAATAACCAAAAAATGTGCGCATATGACGATAACTAGGAAAAAAAAACTAATTAAACTCTTCAAGGAACAGCTTTAAATACGGTATGTGAATACAAATACCTAGGATTAATCATAACTTCAGATCTGCGTTGGAACTCACATATTGACTTTATCTCCCAAAAAGCAATGAATAAATTATGGGCATTAAAAAGGAAACTGAAGGACTGCTCGAGCAAAACGAAACTAACCGCGTACAAAACGTTTGTTAGATCTATACTTGAGTATGCCGACGCTGTGTGGGATCCTTACACAAAATGTAATATTAACAAATTACAAAGAATTCAGAAGAAGGCATTAAGATTTGTATTCAATAAGTATGGCAGAAACACCTCGATTTCGGGGCTTTATGTACAGGCCGGCCTTCCGCTTTTAGAAAAACGCAGAAAGATCAATCGACTGAAATTTATTTTTAATCTAATAAATGGGAACTAAAACTTAGATTATCAAGATTACTTTCGTTTCAACACATCTAGGGTCACAAGAAATAAACACAGTAAATAAATCCCTGAAATAAAGTGCAGGACTGACTATTACAAATACTCTTATTTTCCTCGTACTATCCATGCCTGGAATGCGTTACCCGAACAAACTGTCTCTTCAAATTGTTTGACACTGTTCCTAGCATTGATAAATGAATTACCAGAGTTTTGAGGTTTCAGGCCTTGATACCCCTTAAAAGAATATTTCCCTGCTCTTCGTGTGTTCGAGATTATATATGTGAATTTTTTTTTGTTTTTTTTGTTTTTGTTTTGCTGCGCTACCACACTCTGTGCTTGCTTTTTCGTAAAACTTGATCGATGTGTCCCTCCTACCTTGGCTGCCCTGCGGCGGCCGGTAGTATCAATAAATAAATAAAAAAAAAAAACATACCGTGTCATCGTTCTTCAGTCCAGGCACTCCGTGCTTCTTCCTGTAGTAGTCGTGGCGCTGGCGGCACTCGTCGCTGTAGACAGAGGGGTTCTGGGAGGCCTGCGGATTTTCGAGTTGCGGAACGCAGCCCGAAAAACATAATGTTAGCTCAATCGAGCTTTCCTATTTTTAATTTGATAGCATATATGGGGTTAGCCTCGGGTATTTTTCTATTGTGCGTGGCGTGCTGACTCTATGATGTGAAAGTGTCGCGTTACATCATGACTTCACGTGAAACTATGACGTCACGTGATTCAGGGACGCCACGTGTCACTCTGAAGCCACGTTACAATGTGACGTCACGTGGCACTGACGTCACGAGACGTCATATTGTCGCATGACATAACGCCACGAGGCAGAATGACGTCGTTTGACAACATGATGCCACGTGACAATATGACGTCACGTGATGCTGTGATGTCATGTTACATTACGACATCAGGTTACGTTAACACGTCACGTGACATCAAAGTGTCTCGTGACACTGTAGCTGCCTTATACATAAAAAACACTAGAAACGTGTATTTGAGTGGCTTTCTTAAGGGGTATTCACACGGGGGAGAAACCCCTTTCTTTGCTCGCCGGGATGCGCATCACGTGTTAACAACGTCACTGTTTTGCGCGGAGCCGCGCTGACGTAGACATACCTGTGGGATGGGGGAGCTTTTGCTCGGGATGCACAAACGCTTCCCGCCTTGGCGTGGGATCTCTCTGCAATTGGCGGTATTTCATTCGCGTGTCTGGCAACTTTACAGATTTTGCCCACCGTGATGCCGGCGGTGGCATCGGCATCGCCTAACTTGCTATGGCTTGCGCCGTTGCGTATGCCGTCCGAGGTAGAGCCACTAAATGAGCTACGCGTAAGAGTATCGGCACTCCGTTCCCTGATCTGCTAGTGGGCGCCACCATATTTGCGCTTAGAGAAGGGCAGATGAAATTGTCGATCGTCACAGTTCGAAAATGCTACTTCCTCAGCTTTAGACACGGTGGTAAACAGCTCAGGTGATCTCGTTTTGCTCTGTCGCGAACTGTTCTGTCATTTCTCGAGGACGGAAAAACGTTTCCCGCGATTTCAGATAAAGGTTCAGATAAGTGGCAACCATAATTTTAAGCACCAAGATGGCTGAAGAGTAGTTACTGCGAAGCGTAGTTTATTTCGTGGCTCTAGTACGAGTCACCTACCCGAAGGAATATTCGAAGTTCGTCAATACGGTTCTCAAGCCGCTCCTCATACAACTGGGTTTGGATTCTACGTCTTTCGCGTTGCATCCACCCATTCAATAGGCATCTTTCTTTTATCGGGAATCAGTTCGTTCTCTTCTGTATCTAACAGCGCTGCTGCCATAATCGCATATCACTACTGCGTGATGCACGTTAAAGACCCCAGGCTAGCGGCTGTACTGCACTGGATAAATTACTCATCTACAGCTGGGAGACTCGTCGCCCGTTGAGGCAGACCAAGTTCTAGGCTGTATAAACATACACACAACCCATTCTTTTATCGCTGTTTCATGTACGCCATTATTTTTCTATTCTCGCCAGCGCACATCGTGCCTTGTTATCCAGAGTGAGACCGCTAAATACGTCTGATAACACTGACATGCCTCTCGGCTTCCCGCCGGTTCCCACATGCAGTGGAGCGCTCTTCGCGTGTCGTCAGATATTTATCGTTTTCCATGAACTCTGCAATACTCACACAGGGCAGGAGACCTAATGAAGAGGGTAGAACTGACGCCAACAATATGCTATGGTTACGACACAAGACATAGGTCCACCATACCGAGAACGCGAAGGAATTTTCACACACGTAGTTAGATATAAAAATTGGACCAAGGATGGTGGTGGTAAAAATATCAAAATTATTAATGTGGCGAGAGGACCAGCGTGACGATAGGTAGTTTTCTCTCATCTTTTCTGGTCCCTCGGTTTTCGCTGTTGGTGCGCGTCGCTGTGCCGTTTCCTTCAGGACCGACGACCAGTTCGCGCTTTCCACTTTTCCGCCGCTTCCTCCTCTCCCCCCTTCTTCCCTGTCAGACGTTGCCTGTTTCCTCCTCCCCCAGGGTGAGGAGGATTTTCTGCCGTGCAGAATCTCGTGTCTGTCGTCGGCCTTTAAGCGCGTTTAAGGAAACGGCGCAGCGACGCGACTCAGGCCCCGGTAGCAGCGGGCCTACCCTATAGAAGCGGGCCGCTTGGCTGGGTTTCATTGAAGGGACCACTGGCGATCGACGGGCCGGTCAGATCTCCGCGGGCCGGATTTGGCCCGTGGGCCGGGGTTTGGACACGCGCTTGACTAGACCAATCACGCATGCGGTAAATGCGCCGCGAACCTGGGCTTATTTCTTCCCGCGCCTGATTGGCTGAGCCACGGCGATGGTAAACGCACAAAGACGACGAGGGCCATGACGGGGCACTTTTCGCGCTGCTCGATCGGCCGCGTCCGGTTGTAGTCGGACATAAAGTGAAACGGGACATTATAAGCAGTGTTTATTTGTTCCACGGATGAGCGTAGAAAGATATGCCTTCCCCGTGGCCACCCATGCAGCTATCGTGCAGTTTGCGAAATTTTGAAATGCTCGAAATGAGGCGACCTTACCCAGACGCCAGCATCCTCGCGACTTTGGTATAGCTCTGAGTTCCGGGCTGCAAAGCAAAAAGAGAAGGTAATCAGAGCGCTTATTCACCCGATGCGTACGAGCCCTATTGTCTTTGGGTCCATCAAATAGGCCGTGGGCCGGGATGTCGCGAACCTGCCCAGGTTCGTGTTCGACCAAGTTCAACTTTTTAGAACTTTCAGCGTGATGTTCGACAAAGGTTCGACAAAAGTTCGACTTTTGTGCGCAAATGCGAAAATTAAAAAACAAAACAAAAAACAGTTGACTCAATTTGGCCGAGGAAAGGTGCAATATTTGTTGGGTATATTGGCATCACTGGTTCACATTACTAACTAACGAAAGCATTAAAGGCGCATATTTTTCGCTTTCATGTGGTGTAAACATTGGTAACCCTTTTTTATAAAATATACACGTTTGCAAGTCCGGCTTCAGGGCGCTGCCATCTTGCCCGCCTGGGGTGCGCTTGGACGCGTCATAATGGACCTTTTCCACATACCGACGGCACCAGACGGTGGCTGCACGAACTAAAAATCGAGGAAGTGACCTATACCTGCGCTACCAATCGATAATGGTAGCTGCTCTACCAGTTTCTTCGTTCTCTGAGCTGCGGTGCGTGCAAAACGCGACTTTAAAGAGGGGCGTCCGTGGCGTCCACCTAAACGTCGTGTTTTTCTTTCCGTCCACTTTCTTTTTTTGTGTAACACAATTATATATATGCTGCAATTACGTGTTCTACTCGCTGATCCACCGCCTTTTTCCGAATTTCCTCGATTTTTCGTGCCGACTTCCGCCGCTTGGCATCGATTAGGAAGCCTGACTAAGGCGTCGTAATCGGATTATGGCCGCGCCCAGGCGCACCCGACTGAGGAAGATGGCGGCGGCCTAAGACCGGACTTGCGAACGTGTTTAAAATGAGCTACATTCTAAAAATATATGTTTCCCAAAATTCGAAATATTCGTGTATAGAAGCCGGGCAACACCGTACATAAGTCGAACTTCTTCAAACTATATAGTGAAAGGTCGAAGGTTCGGCAAACAAGTCGAACCTTGAGGTTCGGCGTAAACATCGGGGTTCGACAAATGTTCGCGACACCCCTAGCTCCGTTATCGAGGAAACGGGGAAAAAAAAAAAACAGAAAAAAAAACAGCGGCCTTTTATATATATATATTATTATTATTATTTTTTTTTTTCAGTTAGACCCGAATATAGCTGACATTTGCGCGGTTTTTATGACTCGCAATGTCAACTTCCGACTTCGAGGGATAGAGAGCTGACCGAGAGATAGTCGAGAAGAAAGAACCGCTACAAATATGATCGTAGCGACGCGTCACGTGTATTTTTAAGTGGATATTTTTCCTCGCTGGCCTCATATTACTCGCGGATTATTCGGCGCAATATTTAGTTCAAACATGCGAACGTAACGATAGCGCAACAACACGTTCTAATCTAAAAAAAAAAAAAGAAAATGTAACCGATACGCATTTTTTTTTTAATCACTGGAACCTGTAACGAGAACTCGCTCCAAGATTGAGGAGGAACGAGCAACGAGCATTTGTTCCGCTTTTGGAGTAACGAGCATACAACACTCTTCGTACTACACTTCTCTTAAAAGCTGGCACCTACGCAAAAGAAGCATGGAGGATTGTTTAAGGTTATTTATTGTCCCCGATTGCATACATTGGAGACCACTGTTTGCCCTAGAGTATTACTAAAGTGGTCCGTGTTTTTGGTATCTATTCTCCTTAATATTGGGGGGCAGGGGAGGGGGGGGGGGGGTATCTATCGGTGTTTATTTTTCCCATTTGAATCGGTGTTTTACGGCGCCTAATTTCAATGCCGGAGATAAATGTCTATCGGGCTTGTGTCGTAAACCGACTGTATAATTATTGAAGAAAATGTTATAATTTATAAGTTAAAAAATATATTATTTTCTCCAATAAGGCTGGTAAAGATAACAGAAGGGAACGGGGCAAGGAATGTGGTTTCGATAGAAAAGAGCAACCCCAAGTGCAGTTCAGTACAGCTGTGCTACGGGTCAACGAGAAAGAAAAAAAAAAAATAGGGTAAAACATTTCTTCCCGTCAAGCTGGCGTTTATTTTTTTTTCTTCTTCTAAATAATGGTTTAAATTTGAGGTTTTCCGTTTTCACCGATTCAAAGAAAATCGCCTCGGGGCTTAATTTTCGGTCTTTATTGGTATATACCCAAAACAAGGAACTCTATAGGCATAATCCAATATTACGGTTCCGAAGAAACGTGCTTGTGCGTACGGATCAATGCAGCGTTATAGAATGGCGGGGGGGTGGAGGGGGGGGGGGGGTACCAAAACTTGGGGTTCCGCGAGCAGCTTGGGGTGTCACATTGCCCATGCGCTGAAGTTGTGCGCACGCTCCGCTTAGAAGAGCGAGGGGATGAATCAAACTTCTGTTTTCTAAGCTAGGTGGCGCAAGCTACCGCCCGCTATAACAAATACAGCCATTAGCATTCATTTGTCCGTCCACCTAAAACTTTTTAATAATTGTTACATTCGGCGTAGCGTACTTTTACTTTAAGCTAAACTTTTTTTGTTTGTTTGAGTATTCCTAGTATGTTGTAACAATTCTGAGCTCTAGTGAAACGCCATGGTTTATTCAACAATTAGAAACAAGCAAGAGACAAACGATCATTAGCCTATTGGACCCTCCACTGCTATCTTGGGGAAACTATAAAAAAAAACAAAAAAAAAAACGGTGAAAACATTTTTCCGACTATATACAGGGTGTTTTTTTTTTAAGCTTAACAGGTTTGTTTAAAAAAAGGCCGTGAAAGTTACACTTACGCCGCTCGTGGAGGTGAGTTATACGGCCAGGGGGACATAGTATAGGGGCTAATCGTAATGATCAGTCGGCTAATTAATGAAAATTTGTTAATTAACTTTTTAATTAATGTAAATATACATATGATTCCAATTAGAAACTTGCTCAGCGTCATCAAAAACCACTAAATCAGTAATTTTTCGAAAGACAATGAGCGCGTGAGAAGCGTCGTAGTGCGCTAAAGTTACCATTCGTGGAGCAGGTGCAAAGCTGGGGCTAGATAAGAGACGGAAAAATCGCGCGGGCGCGATTTTTGCGTCACGCGGCTTTCACGGCTTTTTTTTTTTAAACAAATCTGCTAAGCTTAAAAAAGAAACACCCTGTATACAGTCCGTTCCACTTTCAGTCCGACCGCGCAGCCGTCGCCCTGATCCGATGGAGCCAATCAAACGGCCCCAAAAGTGCAATGTCACGGCGCTGATTATCTGTTTTGCGTTTACACAAGGAAAAAAAAAAAAGAAAGCAGGATCACTCCGCATTCACTGTGCCTGATTGGTTTAGCCAGAGATGGCAAACGCACAAACGCGACGGGAGCCATGACGGTGCACTTTTAGCACCGCTTGATTGGCCCGGTCGGTTGGTGTAGCACCTGCTGCGCGGTCGGACTCGATGGAGAGTTTTAGCGGATCATTCCGATGTACCTCCCTCCGATAACGATACTCGATGTCGAAAAACGTCGACGCATGCGGAAAAGGGGTCGCCGCCGAAGTATCGCGGGTGTCGCTATCGGAGTTATATCGGGACGATCTACTAAATCTCCCTAAGGTGAAACGGACTATAGACCTTTGCGTGGCTCATCACCCGGGTGAAAAATGCTGAGTCACTGAGCTGTGGACGCATGCGCTGGGCCTGATATACGGCACAACAGAGCAAGAGCGGATGCTCAGAAGACGTTCCAGAGCCCAGCAGACAAAGATGGCAGAGCGCAGAAGGTGACTTTGGCAAGGGTCTATAGTCGCATGTAGCTCAATATATTTTTTTTCTTCCGACTCGAAGGTTTGCGCAGTACGTACCGGGTCCCGCAACAGCAGCAGCCAGGTAGAGCGTGGAAAGAGCAGCAGTCAGCAGGAACTTCTTCATGGTGATGGTCCCTCGGAGCAGGCCGTTGGAGTACATCCCGGCTCCAAAACAGGTGAGCTATTTATACCCGAACCGTAGCTTCCCGGAACGGAAGTCGACACCGGGGAGCAATGAGCGAGCCCCGTATCAGATGTAAAAGGATTGCACCGTGCGTAGCAATGGCGTCGCAGCGTGTGCACGACTCGTTGCCTGGGCGTGGGTGGATATCAAAAGCAGAACTAGGACGCTCCTACATCCCGTCTTGCCGTAACTTGGCACAGGGCGAAGGCTATGGTCCCAACGAGCCAATGAGCGGGTCGTAGGAGGACCCGTGGCTTCCTCTATCTCCCTATGGTGTATGACAGGGAGGCCGCGGGACAAGCTCCTCCCTCGAAGTCCTCCCCTCTTTCCACCTTAGCAGAGAGAACGATGGAGAGGAGGCGAGATCCTTCTTGCCTCCTCTCAAGCGTTCACTCTGCCAAGGTGGAAAGAGGGGAGGGCTTCAAAGGAGGAGCTTATCACGCGTAGTTGCGCGCAGTGCTGCCGAAGCCACGTGCAGGAGAAAGAAGAAAGCCGCTTTTCTGAGAATTTTCGAGTGAGAGGCTACTCTCCGAAGAGGACAAATGCGACGTCTGGGACGCACAAAACATGGCCCGGGTAAGAGGGGAGTCTCTCCTTCCCCTCTTCTCGAAGCGCTTAGGTCACGCTCCCGCCCGTGTACCTTAAACTGTCACGTGATTTGCCTCCGTCGCTCCGATTGGCTCGTGGTGGTCGAAGCTTGGTTCGCTTCTTGACAAGCTTTGGTGAAACGAGGGCTGCCGTTAGCTTACGCAATCAAAAAAGAAACACGCAAAACAAAGTGTTTGCGTTGGTTTTGAAAGATGGAGGACATGTGCACCTCCGTTTTTCTAGCAGCGAAAAACTGTTGTTTCGAGGTTTAATTTCGCGCACACGTGTGGGAAAATAACCTAAATAAGCGAAAGTTCCGAATGGGGCAAAACACGATGACAGCTAATTTAGAAAGAAAGAAAGCACAACGGGCACACTGTTATTTATTTATTTATTTATTTATTTCAAAAACCATATCACTGCCACGAGGGAATTGCAGAAGGAAGTTACAGGTACGAGGACTGTCTTTTTTTTCACACTTTTGATGAAACAATGTTTGGGTAAACAAATATAATAGATACATCTACTTCTCTACATAATTACCGCAAACCAGGCACGTTGCCAGGGGGGGGGGGGGGGGGAGGCATGAGTCCCGCCCCCCCCCCCCCAAATCTTCCAAGTTGCTGGGACCTCCTCTCCCCCCTCCCCCTCATACAGCATCTTGTCATGGGCGGCCCCCCCCCCCCCCCCCCCCCCAAACAAAATCCTGACTACATGCCTGCCGCAAACGTTAAGGTTATGGTTAGAAGCTGAGACTTTTAAAGGTGAATATATCAACAAATAAACCCTGCTTCCGCTTGTTTCTTTCCCTGGTGTCCTTCCATCACGACACTGAATTGGTATGATCCCATTTGATAGATAGATAATAAAAAAACTTGGTTTCATCTAATTAAATATGGCAATCAGCAAAACGCAAATGTAACGTATATGTAACGATATGTTCCATTTTCAACTGTAAGGGGAACGAGTTCCTTTTTCACAAATGGAACTTTTAACGGGAACGCGTCCCAAAAATCAGAAGGAACGAGGAACGTGTACAACACTGCCAACAAGTACTTAGTCATTCACTCGTAGGAACACACCAGAAAAGCATTTGGAATTAAGTCTGGCCCCATTGACTTTTTAGCATCGACGTTCAGAAGCAAATTAAGGATGCCTTCTTCAGTTAAAATAAGGTCACACAACTCTGGCAGAGCCTTATCAACAATGTAATTTGGTAGCCGTCCGCCATCGCGAGTAAAAACAGATTTAAAATGTTTATTGAAACTGGCGGCAATCTTTTTGGGCTTTTCAATAATCTCGGCGTTTAATTTTAAATGCAGTACCAGGCTTTTGTTTGGATGATAGATATTTCCAAAACATTGCTAGAGACGATTTCAGGAATCTTTCTAGAGTTGTCTTATGATAGCGAAACCTTGCCTCAGATAACATACGTCTTAGTTCCCGGGACAGAGTTGTTACAGCTTGTTTTCTTATCTCTGATCCAGTGGCCTTGGCCCTTTTACCAGCACGCGCAATCCTACGTTTCAAATGTATTATGTCACGATTAATTCAAGGCCGCTCGTGCTTAATAATCTTCATTTTGTATGGGGCAAAATTAGTTAGACACTTCTGCGCAATAGTTTTAAAATGATGCCAAAGCTCATCTATATTAGCGTTGCAATGTTCTGAATGATAAGTGAATTTCTCAAGAGACCAATTCAGTGTATCTATAATACTAACGTCATCTGCATGATTGAAATCAAGCACCTTAGTCTTCGTAACTTGAGGCTTGTGGAAATGTAGGGGTAGCTCTAGCAGCACCCGTTTATGATCCGAGATTCCGTTTAGTACTTCAACACTAAATTTTGTATTTACTACTAAGCAGAATATGATCAGGTATAGACATTGAATTTCCCTGAATTCTAGTATAAGATTGCACCACCTCGACTAGGTCAAACGTGAACCGGATATCTAAAAGGCATTCCGCGATGTCACTTTTTTTAGAACCGGCTGATAAGGAGTCCCAATTTATCGATTGCAGATTAAAGTCACCTGCTAGCATAATTTTACTGTCACTTCCACAGTGGTTGAAGAGATGGGACTTCGTCTTTTCTAAGACCGAAAGAGGTGCCTTACGAGACCTATATAACGCTCCTAATACTAGAAAGGAGCCATTTATTTTTACCTTACACCAAAGTGCTTCGGCCCGTTTCTGTTCTTTCATTTCATCAAAAAAAGAAAAATCCCGATTTAAACATTTTTGCGACACCTCCGCCCAAAGTTTGCCCATCTTTTCGAACTATTTGATACCCTGGAGGCACGATTTCGCTGTTTGCTATATTTCCGCTAAGCCAAGTTTCAGTTATTTTGATAATATCTGGAGCTGGAACACAATTTGTTGACGTATACGTCAACCAAATGTGTTCGAGCTCCGGCACCTTGTTAATAATACTTCTTGCATTTAGATTTATAACTTTGAACATCTTTAACTTTCCTTGGGTCTTCTGTAGGGGTATGTTATTTATTATTTTGGCTATTGCATTTATATCTCTCACCACTAACGTGATTCCAACCATAAGTTTCATTCCCCGCAGTCATTTTATCAAATCTCAACTTCATTTGAACGCCGTTATCTCTTTCCTGCTGAGCGCTTTCCTAAAGATATTTCTGTGCCGTCCTGAAAAGTTTACAATAATCCTCAGAAATTTGTAAAGCCTTTCTTCTAAACTTGGAGCAGTTCCTTAATATTGCGATTTTTTTCTCTGTAGTCGATGAATTTAATAATAATTGATCTTGTGTTTCTTTGTAGTTTTTTTTTTCCAAGCCTGTGCAACCTTTCGATGCTCTTGATCTCTAGCCCTAGTTGTTTCAGGAGGATTTCCTCCGTAACATGCCTAGCTAGGATATCTTCTTTTTCCGACTCATGTAATCCATGAATATTAAGATTGTTACGTCGGCTCCTGTTCTCAATGTTGTCAATGGTAACGGTTAACTCTGCTACAATTCTTTGTAGTTCCTAAACTTGCGTTTCAATGTTGTTGGTCCTGTCATCCAGAGCCTGCAGCCTACTCAATTTAGATTCCATTGTAGTTAGCCTTCCTTCAATTTGCGTTATCTTCTGCTGGGTTTCTAGGTGGGATGTCTTTATTTCAGTGATATCTTTACAAATCTTTTCAAGCAGTACCTCAATATCAGGGCCGGGATTCAATTCCAGATCACCACTTAATAGCAGGCACTCTTTCAAAAGTTAAAGAAAACTCATAAAACATGTGAAGTAACACTTGTGCCCGGTGTATTTCGCCGCTTAGTGTAGAAATTTCGCTTTTAATCGACGCAATAACTTAACTGGGTGGCGACAGCCAGGCGGCGACGAAAGCATGTGGTGACTCTACAAGGAATTCGGGTTTGACCGTTAAGGTGTCGGAGGGGGGTCACGTTGACAGCTCGCTGATCATCGGGTAAGAGTGTACCACGTGAGAATGAGCAAGTTTGAAGTGATTGGTCCGTCTCTGGAGGGAACGGAGGCCCCTACGAGTCTAGAAAAGGGGTGCCGAGAGGATTCTCGGGAGATTCGGCTTTTGAGATCAGGGGGATTCGGCTCTTGAGACTGGGGACTAAAGCATAGGTGTTCATTTAGGGAATTTTGTAATGTAAATTACTGTTGAGTTGTCGCTTTGTTTTGAAATAAACGTGGCCACACTGGCCATCGTTAACCAACCAACGTCGTAATGTGTCCAGTGAGATCGAAGAACTTTTTTTTTTTTTTTCTTATTCGACTTCCCGGGGGACTTCCATCGGGCGAACACCATCATCGGTCGTCACCATCCTGACTGGCCCCCTCCCTTCGGAAGGTTGACTACATCCCTTGGTTTCAAAGAGAAAAACTGGAAAAACCGGTGATCGCTTGTTCGCGCTAACAGTGTCGCGCTCTGTACTTTCGAACTAAATTACTAAGTACTTTATAACACAACATTTCAGGATGCCCTTTCATTCTCCTATACAGGTTATTTTTAACTGGTATGCATTGCCCCAGGGACATCAGTTATTTTTGGAAATTGTGGCGAATATTGCATAAATTGAAGTGATGACAAAGTAGTTTCACTCTCGCTGACAAACTATGTAACACAATCAACTTATAAATCACTTATTTATATTGGTCTTAAAGCCGCCATTACTTCTCCCCGAGAAATGACCAGATGGCGTCTCGAAAGACGACTGCGCGTTTTAACTTAACAATATTCTTCTCTCTTTTTGTTTTGTTAGTGAGTGGTGAAATTTCACACTCGATCTAAGACGTTGTGTATAGTACCGGGAAAGTCAAGGATGCGAGCGCGTGTCCTTTAAAGAGCATAATTTCCCCAAGCCGCGCTCAGTACAAACGGAGCGATGAGTTGTCTGCTCGCGTTTCTGGTGAAAGTAGAAAATCACTCCCGGTATTTTTTCAAACTTGAGAGAGCGTCATTTTGTGATACAAATTTAACAAGACCAAATTTGGGGAATGCACTTTGAAGTCGGGAGTTGTACTATCCTAAAAAATTCTAAGAAGAAAAATGCTTCAGATAAGGTTCAAGTACATACAATATATTTCAACTAAAGTATACAAGTTTTCTAAATATACTTCCAGTAGTACGTACTTCCCAACGCTGCAAATCACTACTCGGAACTCTCTGCTCGTGCTTCATGTACAGTTATGTTGACATTTCATTGTTAAACTTAGTCTCGATACTGGGCTTCGCCCATTCATATTGATCCCATGGACATTTTCCACATAAATAGGGAGTATTTACTGGCGGCCATAGCTGTGTGCGCGAATTCTGAGCGCCTGCTGATGACGAGCTTCCACAGTTCTTTTGCAACGTGCATTTTGCACCATCAAGAGTGCCGGTCTTAGCAGCCTATTGATGTGAGCTCGTTCTGAGCATGCGCTCTAAAAAGCACCCACAAATATGGCGTCCAGTGAATACATCCTATACAGCACGTAACAGAGGGCTCGCGAACTCCTTCTTTTGTATACGCTATCGCATGACCAGTTCCGTGGGGATAATCGAGGTTGAAGTATGCCTAAAGAGGCTGTAGTCTGTGTGTTCTTACTAAGAAGAGCTGTTCGCGCGTGCTTTTTTGCGGGTTCGGAGGATTCGCTCTGCTTTTATTCCTCCATAACTGGTCACGTCACCTGAAAATCTTTTTTGATCCCTTCGTTACTCAAATTCAGCAAATCACTTCGCATGAAAAGCGGAAAAAGCGTAGGTCTCTGTTGCTTGCCGCTCGGTTCCTCCTAGAAACGTATCATTCCGCTCACGAGATACGAAATCTCGCGTCACGCCACGATAATAACACAAAAAAATCGCAATGATTCCCATACAAATAGTTAAGATCTCTGCTAGCGCTGCCTCCAAGTTGCCTACCATGAGTTTGCGCATGAGTAGAACTCATTTCTGAAAATGTCGATTGTTTCCAATCTCGTCACCCTGCGGAGCGAAAGCTCACGTCTGCAACTCAGACAGCATTTTTATGAGTACGATTTCCACTTTGCTGGTCTCGATATAGACCGACCTAGCAGTGGCATTTAGTCATGCAATCAGTAGGTTTTGGTTACAAAATATTTCGATGGCTTCCTTATGTTTTCTACCTGTGACATCGCGACAGAGATTAGCAACTGCCAGCGGCAATTCGAAGGTTTGTGTAAAAACACGGTGGAAGCTTGTAGTCATCGTTTCCCGAAATCAAGGCCGTCAAAGGTGACAGTCGGATATTACTCTTATTCACAAATAAAAAAATGAATTCATCAAACTCAAGCAGTCGTGCTGTAGTACTTTTTAAGGCTCGTAACACGCGTGGAAAAGATGAGCAAACTTTCAACAGGCTCAAAATAATCACGGCCTCGTTTGAAAGCACGCGACGCCGTGATAGGCTGCAGTGGTGTAGCCAGGGGGGGGGGGGGGGGGGACTTATGAGGCTTCAGCCCCCCCCCCCCCCCCTCCCCACGAAATCTAGTCGACCTTATAATTACGGCTTCGTGTTTTCGGATAAATCCTAAAAACTCCGAAAAACACCCGCCGGTAAAATTTTGGTCAATTCGGATTTATCCGATAAACTCCGAATATTTATGTGTCAATGCCACTGCCCCCCCCCCTCCCCCCCCCCCCCCTGGCATAATAAAAAAGTAAAATACTTCTTTTTTTTTTTACAGTTTGATTAGTACAGACCCAATGGTCCTGGGAAAACTCCACCATCATTATTTTTCAAATCTCGGACCGTTGTCAAAAGGGGTCTTGCCGCTTGTCTCTTCAAGGCTGATTCAGGGCAACAGGTCGTTCGTTGTACATTCGGGTCACGACAAAAGCCACTCTTTTGGTTTCCAGTTTGGGCCATGCGATTTGTGATTTAGAGAAAGGAAAGAGTATGTTTTAGTAAGAGATAAAGATATGGACCATAGGGATTGTATAAAATTGGGAAGAGGGGCAGTTCAAATTCTCTATTACCTCCTTAACCACTCCACCTCGCGCGGCCGCGGGCTAGACTGATGGAATAGGATGGCATGACTACGAGCTTCCTAGCGACTACCTCCGGGAGTTTATCGATTTTAAGGCATCGGCATTTATCGAAGCGCCACTTGTGTGTGACTTTTGTCGTGGATAAATTAGTATTGCCAATTGCAATGGCACCAACGCCAAATTCAACTGAAGATATTTGAATTGATACAAGCGCGTTTTATTTTTTCTCTGGCATACGTTTCTATCCGGTTATTATTTATTTATTTATTTTAATAGGAAACACAGCGAAATTAAACTCCGAATTTCGCAGAATTGGGAATAAAAAATATAAACTCCGATAAACTCTGAATCTTCGGCAAAAAATAAACTCCGAAAAACACCATCCGAATTTGACGAAAGATAAACTCCGAAAACACGGAACCCTACTTATAATATAGACCGACACGCTGTTTACAAACAAGCCCGCGTTTGCCCACATCAGGTGTGGGCACTGCGCGTGCGCAGAAACCAGAATCGCGTGAGGTGAAACGTCTGCGCATGCGCAGTGCCGTCGACAGCGCCACCGCAGCTGCGTGACGTCAGGGCCGCGTGTGGGTCTATACGCAAGCATTTTGACCCCCCCTTCCCCCCTCGGAACCCCAAGTCATGGATATCCCAGCTGCCTCAGCCCCCCTCCCCTCCCCAGAAAAACATTTCTGGCTACGCCACTGATTGGCTGGCGCCTGGCTGAACTTGTCCTTTGGATGTTTGATAGTACATGTGTACTGCCCGATCAAACCTCCGGTAAAAAAAAAAAAATATTTGAGAGGATGCTTTTTGGCAGTGATTGAGGATTTGGAAACATGTTGGCAAGGCGTGGGTGTGACAGGTAACAAAAGAAAAATCTGCAACTTTTTAAACAGTGTTTTTCTCGTTAGCGATGAGGGGCATACCGAGAAAAACAACCTGCGTTCGCGCAGGTTGTCATTTTTTGCGCCAGTGTGCAAAGAAGTGACAGCTGTAATTGCTTGAATACAGGGTGTTTATGGGATATGGACTTTATGCGAAAGGTGTCACGCTGGATTGTGACGAAAAAGCCTTAAACGCAGGCCTAGGCAACATAAAACCTGCATAGCCCAAGCCGGACATGCAAAAACATCCAAAACAGATAGAAGGCATACTTATAATCATTATCAATCATGCATATTCATAACTATGCACAATTAGTTAAAACCAGCGAAATACACGATTGGGCCCCGAACCTTAACCCCGAACCATGCAATCCGGAGTCGGAAGTGTTTGCTCGGCGGCATAAGGATGCGAGCGCAGACATGTACGTAACGCGTTACGAGTAACGAGTTACTCCTACCTTGTTACTATTTTCGGTAACGAGTAACGTATTTAGTTAACCTTTCTAGAAAAAGAACGAGTAACGTATCTAGTTACTTTTAAGGCCAAGTAACGAGTAACGGTATCTCGTTACTTTTGAGGGATAACGCGTACAACACCGCTTAAACGGCCTTGTTTTTATTCTAACCTAAGTATGCGTCTATTCCAAGAGCGGTAGGAGGGCAGCCCGAAAAATAACTAAACAGTGTGACAGCGCAACAA
This sequence comes from Ixodes persulcatus, assembly GCA_013358835.2. Taxonomy (NCBI): domain Eukaryota; kingdom Metazoa; phylum Arthropoda; class Arachnida; order Ixodida; family Ixodidae; genus Ixodes; species Ixodes persulcatus. The sequence goes on from JABSTQ010009767.1 coordinate 68,031, forward strand.
CGTATATCGCTGAACACGTCAGTCGAACAGTTCGACTGACGTGTCCAACGATAAACGTTGCTGTACTGAACTCTACAAGTGGGAATGTACTTCACTCAGCGAACACAATACGGTTCGTTGGTTGAATTTTCTAGAACCAAGTACGGACCGAACGGAAACCCGGAGATTGCGAATACGGGAAGACACATAACCCATTACACGTTGTCCTCAATGAAGGCGCCATTCCCGAAGATTCACCATCTCTTCCTGAAGCCCAACACTGCCGTTCCTTCGAGCGCGTCAGTGAAAGGAATCTTCAGCGTCGCCGGAGATGTATTCTCAAGGAAGCGGGGAAACAAAACTGATGAAAACTTTGGGGGGGGGGGGGGGGGGGGGGGAGATAATGCTTAAGTGCAAGGACTACTAAAAATAAAAAAAACCACGAAACAAAAACAGTTGTGTATTTGGTCGTCAAAGTAACGTGAAAAATAACTAGTTACTTTTGAGGTAACTCGCGCGTTCCTTTTGAGAATCGGTAACGAGTAACATCTTTAGTTACTTTTAGAGCGCGTAACGAGTAACGGTATCTCGTTACTTTTGAGGGATAACGCGTACAACACCGCTTAAACGGCCTTGTTTTTATTCTAACCTAAGTATGCGTCTATTCCAAGAGCGGTAGGAGGGCAGCCCGAAAAATAACTAAACAGTGTGACAGCGCAACAACGTATATCGCTGAACACGTCAGTCGAACAGTTCGACTGACGTGTCCAACGATAAACGTTGCTGTACTGAACTCTACAAGTGAGAATGTACTTCACTCAGCGAACACAATACGGTTCGTTGGTTGAATTTTCTAGAACCAAGTACGGACCGAACGGAAACCCGGAGATTGCGAATACGGGAAGACACATAACCCATTACACGTTGTCCTCGATGAAGGCGCCATTCCCGAAGATTCACCATCTCTTCCTGAAGTCCAACACTGCCGTTCCTTCGAGCGCGTCAGTGAAAGGAATCTTCAGCGTCGCCGGAGATGTATTCTCAAGGAAGCGGGGAAACAAAACTGATGAAAACTTTGGGGGGGGGGGGGGGAGATAATGCTTAAGTGCAAGGACTACTAAAAATAAAAAAAACCACGAAACAAAAACAGTTGTGTATTTGGTCGTCAAAGTAACGTGAAAAATAACTAGTTACTTTTGAGGTAACTCGCGCGTTTCTTTTGAGAATCGGTAACGAGTAACATCTTTAGTTACTTTTAGAGCGCGTAACGAGTAACGGTATTCAGTTATTTTTGGGGGGTAACGCGTACAACACCGCTTAAACGGCCTTGTTTTTATTCTAACCTAAGTATGCGTCTATTCCAAGAGCGGTAGGAGGGCAGCCCGAAAAATAACTAAACAGTGTGACAGCGCAACAACGTATATCGCTGAACACGTCAGTCGAACAGTTCGACTGACGTGTCCAACGATAAACGTTGCTGTACTGAACTCTACAAGTGAGAATGTACTTCACTCAGCGAACACAATACGGTTCGTTGGTTGAATTTTCTAGAACCAAGTACGGACCGAACGGAAACCCGGAGATTGCGAATACGGGAAGACACATAACCCATTACACGTTGTCCTCGATGAAGGCGCCATTCCCGAAGATTCACCATCTCTTCCTGAAGTCCAACACTGCCGTTCCTTCGAGCGCGTCAGTGAAAGGAATCTTCAGCGTCGCCGAGATGTATTCCAAGGAAGCGGGAAACAAAACTGATGAAAACTTTGGGGGGGGGGGGGGGGGGGAGATAATGCTTAAGTGCAAGGACTACTAAAAATAAAAAAAACCACGAAACAAAAACAGTTGTGTATTTGGTCGTCAAAGTAACGTGAAAAATAACTAGTTACTTTTGAGGTAACTCGCGCGTTTCTTTTGAGAATCGGTAACGAGTAACATCTTTAGTTACTTTTAGAGCGCGTAACGAGTAACGGTATTCAGTTATTTTTGGGGGGTAACATGTACATGTCTGTGCGAGCGCAAGCAGTGGGGCAAAGTAAGACTTGCCGCCGACTGTCGCCTGCGACAGCAGGAACTGTCCACGGAGAGTGGTGCTTAATAGTACACACCGTCGGAACCAGATCATACTTAGTCCAGCATACTTGGTTTGCAGGAGACCCTCGGCAGTCAGTCACACTTAGACCACATACTTAGTCCGCAGACGACCGTCGGCGGCAAATCATACATACTCGGTCCGCAGGCGACCATCAGGGCCGAATCATACTTACACCAAAGTACTTGTCCGCTGACGATCGTCGGTGGTGTGTCCAGCATACTTGGTCCGCAGACGACCATCGGGGGCGAATCAAACTTAGTCCAGCATACTTGGTCCGCAGACAACCATTGGAGCGAATCATACTTTGTCCAACATACTTAGCCCGTAGGCGACCATTGGGGGCGAATCATACTTAGTCTAGAGTATTTAGTCCGCTGACGATCGTCGGTGGTGTATCATACTTAATCCAGCATACTTGGTCTGCAGACAACCATCGGGGGCGAATCACACTTTGTCCAAGATACTTAGCCCGTAGGCGACCATCGGGGGCGAATCATAGTTAGTCCAGTGTACTTGGTCTGCAGATGATCATACGGGGCGAATCATACTTAGTCTAGAGTATTTAGTCCGCTGACGATCGTCGGTGTCTTGCCGCCGTAGGCGACCATCGGAATGAATCATACTTAGTCCAGTGTACTTGGTCTGCAGATGATCATACGGGGCGAATCATACTTAGTCTAGAGTATTTAGTCCGCTGACGATCGTCGGTGGTGTATCATACTTAGTCCAGCATACTTGGTCCGCAGACGACCATCGGGGGCAAATCAAACTTAGTCCAGCATACTTGGTCCGCAGACGACCATCGAGGGTGAATCATACTTTGTCCAACATATTTAGCCCGTAGGCGACCATCGGGGGCGAATCATACTTAGTCCAGTGTACTTGGTCTGCAGATGATCATAAGGGGCGAATCATACTTAGTCTAGAGTATTTAGTCCGCTGACGATCGTCGGTGGTGTATCATACTTAGTCCAGCATACTTGGTCCGCAGATGACCGTCGGGGGCGAATCAAACTTAGACCAGCATACTTGGTCCGCAGACGACCATCGGAGGTGAATCATACTTTGTCCAACATACTTAGCCCGTAGGCGACAATCGCGGGCGAATCATACTTAGTCCAGTGTACTTGGTCTGCAGATGATCATAAGGGGCGAATCAAACTTAGTCTAGAGTATTTAGTCCGCTGACGATCGTCGGTGGTGTATCATACTTAGTCCAGCATACTTGGTCCGCAGACGACCATCGGGGCGAATCATACTTTGTCTAACATACTTGGTCCACAGACGACCATCCGGGCGAATCAAACTTATTCTAGAGTATTTAGTCCGCTGACGATCGTCGGTGGTATATCATACTTAGTTCAGCATACTTGGTCCGCAGACGACCATCGGGGGCGAATCAAACTTAGTCCAGCATACTTGGTCCACAGACGACCATCGGGGGCGAATCATACTTTGTCCAACATACTTAGCCCGTAGGCGACCATCGGGGGCGAATCATACTTAGTCCAGTGTACTTGGTCTGCAGATGATCATAAGGGGCGAATCATACTTAGTCTAGAGTAATTAGTCCGCTGACGATCGTCGGTGGTTTATCATACTTAGTCCAGCATACTTGGTCCGCAGACGACCTTCGGGGGCGAATCATACTTCGTCCGACATACTTAGCCCATGGGCGACCATCGAGGGCGAATCATACTTATTCCAGTGTACTTGGTCTGCTTACGATCATAAGGGGCGAATCATACTTAGTCTAGAGTATTTAGTCCGCTGACGATCGTCGGTGGTGTATCATACTTAGTCTAGCATACTTGGTCCGCAGACGACCATCGGGTGCGAATCATACTTATAAAGTATTTAGTCCGCTGACGATCGTCGGTGGTGTATCATACTTAGTCCAGCATATGTCCGCACGACCTCTCGGGGCAAATCAAACTTAGTCCAGCATACTTGGTCCACAGACGACCATCGGGGTGAATCATCTTTGTCAACATACTTAGTCCGTAGCGACCATCGCGGGCGAATCATACTTAGTCCAGTGTACTTGGTCTGCAGATGATCTAGGGCGAATCATACTTAGTCAAGAGTATTTAGTCCGCTGACGATCGTCGGGGGTACAATGTATGGCCGCAGACCACTGGCAATCAAACTTTCCAGATCATGGCCAGACGACATCGGGGCGAATCTACTTTGTCCTTGGCCGTAGCGCCTCGGGGGATCATACTTGCAAACTTGGTCACATACGTGTTCCGCAGAGACCTGTCGGGGGCGAATCATACTTTGTCCACAGACGTAGCCCGGTAGGCTGACCATCGGGTGGCGTAGCATACGTTGTCCAGTGTACCTTGGGTCTGCAGATGATCTAAGGGGCGTATCATAACTTAGTCGAGAGTATTGTAATCAGGCTGACGATCGTCGGTGGTGTATCATACTTAGGTCCAGCATACTTGGTCCGCAGGACGACCATCGGGGGCGAAATCAAGCTTAGTCCAGCATACAGGTCCGCAGACGAACCTTCGGGGGCGGAATCATACTTAGTCCAGTGTACTTGGTCTGTCAGATGATCATACGGGGCGAATCAGTACATATCTAAAGTATTGTAGTCCGCTGACGATCGTCGGTGGTGTATCATACTTAGTCCAGCATACTTGGTCCGCAGACGACCATCGGGGGCGAATCATACTTTGTCCAACATACTTAGCCCGTAGGCGACCATCGGGGGCGAATCATACTTATTCCAAAGTACTTAGTCTGCTGACGATCGTCAGTCGAGAATCTTACATTGTCCAGCATACTAAAGGCCCGTTCACACTCTTGCGACCTCTTAAACCTGGGTTCCTTAAAACTTCTTAAACTAGAGGACACACTGGCGCCATCTATTGGGTAGCAGTGTAAACTCGGCGGTCCGGCATATTTTTTTATTTCTCCCGCGCATTATCCTTTCTTTTTTGCCTTGAAAAACCTTTGTCAATGTTATAAACGAGCCTTTCTATGGGTATTACGCACATTTGACCTCGGAAATCCCGCAAAACCTTCGCTCTTGTGAAATGCAGTTCCAGGGTCACTGCATAGATGGCGCCACAATGCCAGTGTGTTCCCTCGTTCTAAAAAAATTTAAAAAGTTTTAAGAGATCTCGTCTCTCTCAGTCGTACTCGGTCGCAAGAGTGCGAACGGGCTTTTAGTCCGCAACGGCTTGCGACGTTAATCCTTTTACAGTTGCGATGGCAACGGGGTTTTAAACCGCCTACGGCTTCCATTGCGGCTACGCGGCGCGGTCGTAAGAGGCTTAAAAGCCGCTTCTGTCGGACTGGGTCGTAGTCGGGGTCAACAGTGTGAACCAGCCTTTTGTCCTGCATACTTAGTCTGCTGACGACCGTCACGGGATGCATCACGGGAGACGTGACATCAATTGGGCCAGCACAAGCAAAGCTGATTGAATGCCGGCATGGTCATGAGCTCCGCCACTTGGTGTTGTGAACGCGTTACAACCTGCTCATTTTAAGGCCCATTCACAAAAAGCCGAGACGCGCGTTTCGCCCTGCGTTGATGTTGCCGGCGAAAAAAGAGAGGTGGCCACACATGTCTTGCCGCCGTAGGCGTCTTCTTAAACTATCTCGCGTCCGTCGAGAGAGCACGGTAACTTCTCGTGGTTGGTATCTTTTAACTTTTTCATTTATTTCCACCTTAAAGGCCCAGTTAGGGCAGTACATACGGGGGTGCATTTTAATACAATAAACCAACAAATAACCGCAGTAAGGTTGAATAACACGAAGTAGAAGTTATACAAAATATATTACAACTGAAAGAGCACTCACACAAGATGAATTGTAAGAGCATTTAGGAACGCTGTTGGGTCGTTGAAGGTAACTGTAGATGGTGGTAGCTGGTTCCTTTCGGAAATGGCGAGGGGAAGAAATGATTCAATAAAAGCATTGGTCTTACCGAAAATTCGTTTCATAGCACAGGAGTTATTGATGCGGGAAGATATTCTTTCCAGGGATGATATTAAAGAGTCCTTGAGGTCTGATCATTAGTAATGGATTTTGTGATAGAGGCCGAGTCGCAAGAGTTTCCTTCGGTAGTGCAAGGGGTTAGTCCGAGTTTATTTTTAAGGCAGAAACTGGTGAAATGATCGTATGATGATATGATGAAACGAGTGGCTCGGTTTTGCATTGATTCTAATGTGTCGACAAGGTATGATTGATTGGTGTTCCAAATAGCTGCAGCATGCTCTAGCTTAGGTCTAACCTAAGTTTCATGAGCCATTTTTCGAGCATGTGGATTGGCATTCGTAAGATTCGTCTGATGAATCCGAGGGTCTTGGATGCTTCTGAAGAAATGGTTTCAGTATGGATTTTCCCAGAAAGGTTAGAAGTTAATCTCATGCCAAGATATTTGTACATGGAAACGGGTTCAATCACTTTGGTGTCTATTGTATACTGATACGCTATTGAGGACTGTTTTCTGGTTAATTGGATTAATTTGCACTTGGATTTATTTAGAGACATTAACCATTTTCCGCACCAGTGGCCGATTTCCTCTATATCATTCTGAAGTTGATAGTTGTTATTTACTGATGCAATCTTGTCATTATGACACAGTGATCTGCAAAAAGCCGAACTTTAGAGGAAAATTTACACGGAAGATCGTTGATGTAGATTAAGAAAAGCAGGGGTCCCAGAACGAAACCCTGCGGAACCCCTGACGTAACGCTTTTTAGTCTTGATTTGTGATCCTTAGTGAATGTGTATTGGATGCGAGATGCAAGAAAATGAGTAATTCAAGAAAGTACTAAGGGGTCTAATTGTAGATATGATAGCTTAGAGAAAAGACGTTGATGAGGAACACGGTCAAAGGCTTTTGAAAAGTCCAGAAATATGGTCTCACTACACTGAAGGTTAGTAGGTAACTCGTGAATAAATTCGCACAACTGGGTCTCGCAAGACAAACCCCTGCGGAAGTCATGCTGATGGCTGAAGAGAAAATTATAGGCAGCTGAGTTATGATGTGCGAATACAGGATATGCTCTTGAGGTTTAGACGATATGGAGGTTAAGGAGATGGGACGATTGTTAGACGCTGAAGACCGGATTCTCTGCTTGAAGATTGGGACAACGCTGCCGATCATCCAATCAGAAGGTGGACAGCTTTCGGAGAGTGACTCGCTGAGGATGAGATTAAGGAGTTTGCTGGAAATAGCTGCATTTTTAAGAATTTTTGCATTGATATTGCCAGGCCCTGATGAGGATGGAAGTTCAAGTTTCTCAATAAGTTTGATTATTCCGGGTGCGTTAATAGTAATTGGTAGCACAAGGTCATAACACTCTTGACGTTGGGTTGAAATATTAGATGGGGGTTCCTTTGTAAATATGGAAGAAAAGTAGTCATTTAAGACTTCAGCGCAGTCACTCTCCCTGACTGGTTCACCGTTGTGGTCGTTCAGATTTATGGTCCTGGGAGTGGCTTTGGCTTACATAAGCTTCCAACATTGAGTCTGATTATGGCGCAAGATTTTCGGCAAGTCTTTATAAAAACAATTTTGATTTCGATGATCTAAGGTTTTTTGTGTAGTTTCTAAGTGCAGCTTCATAAGAGGCCGAAGCACATGATATGTTAATTCGCTTTGCCTTTGCAAAACTTTGTTTTTTTAATTTATTGTTACCTTAAAGCTTTATTATGCCATGGGTTGGGTAAGTCAGCACGAATTCAAATAGGGTGCACATTTGTTTGCACCAAGTCAACAAACTTATTTTTGAAAAGAACCCAATTATTTTCGCCGGATCTTCGTGAAAACTCGCGTACAAGGGTGTCATAGAAAGTTGCTAATTCATTTTAATTGGTTCGTAGTTTGCTTTATACTAATCGTGAATAGTTGTAAAAATCTCACTTTTTCACAACAACCGGCAAAGAAAGAAGAACGTGCAGGATCCTGTGATCACTGAAACCTTCAGAGAGGTTGATTGACTTCACGAGATCTGAAGATGTAGTTAAGATGAGATCAAGAATGTTTGACGAACGTGGGCTTGTTTACAACCTGCGTCAGATTAAGCGTGAGGTACATATCAAGAAAATCTGCAGATGCGCAAGACCCTTCGGATGATAAACTGGCCCAGTCAATCTGGGGGTAAATGCAATCACCAAACAGCAGACGATCAGTTTTGGAAAAGCGAGTTTTAATATTGACCAAACCAGGACAGATGGGCAGCAAAACGTGGGTCCTAGTCGGGTGGTTTGTAGAACGTCCTAGGAGTGCATGTCTATACGTATGTGTATAGACACTCCTAGGACGTTCTATAAAGCAGCGTCCATAGGCAGAACATAAGGCATCTATAGGCAGACCACGGCTGCTGTTGCCTTCGTGAGGTCGTCTATGGCTGTCCTATAGAATATTGGCCAACAGACGTTCTATGGACGTCCTATTCTATTGACGATGTAACGTCGTCCTATACCCTCTCCATAGTAAGACACCCTATAAAGTCCATACGGACTCTAAGGCTTTCTACACAGCATCGATATGGTGTCTAAAGGGTGTCCGCTGAGAACCCGTAAAAACTCAACAAGGAGTCCCTACGGGGTCCTCAGGGAAGCCATATAGCTACTGGGTGCGCAGAGACTAACGTTACTAGAAGAGGTCAGTGGGAAAGGGCCAAAGAACCTGCTCTAAGAAAGTGGCTCCGATCCGTACTTGAGAACCGAACTAATTGCGATCGCAACGCCGCCATTTCTCCCGCAGTGGCCACTCGGAGAACTGCACGACTGCGTGCATTGGTTTAGGAGTATCGATTTTCGACAGCGTGTGACTGTCCTATTTTGGCTCTAATCGGTCATTTTGGCGCCGACTTGTTGTGCCGAAGCAGATAAGTCCTCTAGGATAGCACAAATAGTACCTTTTACCTTTACTCCGCAAGCCAACGAGCTTTCCTTGTCCTTGGAACGAGAAAACTTGACAATAATTGGTCTGTTTTTGCCTTTCTGAAATCTACCCTGCCGATGTTACCGTTCTAGATTAATGGGATCCAAGAAGATCCAGCTGAATAGACATATTGTTCGGAAAGGCGGCAGTCAACTCTGCCTCGACAGCGGATAGTCTTGCGGAAAGTTGGCCCACTGACACATTTGTAATCTTTTGTTCACTTTCTAGAGTAGTGATTTTGGCCATCATGCTACTTTGAGATGCCTCAATCCGTTGAACAACGGCTAGAATGCTAGCTATGTGCTGGCTATCGGTGAGGGGACCGGGGTTCGATTCGACGTCCCCCGACATTTTCAAAAGCAGTTGTGAGAGAGATGCAATGTGGTAAAAAACAATACTACAACGGCACAGCCGCCTCAAGCAAGAGCGCACTTCGTCGTTGGGGTACGACACCGTAAACAAGCAGGGATCCCTACTACAAAAACACCGAACATTGAGAAAGTAACTAATCTGTCTGAACAGATGGGTAGGCGTCATTGTGTGAACGGCGGTGGTGCGCCCCAACTGGCTCGTCGACGGATGGTGCCTTTGTAGCCACCCTTCGAGGTTCGTTCCAGGTTGGCGCGCGTTTGCCGTCAGATCTGCGCTCGGTTACGATGGAAAACGGCGAGGATTACGAGGAGCAGCTACTCTCATCAGTGATGATCTGCACAGTACAACAAAAACAGAGACAACAGCGCAGAAGACGCTGGTGGATGAGGCCCTTCCTCGGCAACCGCACAGCGCACGGCTAGGCTTGTCGTTTGATGGCTGATATGCGCGCGCACCATGAGGTACTCGTGCCGCTTATCCTAAAGCACACGATGGCTTTCCACCACGTCGAAAAAAAGCTCCAGGCTAAACGACGGACCGGGCTTCGAAATAAGCTGCGTCTTCACCGACAGTTTTTTTTGTTTTTTTTTTTGCGCGTATTATTGTGGTGTCTGCTCGCGCGGGATACCGCTTCATGATCAAAACTTAAAACAGCGCAAGGACACGGACAAGAACAAGAAGGTAGACGAACAAGGCGCTGGCTTAGAACTAAAGTTTATTCGTGCTAACATCAAGTATAAATACTATAACGTCATAAAAAAATATAAAATACATGTCATGGACGCCATGTGCTCCTTAGCCAGCCACTGTTATGCGCTGTCACTGTATGTCCAAAAAACAACACTCCTTATCGGATAAACATATTGAAGGAGAGTTGACACAGTTTTCCCCCAATTTTCCAATTTCCCGCGCCTCAATGATTTCTCGAGTGAGTTTGTCTTTATTTTTCTTAATCACTTCACACTTGTCGAAGACGGGAGTGCAGCCGCAGTCACGGCAATGTAGGCCAAGGTGACATGACACAACAATAAAAACGTTATACTTATGTTCTCGCAAACGATCATTGAGGCAGCGCCTGTTAGCCCGACGTATCTCTTGCCGCACGAGAGGGGAATAGAGTACACTACTCCCTCCACACAGTTCAAGAATTGGTCGTGGTGTTTTTTTGGTGCAACCCTGCTTTTCTTTAGAACAGGAGTACACTTTTCTGCATAGCCCAGACAGCTTTTCCGCAGCCGAAAAAACCACATCAACACCAACCCTTCGGCCAACTTTCTTTAGGTTGTGAGATATCTTGGGCATTTATGGTAAAACGGTTACTTTTTTGTTAACCCTATGATCCTGCTGGGTCGTTTCCTCACGTGCTTTCTTAAGTAGGCTCTCGGCAACTGTCGTCAACAGGTAAGACGGATATCCCGCATATCTGAGCCTTGATGCTTGTGTGTCGAAGCTCTCTTTCATTCTGTGGGGGCAAGGCTTGAACAGGGCATTTCTAAAACAGAGGTTAACAATTCCCTTTTTTACAAGTTTGGAATGCGCTGAGGAAAAAGGCGAGATGGGTTTCTCAGCCCTCGGCTCATATATCCAGCACACATGGCCATGACCAAGTTGAAGGTTCAGATCCAGAAACCAGATCGTTTGCGAGAACATAAGTATAACGTTTTTAGAGTTGTGTCAGGTCACCTTAACCTGCATTGCCGTGACTGCGACTGCACTCCCGTCTTCAACAAGTGTGAAGTGATTAAGAAAAAATAAAGACAAACTCACTCGAGAAATCATTGAGGCGCGGGAAATTGGATAATTGGGGGAAAACTGTGTCAGCTCTCCTTCAATATGTTTATCCGATAAGGAATGTTGTTTTTTTGACACACAGTGCCAGCGCATAACGGTGGCTAAAGAGCACGTGGCGTCCATCACATGTATTTTATCTTTGTTTGTTTGTTATGACGTTATAGTATTTATACTTGATGTTAGCACGAATAAACTTTAGTTGTAAGTCAGCGCCTTGTTCGTTATACCTTCTTGTTCTTGTCCGTGTCCTTTCGCTGTTTTAATTTTTAATCATGAACTACCAACTAGCCCAAACTTTTACGTTAGTCGATACCGCTTCTTTCAGCCCTTCCTTCGTTCTCCCCTGGTTCTCCCTTCCGGAAAACGACCTACGTCATGTCCTGTCGCTCGCTGACTGGCTCAAAGAGCGCGCGTCTTTGAACATTCCTCGGAGACGCACAATTCCGGTAGATACAAAAACAACCAAAAAAAGCGCCCCGAAACTCTCGTCTCGGCTCTGTGGGGAAATGGGCCTTTAGTTGCCCATCCCCGCTCCCCGATACAGGATGTTAAATGGGCCGAAAGAGTAGAAAAGTCCGGTTCGACAGGGCTCGCGCGCGCGCAAGTTGCCGCCGTCATCAGAGCGGCGCTGCTTTTAATGCCTGGGTGACGTAACGACATTTGGTTTATTGTTTTTAAATTATGTTTTGGTGTATTTCGCTGGAAAAAAAATTGTTGCCTCCGTGGTGGGGCCGGAACGTTGTTGACATTTCGACAATATGGAGCGCAAGTTCGTCTGCCTCTTGCACAGGGGTTGCAATGCGATGATGTCAGAACGCCGAGCTCTTATTGGCTGATTGAACAAAATAGTGGGTAGACCTCAATGCATCTAGAATTGAGGTCTACCCACTATCCTTTCAATCAAAGCCAATCAGAGCTCGGCGTCGTTCTGACGTCACCACAACGCCTCTACAAGAAGCAGACGACTTGCTCTCCCCATGAACGCTAGAATTTCGGTGCAGTGCACCCATATACTTCCACCTTGCTTGTTACACATACCATTCAGCTTGTCGTTCAGACGTCGTTTTTCATATTTCTAGCCATGCCGTCACGAGTAGAAACCACAAGGCCACAGTCACACTGCTGACACTCGTGCTCAAAGACACGTGGTATTCACTGCAGACGTTATGACAGATGTACCTGCGGCCACGCCTGAAGCATCTTCGAAGCATATGTTGTTTCATACATATGTACATGTTTGCGGACGATTTTTTTTGTACGACAAATTGGACCGTCATCCAAGAAAGGAAGACGACTATGTCCGCAAACTGTCTTCTGTTTGATGTGTCAGCAGTGCGAGGGAGGCCTAGCCGTGTGCCACGGAAACATCACGTCGTCAATACCCCTGGAATCCCAAGGAGGTACTAATATTTCTTGATAATCATTTTTGTATAATATACAAGCTGCTTTGTCAAAGCGGGCGTGTTTCAAATTAATCAAGTGAAAGGGTCTTTTTTTTTTAACGTATGGAATATGTTTTGGGCGCGAACTACAGCGCTGTTTACAAACGAGTCGCCTTTTCACGGGAAGTGCAGCAACTGCGAATGCGCCGTGCCGACAGCAGCGCCACCGCAACCGTGCTTGACGTAAGAGCCGCGCATTGGTTTTGACACAAAAAGAAACAGCATTAAAAAAAAGGGATTGCAGTGCACCCGCGATGTAATGCCCAAATTGATAGGTTCGCTTAATGCCGGAGTCCCACTAGAGCGACAAACAGAAACAGACGACAGCGACAAGCCTCAAACAAGGGTCTTTCGCGACTTGACAGGCTTTGTAGAATAAAGGAGGCTATGCTCGAACACGAGCATCATTAACGCGAGGGTATCTTTTGCATGCTTGCAGTCACTCGTGCTTACTTCACGAGCACCGAATGACGAAGCGCCTGCCAAAGGCACCATCGCGAGCATGCTGCATATGTTGGAGGCTTGTCCGTGCCGTTCGTTTCTGTTTGTCGCTCTAGTGGGACCCTGGCATGAGAGTAATGGGTTTGCATTACAGCTGATACGGGCAAATCGAGTTTTACGAGTGAGGAAAGAAATGTCACATCGCATCTCAAACCCGCGTTTCGGGTTTCTTTCAGTACACCTGCACCATGTCGACGGTTACCTATGGGTGCTGGAGAACTCTGTACACGAGTGAGCATAGCATCTGCTCGTCGCTATACCGTAAAACCAACGCCTCCTGTGCGGAGTGGAAGTTCGTCTGCTTCTTTTGCAGGGGTTGTGTTGACGTCAAAACGCCTAGCTCTCATTGGCTCTGATTGAAAAATAGTGGGTAGACCTCAAGGCAGCTTGCTTTGAAGTCTACCCACTCTCCTTTCAATCGGAGCCAATCAGAGCTCGACGTCTTTCTGATGTCACCGCAACTCCTGCGCATAAAGCAGAGGACTTGCTCTCCGCATAGATAAGAACTCCAGTGCTCGACGTTTGACGTCCCCCGAAGGGCCAAACGCGGGGATTGTACGCGAGCGTCGCGTCAGCGTTCGGCTCGGGTGCACGTGTCCAATCAGCGAGGACCCGAATCCGTGCCGAACGCTGACGCCGACCTCGTGTCCAATCCCCGCGCTTGCCTCATCCTCCTCCTCGGGTGACGTAAAGCATCCTCCCGGACTTTTGCTATCCATACGTGCGTTTTACTCTAGGTCCGACCGCAACCGACGTGTACGATCCCGACGAAGCCAATCGAACAGCGCCAAAAAGTGCACCGTCACGGCGCTGGTCGTCTTTGTGCGCAATGCTGAGCGCAAGTTTGTCTGCTTCTTGCGCAGGGGTGGCGTTAACGTCAGAACGATGCCGAGTTCTGATTGGCGTTGGTTGGAAGGATAGTGGGTAGACCTCAATGCTAGATGCCTCGAGATCGACCCGCTAGTTGTTTTTAATCAGCCAATAAGAGCTCAGCATTCTGAAGTCATCGCAACCCATGTGCAAGAAGTAGACGAACTTGCGCTCCGCGTTGCTATCACCGACCGCCTAAACAAATCACGCACACACACGCACACACACACACACACGCACACACACACACACACACACACACGCACACGCACACGCACACGCACACACACACACACACACAAAACAAAACAAAACAAAATCGCAGGATCACGGCGGATTCAGTGTGCGCGATTGGTTTTACTTTCTTTCTTTCTTTCTTTCTTTATTGGTTTCCATTTCCTACAGAATGGAGGAGGCCGAGGAAAAAAGCTACAAACGCAGCTTGTGGGGCCCTCGGCCCCCTTTAAATGATGGCAGCATTGGACTCACAAAACACTCACACACAGTAACAAAACACTTCCTGGTCAATTAGATTCACTCATTCGATACAGCTCCACACATTAGTATACAGTTGCAATTTAACATGATTAGGTCGGGTAAGGAACACAAAACAATTTTAGGAAATAGCTCGTTTTCATCTTAGGTAGTTCTAAGGGCGGCGATAGCAAACGTACAAAGACGACGATAGGAAACGTACAAAGATGAGAACAGAGTGACACACGTGCCATGACGGCGCACTCTTTAGTACTGTTTGATTGGCTCCACCGGATTCTTAGCCTCAGCTGCGGTCCGACTGCATGCGCGGCAACCGAAGCTGGGCGATATCCCGGTTTTCTCCTTTTTTATTTTCTTTACACGGATGACGAACGCGGACCATGTATAGGGCGGCTACAACGTCGTTATATGGCGTAGATTAGGGATCCAAGGTCTACTTTCTTTTGTGTTGCCTCGGGGAAGCCCGGATAATAAAACTGACGAATGTTTTCCGGTTGCCCTCGAAAACACTATCCTTTACAGCGCGTAGTACTCGCGTGTATTCGCCCCAGTTGTTCGCGGAGAATGATAGATCGGATCGTACGTTTTTAGCTTTTAGTTTTTGCGGAGTGCACGTGCGCCAATCATTACGACCAGCGGAAATAGTCTCGTATTATACCTGTACGTACCTTGCACTGACGTCGCATAAACTGCTATTGCGGTGGCCTCGTTTTAGCAGCATACAAGCTACAAGAAATTTACGTCCTCAAGGGTGTAAAAACGCTGTTTTAGAGATTTGCACCCATCGCTACACCCTCTCAGCACCCTTATTTTGACCTAATACACCTTTTCAGTCGTAAAGTAGAACGTTGTCAGATTTAATGTCGTTAATTTTTGAAGGGTGTAAAGACTGTGCCACAGATGGGGTCAGGCAGGCGAGCACCACTTTTGATGGGTCTTCGCCATATCGGCCGTACTTACGCCAGGTTTAGCCCAGTTTGCTTTAGCGATGACCTCAAATGATCGTTACCTGTACCAACGATTTCTACTTGGAGATACATTCTTTGAACTTCGATATAGTATGCATTACGCGAAATGCTGTCGAGAACAAAGTGACACACGCCTCACCTTTGCAACTGCGGATGCGGGCACCTGCGAAAGAGTTTCTTTGAATTGTCGATTGCGGTGTAGTCACTAAGTCATTATTCTTCTCTCGTGCGCGATTCATTGCGTCTGTATTTCTTGTTTTTGTACATGTGAGAACTGTATGTGGCGCTTGTTGCTTCTAAACTGACATGCTCCTAATAAATATCCCTAGGATTCTGCTAAGACCGCCAGCATTCAATTTTCCGGGCATTCACCAACCTCCGAAGGGTGTTGCTGTAACACCCTTGGGGTTTTAGCCCTGGGACAGACACTAAAGTGATTTCCAATATTGTCTATTAATGGGCATACCTCAGCCTACGGGCTCTAAGCATTTTATATACCCAAGATTAGATTGATCCTTCTGATTTCCGTATTAAAATTTGGGTCAAGTATCGCGATACGCCGGTTTTTTCTGCCATTGGGCGCAGAAACCAGTGGGCGCCATCGGAAGTGCGACAGCCAATCGTGAGTGGTCGCTTCCCGGGCGCGAATCACACGCTTTCGAAAATCAGTCCGCCCTTGGTCGGCCTTCTTGCAGAGCGGAAAGCGATCGCTCACGATTGGCTGTCGCACGTTCGACAACGCCCTCTGGTTTCTGCGCCGAATCGCAGAGAAGCGGGCGTGTCGCGATCTTTCATCCCGTTTTTAACAGGGAAACCGGACGGGTATCAATCTAATCTTGGGTTTATAGAATGCTTAGAACCCCTAGATTGAATAACGACCATAAATAGACGATATCATAGACCACTTTAGTGCTCTTTCAGAATATAAAACATTTTAGTGTGCACAGTTCCACCATCGAATTCGTTCTTTTCAACAAAAGGCGCCACGTGTTACAAGCATCTATGAGAATTCTACTGATAATTCAAGGGAAAGCTCGTTGTTGTCTTGAGGCCAGGCCAGAAGTGTTAGGAACTGGAGTGTAAAGAGTGAAATATCAATGATGTGTGGAAGCAAGTGGGGGCAAAAAAAGTGCAGTTGCCCAAGGAACTACCGACTTAGAAAAGGCTTTGGTCTTAAAAGGCAGCGATAAAAAAAACATTATAATGTACGCTAGAGGTTCAACTGGTGCTAGTGTCTATAGGACTTCCGGTTTAAAAGTGAAGCAGACATGTCAACCAGTTCACTTTCGCGGCGCTCCTGTGCAGTTCTATAGGAAGACGCGCGTGCATTTTTCCCCTCCGCCGGAGATTAACAGCGATTACACGCAGCGAATAGTACGTAACTTAATTAACATTCAAAAAGTGCATTTGGTTTAGTTACAGTAGTTCTTGTGATCAGTGACTGTGAGCGATTTTTAACTTTCCAGCATTCCGGGCCCTGTCGTCCCAGAGCAAGTGTAACGACAAGCGACGAACCTAAGCAAGAATAACATTTGAAAAGGACGTAGGCCTTCTTCAAGGACCGCCAACATGCCGATGACGCTAATATGATAATCTGCGAGATTTATATGCCACTAAAATGACCCCCATTTGCAAGTGGTCAAAGCGCGTGAACAGTAAAAGTACGTGTACTATAAAAGGTATTTATCTTTTTATTCTTGTGCTGAAGTTATCGGGCAATAAAGTTTTCTGGTTTCCCTCAATTTTTAAAATATTCGAGCATGCAGATATGATGTTGCGAACGCTAGAACGAACTTACCTTTGCACTCATACATAAGTAGAGAAAATAAAACGAATGTTATTTATTGTAAATCGCACTCCGTACTTGCCTTTCACTTTATTGTGGTCGTCTACAGGCACAGGTAGATACTGATACAGTGTTAGTGCGTGGTTCTTGGCGTCTCTCTTTTATTTTAGAGATTCCCTTCATTGATTTGGCATGTAATTACCCCATGCAGAAAAGCGCCGATGCCGTGTTCGCGCTAACAATGTTGTTTCAGCTTACATAAATGCGTGTATAAAGCTGCTTTTTGCACGGTGTTTAAAGTCATTCATTTCAAAGAAAAGAAAAACCGTAATTGATCAATATTTTTATTGACACGACTGAGAAATATTCCAAGCTATCTATTTAAAAAACAATTCTTCGTAAAATTTATTTTATAATAAAACGCAGAAAAAAATTCACCCATCGTTTACCATAGAAATGCATCACCGGAAGTCAGTTTTAGACTGGTTGCTGTCTGTTTCCGCTTTAAAATACTTGAAACCGCACACTAGCGCCAGTTGAACCTGTAGCGGACATTCTAATCACTCAATGATATGGAATCACCGAATTACAAACTACCCATCTACTCAGTACAGCAGTTTTGGTATGCCATACCTTTCTGTCGGAAACTTGATACGAGGGTTCCTTGGTAGGAAACTTGTAGAAAAAAGCGGTGCCGTTAGGAACGAAAGGGGGGGACAGTAAAGGGCAGTCCAATCCAAACCGCAAAACAAATCCGAAAACCAGAACCTCTTTTTTTTTTTTTTTCATCACTTCCGGGGTATGTTACGGCTTGAAAGTGTGCTGTTGTGTTTGGGCAACGCAACTAACGTACTGGCGACGGGCGGGGGGGTCGAGATTTTTTAGGGAATTGTTTGTTGTGCTGGTCGGAGTGGCAAAGGGAAAACGGGGAAAAGTGGAGAAACAGCTCCTTTTGTGGTTGGAAGTTTATGCGATGTATGTCACGACGTCCAAACGCATCATTGACGTTCCACGCTCTTTTTTCGCTACTTTTGACCTACCGAAAATACTTTTCTCTGATAACGCGCCGAATATTGTTTCAAATAAAATAAACCAATTTAAAAAAAAAAAAAAAAACAGACGGCACCAGGTACCACACCAGCGCACCATACCATCATGCAAATAACGGGCAAGCAGAACAGAGGGTGTGCGAAACGAAGAAAGCCCTCTTAAAGCTTACGGAAGAAGCAGTTCAGGGGAGAATCGCCAGGTTCTTGTTCCGCCAGCACGCGACGGTCTCATCTTCCAAGGGGGAAACACACGCCGAAGCAATGCTCGGTGGACGAAGAGCCACACCCTTCGATCTCACGACGCTATGGCATACTAACGAAGATCGAGAGATTCCCAGATAGGGAGTAATGACAGATTATTCGATCGGACAACTCGTCTACGTGAGGAATTTCAGCGGAAGTCCGGCCTGACTGCAAGCGGTAATCGTGAAGCCGATGGGAATTCGATCATTCCAGACATGCTCGAATGATGGAAGACTTCAGCATCGACACGTGGACCAGATTCGCCGTCGACAAGAGAACAGACAAGCTCCGGACGTGGAAGAGGAAACATTTTCCTTCCTGAGCTACCCGAACGCTAAGACCGCCAACGAACCTTAAAATCGGAAAACACGGAGACGAAAGAACCACCACGGACAACACCGTGGACGCTCCAACAAGCTCAGATTCAAGGACTATATGCGGTCGCAGTATCCAGCATCCAGCACACTTGCAAGACCATGTGCTGGGTTTTAACCCAGAAGGCAGAAAGCGGTTGTTTACCAGGGGCTTCAGACTCTCTCGACCTACGACGCAGCGTGCACCTCGCTGCGCCGTGAAACCGTAGTATGTTAAAATAATAATAAACGAAGGACTCACCACCCCGCGTATTTTCCTGCCCGCGCACCCTTGTCTCCAGCCACAGGCCATAAACTCAAGTTTTGCGCTTGCTTTTTTCGCGAGAACCGAGGGCATCGGAAATACAGTCCCAGTCTCGATACTTCACACTGTAAACTATGTGGCCGCTTTCTTGTTACTGCTCTTTTGATTCCTACTTCTTTTATTAGCCTTGTTTTCGTCTCGTCTCTTTCTCGCATCAAGGATGTAACGGGGTTCTCTTAGCGGCATGTTCGGGGTTCTCGAGGATCTACCATTTCTGTCAGCCGGCATTCCATTAAACCTTGGGTAGAAAAGGCTCCATGCTGCTGGGAGACCAGAAGGTGTCATCCCTCTGAATACGTTGGATATCAATGCCCTTGGTGTAAATACAACGAAATCACAAAACTCTCTTTGTGTAATGTGTAACTGCCCTTGTATTTGGTAGTAGAAGCTATGGTGGGGACTTAGACCTTTCACACCAGGCTCCTTTTTCTTATTTTTTACCTCATACTCTTTTGCGGCTTCAGTATACGCTCAAAAAATCTTTTGGAACGGGGACACTTTAAGAGGATATCGCAGTTCCCAAGCCCTATGCAATTCCAATGGCAACTTTTTGATATTTTTTTCTCAGCAACCACCGAACGGATTTTATTAATTTATTTATTTATTCTTATTTTCAGTGACCCACCAACAGCTTAACGCCTCCTTAGTGGTGCACTTATCAATGAGTCAAGGAGTAGTCAAATGCTAAACAGGATAAAAGCGAAACGTTAGGAAAAAAAAAAATAGCCTCAACACACTTTCGAAATTTACGCTTTTCATCAAAAATATCAAGGCTAGCATTCGCACGGATCTGTTCTAAATGGTTATAAGTCAGTTGTGGGCGCGTCATGGGTACAGCATGGTAAAAATCGGTAGGGTAAAACAAAGTATGAAGTCTACAAGACTTACGAGGAACGTGCAAGTTGATGTGACTGAGGAGCTCTGGGGAATCAATTATACCATTTACAATCTTATACAAATATGTCAGTTCACGAATTGAACTGGGAATGGTTTTATTAGAAAGATAGTAAAAAACTGAGTAAGGTTGTGGCGCTACATTTCCCGATCTAAATGTTAAAATTGTTTTACGGGAACTTAAACTTGCTTGTAAAGGCCCTTTTTTCGTTCCGTTCTTCATAAACATTTAAAAATAAACCAGGGCCTAAATACAAATTCAGGCGCCACAATATTGAAGACCAAGACTTTTTGAATATATCTCTTACAAGATCTTTTTGCCAGAGATTCTCTTTGTGATAAAATTTAACTAAGTTTGTGGCCCATCAAAATGCCAGAAATCGAGCTGTCAGCTGGCGCCATCTATGAGCGTGTCACTAATACTACCTCTTGAAATTGCACAATGTGTTATTGCGCCCCGGACTACTTGCATCTTCAAGGTCGTCGGGTTGACAGTCGGGATTTCGAGGGAGAGTTCCTCTCCAAGTTTTTTTTTATTATTATTATTATTTTTTTTTTTTTTATTTTGGCGGGCGAAGATATTTTGCGCGTTATCGCGATAATAGGTTGTCCATCGCCCGAGCGCGTCCTTGGGAGGATGTTCCGTCTTTGTTGGTGTTTTGGGGTCGCACAAATGCGAGTGAAAGGTTTCTTGTTTTTTTCCTTTTTTGTTCGGCGGCGAAGATGTTTGCGGGTGGGTGTGGATCATTAGTTTTCAATCGCCAGAGCGCGTCATTGAGAGGATGTTTCGTTCTTTGTTTGCGTTTTGTGCCACGAAAATGGGGGTGAAAGATTTCGCGCTTCAAGCGGATCCTTGCGTGAGTCCTGAAGTTACCAAATGCAGGCAGACAAAAGCTACCGAAGCGTCAAAGGGTCGATACTGTCTTACCACTTCTTTCTGTTCGAAGTAGGAGAAGTAATTTGATTTGGCGATTTCAAATATTCTGCCGAGATGCATTTAAAAAGTTTACATATTTTAAATCCGGAAGAAACATATGTGAGTTCGTCGATTTTGTTTTAATTTCGACATTCGCTTTGCACATCAGCTTGTCGAGGCTGATATGCAAAGTAATAAAACAAACATTGCGAAAATTTGTTCAGTGAAGCTAAAAACAGAGCAAGCTTTTTGTAGTAGCGCGTCACACGTTTCTATTTGGAAGTTGTGAAAGTCTCGCGCTGAAGATTCTTCGTTTGACCCGAACCAAAACATTCTTGATTCAGTATTCTATGAAATAGAGGCGAATGTATTAGACAAGAACCCGCACACCTTTTATTATGATGTTCGTCTATAGCACGTCTTGGCTGCGATGAGCCCTTGGTCGGCAGTCACTGTTGGGCGGCCAAGAAAATCTCACTGGAGAAAAGGCGGCGTTGAAAAGCTCACCGGATAAAAGCTCGCCGGTGAAATGCTCACCGCAAAACCAGCAAATGCAGAGAAAAGCTCATTTACGAAATAATTTATTCAACATTTAAAATTTCATTTTCTCGGCATTGTTCGCACTGCGGTGTTTATATTTAAAACTCACGTCCACACTTTGCTCACCGCTCATTCTGCGCTTTTTGCGTGTCCGTATAGTTGTAAAACCAGGGGTTCTTGCTCAGTACCAGAAAAATAGCTTACTTTCTAAGAAAAATGGGGAAGTGGCAGACGAATCCACAGTTTTGCAGATTGCGAACAATTAAAAAAGTGGGGAACTCATATTTTTTTTTAGTTATCATTTACATGGAAACAGGACAGTGCCTCAAAGTTGAGTACTACGAACAGCAACAATTGTGGACCTCCGTCTCGGCACCCGACGACCCCTGACCTCCCAAAAAGTATCAAGTCCGTCTTAGGCCACATCACCGAAAGAGGTCATTGTTTATTACGAAGCAAAAGCAAAACGGAACATAATATTGCCGCGTGCGCAGCTGGCGAGGTAGGCAGTGCGCCCGTGGTCTAACGGTTACCGTGCTTGCCTTCGACGCAAATTGCCGAGGTTCGATCCCTGGTAACGGATGCACTTTCTTATTGTTTCTATAATGTCGCGTTCTGGTAAGTTCTAGAACCCTGTTGCTTATTCCAGGTTAGCTGATTCTACTGCCGAGCCTTCTATGCCGATTGTTCCAGAAGCCCATGCGTGTACATAAGGGGCTCCGCGTGGCGAGCCGCAGTCAGTCTCGATCCTGCTGTTTCACCGACATCGATGCCTGCGACGCTAACCTTCTATTTTGTTCACCCGATTAAACGTTTAGTTTCTAAAGTTATTCACCGCCTCATCAGTTTTTATTCGTGACAATATATTTATCTTTTGGATGCAAAGAAAAAACACTATTTACAAAAACGAGAAACGATCTGGCCAGAAACCATGATGTTCCATAAAACAGCGTTTTATACTAAACGGCTTCGATGAAATTGGGTTCGAATAAATGGCGTTGAAATAAGTATCTTTGATGGAACAGAGTTCGATAAAATATCGAGAGCTGCGAAGAAATAATGGTAGATCGGTTTGTAAAGGTGAGCTTTTCTTCGCATGTATCAAAAGTGCGGTGAGCTCTTCTCCGCATCCGCCGGATTTCTGTGAGCTTTTCTCCGCCGGAGAACAGCGCAACACCGAGAAGATCACGGGAGAAAAGCTCACCGCAAAAATGACAGATGCTGAGAGAAATCCACGCAAGTATTATACGATCAAGCTTTTAAATTTAGTATTTGCGGCTCTACTCTGGGGGCCCCGCGGGGAACACAAAAGGCGATATATACAAAATTTGTATATTACAGACACCAATAAAAACGAAGAAGCAGAGGTCCACAGTTATGCAGGATAGGAACAATTAACAAAGTGATAGACACATATTTTTTTCTATTAAGACATTGCCTCAACGTTGAGTTCTATAACGAAGAGACCTTGTCCTTGCACCCGACGACCACAGAGAGCCCCCAAATTGTGTCAAGACCCATCCGCACCAGAAATCATAAATTGCTACAAAAAAAAATACTGAAAAGATTGTTGCTATTATTCATATACCAAAATAATGCCATTTCCGAAAACGGAAATCGTAGGTGAGTTTCCACCGCATTCATCAAGAGGCCGGTGAGCTTTTCTCTGCGTCGGTCGGTTTTGTGGTGAGATTGTCTTCTATTAGCTTTTTTCTGAGATTCGCGACTTTGGCATCGACCTGCACCTTTTTTTCTTTTTATATCGGAACCGCAAAAAGATCGCACGTGCCTGAAAGACGATGCCGGTTTTCAGTCATCATATTTTCACAAAGCGAGCCATCTGAGGTTCTGTTGCGCACTAAAAGATCAACCGCACCTGGGACCGGACATTTCACCGAACGCCGTTTCATTGAATGCATCATAAGTTTCTGCCAATAATATTTGAAAATTTATTCTTTCTTTGAAACCATTGAATCTTGCAAACCAAGAAGTAATTTCTCATTGTCCTCTCGTACGACAGACGCTTAGATGGCACGACGTAGGACACGTCTGGAGTGGTAACCAAGCGGATGGATTCGGTGTTTCCACCACCTCCCCCCTCCACCAACCCCGTTTAAATATATATATATTGTTTTGGTTAGCAGCGTTTTTTTTTGTTTTTTTTTTTCGCTATTAGGACTTTTTGTTTACAAATACCGGCCAATTGTTGCAATCGAAAGTTTCGGTTCGGGACGACCACTTTTCCGATTAAACGGCGTTCGATTAAATGTCCTGAATCCCTACGCGTTTCTCGATTTTTTTTTCTGTGTTTTTTATTATTGCTTTGCTCGACGACAACTCAGGCGCATATTTGGAGGCCACCCCCCCCCCCCCCCCCCTTTTTTTTTTTTCTCCCTAAAGACAAACCGGCAAAACACAAAGAGGGTCCATACTCCTCGGAACGCAATACAACGACGCCTACCCCAGCCACAAGCGAGTGGACCCCTCTAATAGACCCCTTTCAAAAGTGTGACAACTCTGTGCGCCTCGGGCAACAGTGTGCGCGCTTTCCATGGTGTAGGAATGTTTTTTATTCGGCCTGCTGGCTCTGCGTGAAAAAGTGGCATGGCAAGTCAAGTAACGCGGCTGTTTCCCGCCGCCGGCTGGGAAATACCCTTGCTAGCTAGCTTGCTAGGTTATCTGTAAGGACAGAACGAGCGGGTTGGTATAGGATGGAAGAAAACGAGAAAGGGCGGACAACCGTCCTTCCTCGTTTTCTTCCTGAAGTTTAATTAGTGTTATCCCCAGCGCAAAGAGGGAGCCGGCCCGAAACAAGCCAGAAACAGAAACTCAGCTAATTTTTGCTGAAAATCGAACTATATCTGTCGGTGAATCGATCTCATGTTTTTAAACTGGAATTGGTCATATTATGCGAGAAAAAAAAAAAAAACACTCCGGAGGTGACCGCGGTACATGGCTCATAGCTTTACTGATACTCAAACATTCCACTTTATCTCAGTTTCGCTTGACATAAAATTGGCTCACTTCGAAAAAAAAAAGTTATTTACTTCTGATCTCGTAAGACAGAAAATCACATGACCCAAAAAGCGCCAAGAGCCCCTTGACGCTGTTACTTGGTGCCTCAGCGTTTACCTATTTGAGTGTTTTGCGGAGGCGGTGTCTCGTCCGGGCGAACAAAACAAAACAACAACAAATGAGGTTCTCGGTAAAAGATGCTGGGGCTTTAGTGGCAAATCAGCTTTGTGAAGTGATTAATCGGAACATGTAAGTATAAAAGTTAGTTAAAACCTTTTTTTTTTTTTTTTCATAGCTTTCTGACAAAGGAACTACGCTTTGATCAGTACGAATATAAGACGCAACACTATCTAAACTTGTGGTAATTGATTTTTTGGCATTTTGACTGTACAACTTATGGTTCTGCTTCCGTGCAATTTAGAAATCGTACACCTATTTAGAAATCAGGGTGTCCGTTGAAATAAAACGAAATCCGGTGCTCTGGAAAAAACGAAAAAAAGCTGGGACTCTAATGGCTGTTGATTGCATCGCAAAATGGTTAATTTAATATCTTTTTCCTCACAAGGAGATCAGACACTTTTTAGAGTGAGTAGCTTTATTTTTCAAAGCACTGCTTCGCGGGAATGAAAAGTAGGCTCTGAAGGGCCGCTATTATGACGCAACGCTTTCGCAACATTTTAATTTATGACACAACACCACGAAAGAAATGTATGGCATATTTTGCTCTTGTACTTACAATATCAACAATCTACATGCAATTTGGAAATCGTATCGTGCGAAAAATCTCGGAACACGGAATAACCGAAAAACCGATCCAAATCTTTTTCCGAAGTAAAACCGGGCAGCGAAATGAGGCGTTCTGTAACCGCGTTTTTTTTTTCTTCCTGATCCGGTAAGAATGGGACAAAGAGCCGAGGCCCACAACCCTCACTGCTATCCTCTTTCTAAACTGCATAAAAAATGAAAAAAAAAAGCCATTCTCGCAGCTTGCAGGGCGGGGTGACGGGATGGGTGGGTTAAATAGGGCGCTTTTAGGGTCAAGCCGTCCGCTGATAACCGGAACAAAAAGACAAGCTTTTTCTTTATTTTGTTTGGAAATATCACTATATCGCGTAAGCAGGTGTGTGGAAAGGCTTCCCCCCCCAGCGCCATCTGGATTCCGGAAAAGTTCCTATCGGAGATAAAATTCTACTGAGATGTCCTCTTAAAGGCCGACGACCAGACTCTAGATTCTGCAAGGCAGAATATCCTCCTCACCAAGGGGGAGGAGGAAACAGGCAATGGTGGACAGGGTAGAAGAGGGGAGAGGAGGAAGCGGGGGAAAAGTGGAAAGCGCGAACTGGTCGTCGGTCTTTAAAGGGGGAAGGAAACAAAAATTGAAATATTCAAATTTCGTTCGGAAATGAGTCCAGCATGACGGATAATAACCGTAAATGATAATCGCACGTTTGTATTTTGAACGATTGGCTATATTTTTCGTTCCAAACCGTGCACTCGAGCAAGCGCTCGAAGAGAAGCGAACGGAGAGCGCGATGCGTCATGGGATATCCGGCGCAAACAAAACCAGAAAGAAAAGATTCCCCGCATTCGTGACGTAGCAAGCTGACGGGGTTATGAGCTTTGCCCTTGGTGGCGTTGTCAGCGTTGTGGTGGTGTCAATAGCGTCAACGCGTTACAACCGAGCCGTTCGAAGTACCCGTGGGGTGACGAGCGTGTGGCTGGCCTAAAGAGCACGTAGCTTCCACAGCACTGTCAGCTTAGGGCTGAACGGGGTGTGTGTGTGTAAAACTTTTATTGAGCCTGCAGCAGTAGCCCTAGACTACCGGACGCGGCCTCACGTCGTCGCTAGCACCCTCCGAGGACTTTGCCTCTCTAGGAGTGCCGCGATCTGCTGGACGGCCTGTAGTTGTACCTCGTAGTTGTCGCTTTCGGTGGCGTCTTTGAGTTCCGGTGGAAGGTCCGCCTCTTGGCTTGCTTCCCGTCTTCTTTTGGTGCAGTCCCACGCGATATGCGCAAGCGTTGCCCTGTCGCTTTTACATAACTTACACACGTCGTCCTGGAATAGGTCTGGGAGAATATGCTTCCCTATTACTGGGGTGAACATGCATCTTGTTTGTAATTGTCGAAACACCACCGCCTCCTTCCTCGTGAGGTTGGGGTGGGGTGCCGGTAGTAGCTGCCTGTCTAGCCTGAATGTCCTAAGCATTTCTCCATACTCACGAGGTTCGTAATGTGATGACTGGCTGCCGGCTCGGTCTCCCAACGCGCGAGCCATGGCGTCCGCCACCGCATTTCCCTCCTCGTGAGCAGGGTACCATTTAAGTGTTACTTTCCCGCAACTCTTATTGTCCAGTGTCCTCGCTGCGGCCTGACTAATTCGTCCTGCCATGAAGTTTCTTAGCGCCTTCATAGAGTCACTGAACACCACTTTCAATGTTGGCAGGGAGGCCGCCAGTGCGATGGCCACCTCCTCCGCTACGCGCACTTCTTGAGTTCTGATGCTTGCCGCTGTCACTAGTCCACCGTCCTTCGCACGCACCACTGCCGCCACGAAGTGGTCGCCGTGTCTTGCTGCGTCGACGTGGACCGTGCCGCTGTCTTCCCCGTGTTCCCTGGTGAGGGCCTGGGCCCTCGCCTTGCGTCTGCCTTCGTCGTGTACCGGATGCATGTGTCTCGGTATTGGCCGGATATCCAGCCTCCCCATCGCCGTCGAGTCCACCTGTCGATCTTCTGGGCCTGTTTGGGCCTCTATCTTCAGTTTTCTTAGCGTTTCCCTTCCCGTTCTCGTTTTTTCTAGCCTGGCGACCTGAGCCGTTCGCTGAGCCACGATGACCTCTTCCAGCCTGTTGTGAACCCCCAGCGATTCCATCTTCTCGGTGTTCGTGCTGGCGTAGAGCCCCAGTGCATTCTTGTAGGCCTTCCTGATCATGCAGTTCAATCTCTTCTTTTCGTTGTACTTCCAGTTGTGGAAGGCTGCGATGTAGGCCAAGTGACTGATCACAAAGGACTGGACCATGCGCAGGAGACTATTCTCTCGCATGCCCCCATTGCGATTCGCCACCCGCTTGACGAGCTGTATTGCCGAATTTGTCTTGTGTTCTAGCTTGTGTACCGTCTCCGTGTTCTTCCTGGTCTCGTCTACTATCAGGCCCAGGATCCTGATCTTCTTGACTCTGGGGATTACCTGTCCCGTTCCTGTTTGGACGGTTAGCTGGTTCCAGGTCTTTTTCTTCGGGTTGATCACGAGTAGCTCTGATTTGCTCGGAGAGCAGGCCAGGCCCGTGCCCTCCAGTTCCTCCTCCATGGATAACACCGCTTCTTGCAGCTCGTCTTGCGCTTGTTGTTCTTCGTCCCTCACGGGCCACAGCGTGATGTCGTCGGCGTAGATCGTGTGGCGGACCGATTGGGTTTCGAGTCGCCTCGCAATCTTCGTCATGACCAGGTTGAAGAGCAGCGGAGAAATGACGGATCCCTGCGGCGTCCCCACACTCCCCAGCTCTCTCTCCTCGATGTCTAGCTCTCCGACTTGTAGCTTTGCCGTCCGGCCCGTCAGGAAGTCTCTGATGTAGTCATAGCTTCGCCGGCCAAAGCCTAGCTCTTCTACCCTTTGGAGGATGGCCGAGTGCTTCACCTTGTCAAAAGCGCTCTGTAGGTCTAGGCCTAGCAGTGCTCGTCCCCTGTTCTTCGCATCGACCACCTCTTTCTTGATTAACGCCATCGCATCTTGCGTGCAGAGCATCTCCCTGAACCCATACATGGTGTTCGGGAAGAGCCCCTCGTCTTTCAGGTATCGTTGCCATCTGTTCATGAGCACGTGCTCTAGCACCTTGCCCACGCAAAACGTCAGCGAGATGGGTCTTAGGTGCTCGATGCCCGGTGGCTTCCCTGGCTTCGGAATCAGGATCATTTTTGCTGTTTTCCATTGCTTCGGAAGCTTCCCGGCTCTCCAGCACTCGTTGAAGTACTCCGTGAGAGCCTCCACCGCCTCATCGCTTAGGTTTCGGAGAGTCTTGTTGTTCACCTTGTCTTGTCCTGCCGCCGACTTGCCGTTCACCCTCTGGAGGGCATTTCGGACCTCCCAGGGCTCCAGATCTCTGTCTAGCCTCTCGTTCTCCGTTCCTGTGTAGTCCCCGTGTACCACTTTTTCGGTTTCTGGAAGGTATTTCTCTCGCAGCTTCTTCTTGGTTTCTTCCTCTCCCAGCTCCCTGATAGCTGTTTGGACGATGCCGGCCATTCTGTTATGTTGGTAACCCTTGGTCTTTGTTTCGTCGATCAGGTGCCTGAGCAGCCGCCACGTCGCCCCGTTGTGCATCTGCTTGTCCGCCTTGTGGCACATGTCGTCCCATTGCTGCGACGAGAGTTTCGTGCAGTGCTCTTGGATCTTCTTGTTGAGCTCCGCTATCTTCTTGCGAAGCCTTCTGTTGAGCCTCTGTTGCCGCCACCGGTTGGTGATGGACTGCTTGGCTTCGATCAGGTGTGCTAGCCTGCTGTCCATCTTCCCGTCGGTGTCTTCGGTTGTCTCTATTTCCCGCGTGGCTGCTGTGGCCGCTCGCTGCAGTTTCTTCGTCTAGGCCTCGATGTCGGTGATTTCCCCCTTCGGTGCCGCCTCTCTGAATACCTCCCAGTCTGTAAAGGTTAGCTTCCTGGGGGTTCTAGCTTTGCCTTTCAGCGGAATCTGGATCTCCACGATGAAGTGGTCGCTTCCTAAGTCTTCTTTCGTGTTGGTCCAGGTGGTTTCCCCCTCGTTGGTGAAGACCAGGTCGGGCGTAGTGTCTCGGTCCGTCGACTTCCTTCCCATTAGGGTCGGTTGCCGAGGATTCGTGATCAGTTGTAGGTCCGCTTCGGTCGCGTCTTGCAGCAGGTTCCTTCCCTTCACTGTTACCGCTTTGTGGCCCCAGTACGTATGCGGGGCGTTGAAGTCCCCTGCTACTACCAGGGTGCTTTCCCCGGCCCGTCTCAAGTTCTCGTGGAATAGGTGCTTGAAACTTTGCCTGTTCTGCTTCGGGTTGCTGTAGACGTTCGCCAGGAATATGCTTTCTTTCCCGACGATTATCTCCAGCGTCTGCTTCTCGAGCTTGGGATTCCCTTTGCAGTCGTGCTCCAGCGAGTTTACGCCCCTCCTCACGAAGGTGCATATGCCTCGCTGGCCTTGCTCCGGACCCTTGGCGTGGACCCGGTACCCCGACAGCTTAGGCTCTTGGTTAATGGTTTCTTGCACCATGATGACGTCTGGCTTGCGGGTCTGGTTGCGGAGGTATTGTTGCAGCGTCGATTTCTTGTTTCCTAGGCCCCTGCAGTTCCATATCCACACCTTTAGCGTGGCTGCCATTGTTGGGCTGGTATGAGACTTGCTAGGGTGTCTAGTCGTTCTGTGATCTTGGTGAACATGGCCATGAACTGGTTCTCCATGGACGTGAGGCGATTGTCTAGGCTATCCACTTTCTCTTCAAGTCTGTCTACCCGCGCTGACAGGGACTTGAACTCTTGCATAAGGTCTTGGTTTTCTTCCAGTCTTCGGAATCTGCTCCCATCCGGGATTTTTCGCTTAGCCGGTGGTTCTTCGACCATTTCCACGGAAACCTCGTCCTCCTTTGCCGGAGCCTTTTCTTCCGTCTTCTGTTTTCTTTCCTTCATCGCCGTCATATCTGCCGCCATTCTCTTTATTGCTCCTTCGAGCTCGACGATCTTCCTCGCCTGCTGCTTGTTCGCCTCCTTGAGCGCTTTCATTTCCTTGCTCCCCGACTGCTCGGCCGCCTGTGCCCATGACGTCTTCGCCTTGCCGCCTGCGCTCCTGCTCCTCGAGCGAAACGCGGTTCGCTTCGGCGTCCGCGATCGCGAGTCTCGGAGGCGCAGCTGCGGGAAGTCCTCCGCCGTCTTCTTCGGAGGGGGATTCCCCGTTCCCGCCTTTTCGGCCGTTAGGTCTAGTTCCTTGCGTTCCCATTGCCTTCGTTTCACGATCTACGGCGTTTTGAACTTGTTCTTGCATTTCTTGACCCTGGTAACGTATGGACCCCCGCATAGCTTACATTTCGGCGTACACTGGTGGTCCCGGTTCGTCTTTTCTCCGCACCCGATGCACACCTTGGTCTCCGGCGTCGGGCAAACATCTACCCGGTGTCCGACCTTTCCGCAGCCCCTGCAGACCTCATAGTGCTTGCGGTATAGAGTACACCTGAGCAGTCCGCCTCCGTAGTACACGTAGTTCGGCACCTTCGGACCCTCGAAGACCACGATGATGGTAGTCGATGACCCGATTCTCTGCGCCGCTCTTGCCTTGGGATTTCTTGAGTTCAGAATGTTGTCCGTTATCGTCTCCGCCGAGTCTTCCACGGGGATTCCCCTCACGACGCCCTTCACGGCTCCGTCTGGTGCGGCCGCGTAGGCACTCACATCGTAGGTTCGGTCTTCGATCTTGATTTCCTTCACCCCGGCATATTTCCTTGCTCGCAAGTCGTCGGGCGTACTGATTACCATGATGTTTTGCTGTACGTTCGGGCATTGGGTGTCGTACATGGTCTCGGCTCGCGTGAGGCTCGTCGCCGTTCTAATTGCCGTCATGACCGTAATAGCCGACGTCTTGGCGAGGTTTAGGCCCCCGCGAGGCCTGACGATAATCTTGTTCTCCTCCTTCGGTGATATCCCCGGCATCCTGGCCGCCCTAGTCGACGCCACCATTGTTCGCCGGACGGCCCTCGTGTTAGCCTTAGCTTCCTGAACCTCGTTTTTCTTGCCGATTTTAACATGCAGCCATCCTGCGCACTCTTCAGGCTTGACTTCCATGCCGGGAACTTCCACGATAGTGTTTCCGGCACTTGTACTCACGTTGACGACCATCTTCCGACGTCCAAGTCCCCCCGTCGGCGGGCCCGGTCGGTTAGGCTTAGCGGCCCTCGGCCGGCTCCAGAAGCAAAGTCCTCATAAAATCAAAAATTCTGGGTCCACACCTACAAATTTGGTATCCACAGGTTCCTCGCGTCACCCCCGAAACGTTGGCACCAAAATTCGGAAGAATTAGGCAAATGAGACGCTAATTAGAACACTTCGAAGCGGGAGCCGATGTGAGACACTTCTGCCTCTTCCGACGACCGCAGCGCCTCCCTCCCTGAACGGGGTGGGGAAAGCTACTTTTGTCCGAGTTTTGAGCGACTGGCTAATCTTCTAGGGAGAGAATGGCTGTATCCGGGTGCACAAACGAGGGTCTGAGAAAGAGGGGAGCCCACCCTTTCCGTCTTCTTGGACTGTTTGGTTCAATGCGCGATTTGTGAGTTGAGGAGGAAAGCTAAGAAGGAAAATGTTGAAATGCCAAAGAGCGGCGCTGCTCCAAAGGAATCTGATACGTCACGGCTACGTAGCAAGTTCCCCAACGTTGCTAGATTACCTCCCAAATAGGCTCGGCATGCATCCACCAGGTGCACATTGAAAGATCGTTTATTTAGCTTTAAAATTAGTTTTCTTGTGCTTTTCAACGGAAGACTGGTGTTTTTGAGGTTAGGGTGCAACATGCAACACATTCAAGCTAGAAAAGGAGCGCTGCAATTTCGTTTCCCTACCCCTTTAAGGGCATAGTACCTCCAAGCGCCATAGAGAATACATGTAGATTTTTGACGTTTTCAAAAAATTCCTACATGAGAACCGCCCTTTGTATTTGCTTGAAACTTTTACGATAAAGAGATTAATACTCAATTGGTGCATTAGTGCAGTCATGTCTCTGAGTGTTTAGTACATATATATTTTTTTAAATCTTGAAATCGACTGAAAACGGCTGTTTTGACACTTTTGGGTTCAAAGACGTTTTACATATTCCACTAATTTTTTAAAAAAACACTTGTGTTCGCACTAGTTCCTCTAAAAGTTATTACGGAATCGATTGGTACAAAAATAATTAGTGTAGGTTAAACCGTTTCGGAACTACAGCGATATTTTCGAAAGCAAATTTTCGGTCTCAAGTTTCAACTATTTTTACGTGTTTTGCATTTTGTTCTCCTCCCGCTAGATGGCGGTCTCTGTCCGCAAGGAGGAGAGATCAAGTAGTTTCTCCGTGTGGCTTGGTGCACGCATTTGTGTTGTATTCATACGCGATCTTCTTTCGCGCGGGCGAGAGCGGGTGACGGGCAGTTCAACGCAGCTGCGCTTCGCGTTTGATGCGTTCGAATTTGTGTCGCTCGGAAGTGTTGCGTTCGCCTCTGGCGTCATGGGTCGAAAGCAAGCTCCCTATGGCAAGCGAAAGCTTCTGAAGTCCCACATTGAGAATACTCGTAAGCGACCGTCCGTGGAAGCTTCGCACGTTGAGGTTTCTGGTGAAATCGAGCCATCGTGTTCCAACTCGGATGGTTTTGTTTGCGAGATTACTGAAGGTGGTCCTCAAGCCGCGACCGTGCGAGGCTCGCCGTCAACGCTCCTCGGCGAAGGAGACCCGGTATGTCCCGTGGCAGCGGTGGTCGGTTCTTCGGAGCGGTCTGAGGCTGCAGGAACAGGTATCGTTTTAGACTCTAATGTGGTCGAATCCACGGCCGAACCGTCCGAAAACTTGCAACCAGCCGCATCCGTGCTCGAGGGTCGTCGCTTGGTCGACATTATGCACTTATTTCAGTCTGTTCAAAGGATTTGCGATCATGCTCCTTTCAGTTGTTCGTTTGCGGGCATGGTGTTCGTCTCAGAACGGAGGCACGGCTTGCGCAGTTCCTTCACGTTCGTTTGCAAGATGTGCA
Organism: Ixodes persulcatus; assembly: GCA_013358835.2. Classification (NCBI taxonomy): domain Eukaryota; kingdom Metazoa; phylum Arthropoda; class Arachnida; order Ixodida; family Ixodidae; genus Ixodes; species Ixodes persulcatus. The sequence goes on from JABSTQ010009767.1 coordinate 101,286, forward strand.
ACAAGAAAGATGTTATCGAGTCGGAGTTACCTCCTCAAACGACCGAGGCGAGTTCTAGCATGGACGTGAACACTGCTGCGGTGTCAGGAATAATTTCCATTGGTAGTGGGCAATCGAACCTTGTTGAGCTTTTAGCATCGATGAATGTGCCGTTCATGTCCAGCAAAACTTTTGCAAAGCACGAGACGACGGTGGCTCGGGGTATTGAAACCGCGGCTTTGGAATCCATGAAAAAAGCCGGAGAAGAAGAAGCCAGGCTCGCAAGAGAATCTGGTGAGATCGATGCCGAAGGCTGCCCACTTGTGACGGTCAGTGCTGACGGCGCCTGGTCAAAGCGATCGTACAAGAACAAGTATGATGCTCCTTCTGGCGTGGTAAGTACGCTTTCCTTTTATAAAGTGTGCACTTATAGATATGTGTATAATGTACTGTACCAATGAAGGTGTGCAGCTACTGTGAGAATAGGCTTCAGTGGATAGAATTTAGTTGGTCTCTGAAGACTCCATAGAATAAGCAATTTTTCACTTGTTTTGCGCTGTTTCCAATTTAGAGGGGGGAGAGAGGAAAAAGATAAGTTACTTCGGTGCAAAACAAAAGAACAACACTTTGTTAGGAAAAGCTGTGAAATGACCCCGTAATATTTCGTCCTATTTTTGGGTGGACGCAAGTGCGGGGCGGATCCAGATCTCCGTTTTTTTTTTTTTTTTTTTTTTTTTTGGGGGGGGGGGGGGGGCGGTTGGAAATTCTAAAGGTGCATAAACAGGACTCCGCTTGCGCCTTTTGTTTTAGACGCCGCAGAACCACACTGCGCCGACTGCCCCTAGATGTGCGCCGCTGCGCCGGCTTATTGGCTCCAAGCCGTGCTTTGAAACCGCCGCCGCGGACTTCAGTCTCGTTGAAGCGACAGTGTTGTTCTCCAAGTTCAGAGTACAAGTGTGCCTTTAGGGTAAACCTACCTTATTTTGAACCTTCGTCCGTGAGTACGACCATTCCCGCGCCCCCCCCCCCCCCCCCCCCTTGGATACGCCCCCGGGAAACTGTCGCCTTTGCGACCTCAAGCTTTCGCCCACCTTTCCTTCGTTTGCGTGCCGCCTTCATCCTTTTAAACCTTATCTAGAATTGCCAAAAATAAACTCTGTCATCCTTTAAAAAAAAAACAAAAAAAATACGCTGTTGCTTATTTTGCGCCTGGTAATCACGAACTGTTCGGGAGATGAAAATTGCGGCTTCTGTAACGTCGGTAGTACGAAAATATGACCTCGTGTCAGCCTGGGTGAATACAGGATAGTCAAGAGTCAATCTGCCGGCGCGGGATGACATAGAGGTGTCCCAGCTAACCTGCAGCATGCTGGGTCCCAGCTAACCTGCAGCATGCTGGAACGATGCACTCCACTCGGTTAGCAGTGGTGTTAGAAAGCTACAGTATTTTTTTGTTTTATGGATGCTCGGATTTGTCTGCAACATTAGGAGTATCCGAAATTATATTTAAATAAGCATTTACTCATTACAGTTTTTTTCTTTTACAGGCGGCTATTGTTGGTCATCACACCCAGAGGGTCCTCTTCCTTGGTGTCAGGAACAAGTTCTGCATAATGTGTGCAAGAACGAAACCTGGAGAGACAACTGCAGCACACAGGTGCTTCAAAAACTGGCAAGGAAGCTCCACGACTATGGAGAAGGACATCATTGTTGAGGGTTTCTGTCGTAGCGAGGAAATGCATGGCTTGAAGCACAATCGCCTTATCGCAGATGGTGACTCGAGCACCTACAAAGCGGTCTTGGAAGCAGCTCCATATGGTAATCAGATGGTCCAAAAAATTGAGTGCAGGAATCATATCCTCCGAAACTATAGTGGACACCTCAGGGACATAGCTCAAAGAAAGAGGTCCGTACCAATTCCACGAGCATTGAATAACCTCGTTCTGCAAAGTTCCCTTCGTTTGAGGTTCGGCGTATACACAGCCATCAAGGCAAGAGCAGCAGAAAAGAACTTTTCTTTGCGTGCCAGAACTGAGAACTTGGCAAAAGACGTTAGAAATGGGCCACCCCGCCCAGGGGCCGCTACCGACCGCCTAAAAAGACACAGTCCGAAACGCACGACAGCGCATGAGGAAAGAGCCAATAAAAGGAGGACACGGCCACAGAACCAGGGGAGACGGACCGTGGTCACGGAGGCGTGCAGTTCGAACGCTCCGGCAATGTTTTACGTTGATACTAACAACCCATTCCTGTTACTCTAATAAATGTAGTTTCTCGTTATGGAAACCCCGGCTTCGTGTTGATCCTCCCGGATGGGCATGCAGCAAGGCAACCCTACCACAAAGTATGACTAGCGTATGCTGGCAGCTCGTTTCCTGTTTGTTTTGTCTGTACTCCGTTTCACCGTGATTGGCAAACTTCAAAGGTCAGAGCTGCTGAGAGGGAATCAGTCGCGGAGCAAAGCACGTGACAGCTATTTTTAGGAACAGTACCCACCACCGTACGTTGTTACGTGCATCGCCCCAACACTCTCATTGGCTCACGGGAGCTTTAGTTTTCTTCGTTTGCCAAGTTATGGGGAAACGATGTCTCATTTCCTTGCGTTTATTCGCAGTGCACGCAGGCGAAACGCTTGAAAGAACATCGGATTGGGACACGTAGAGTGCCTTCATGTGCGCTTCGCATAGAGTGATGCCAACTGCCTGTTTCCCTTTCCCACACCCTCTTCCATTGCCATTTTGTTCCTCGTTGTTTTCCCGTGGGCCGGAAAGTGGCATTTGTGTCCATCGGTCCTCCCATCCGAGGGGAAAAATGCTAATCCTCCCTCCGTGGGTTCCACAACGCTGCTCCGAACTTGTGAGATAAAGTGCTTGTTTTCCGGGAGGGTTATAAGCCCCACGGATTATCGCCGAGAAACAAAATGGCTGCTGGTTTGTCGGCACTAGGGTGCCTTCATGTGCGCTTCGCATAGGGTGATGTCAACTGCCTGTTTCCCTTTCCCACACCCTCTTCCACCGCCATTTTGTTCCTCTCATTGTTTCCCCGTGCGCCGGAAAGTGGTCTTTGTGTCCATCGGTAATCCCATCCGAGGGGGAAGATACTAATCCTCCCTCCGTGGGTTCCACAACGCTGCTCCGAACTTGTGAGATAAGGTGCTTGTTTCCGGGAGGGTTATAAGCCCCACGAATTATCGCCGAGAACCAAAATGGCTGCTGGTTTGTTGGCGAGTGGTATTACAAAGGGTGGCATCACCCTAGCAAAGCGCACATGAAGGCTCCCTAGTCGGCACGTATTGTTGCTTACGTGCCCACGAGAGTGGAGGGGGCCCCCCTTTTGTTGTGCGTCTGCAGTTTGGCCGGACGGGCACAGATTGTGATCTACACCCGTGGTTCTCAAATGGTGGTCCGCGGACCCTTTGGGGTCCGCGAAGGCATTCTAGGGGTCCACGAATCCCTGCCTCATCAGTCGGTAACCGGACAAAAGCTCACCGGACAAAAGCTCACCCGTTTTTTGACAGACCCGGACAAAAGCTCAACCATTTTTTGACAGACCCGGACAAAAGCTCACCTCAATTTTTTTTTTTTTTTTTGCTACCCGGGCGAAACACGGGCTGAAATAAAGTGCGGACGCGAATGTACATTGGACCATTTTTAGGAGAATGTGTACCCCATCCACCATTGAGTTGCAAATTTTTAAAAATACTTTGAAAGAACGGGAGTTGGGCCTTTTGGAAAAGTACAAGACAGATGACCAATCAAGAAATCTGTGCGGGATTTTAGACAGGCACGCGTTCCTTCCACCACAGCTTGTTCCACAAGAACTAACCACCAGGGAAAGGTCAACCGGTGACATCGGCTACCTGCTGGACTATTTTGATTGCACGTATGTCAACGGCCGCTTCCGTTATGCTTCTGTTCCATCTGCGGCGGCACCCAGAGCGAATTCTTCCCTTCGCCTGACTCTGCGCCGACGACGACCGGAGTTTCCCCCGTTACGGTGGAATATGTACGACGCCACTCTTCAAGATAAAGACCGGATGAACAACACCTGCGAAGGATGGAGTACCGGGTTCCAGAAGCTCGTCGGCCACGCCCATCCAAGCGTCTTGAGGCTGATTGAATGCCTACAGCAAAATCAGGCGCTCGTTGCCACGGCATTGACACAACCCCGGAGAAATGAGCCCACAGTAAAGCGGGTGCGAAAAACCACTCTGCGCCTGCAGAATCGTTTTAGAAATATTTGCGAGGGCTTGCAAGTACATCGAGATCTACCAAGACTGCTGGAGCTAGTAGGGGACTGCATTCGCTCCGAACCAATCGATAAATAAACTTGTTTGTATTAAAATCAACAAACCATGCGCCTGTCAGATTTAATTTATCGTTGTCTTTTTGTGTCGCACGCATGCACCTAAGTTGTCCGCACTCGTGTTAAGACCAACATAAAAATTTCTCGTGGTGAGCTTTTGTCCGGGTCTGTGAAAAAATGGGTGAGCCTTTGTCCGGGTCTGTGAAAAAATGGGTGAGCTTTTGTCCGGTGAGCTTTTGTCCGGTGAGCTTCTGTCCGGTGAGCTTTTGTCCGGGATTCCATCAGTCAATCCCGGCAATAAAAGTTGTATTTTTTCATATTGAGAAAGAACGTTCAAATTTTCGGGTGAGTTTTCTCGTGTGTAAATCAATGAGAGAATTCTACTTCAGGCTAGCCCTTAGCAATATTCATTTATATAATCATTATTATAATTAACCTATATTTTTTTCTTTCCTCTTACAACGAACGGGGACCTCTATTATCTCCGCCAATCCGCAAGGAGTCCGCGAAACATCAATGGCTGAGAACCACTGATCTACACAAATAAAAAGATTTTTCCTAACGAGGGCGTCCCCAATGGACGTTGTCATCAACGACTAACACGAGAGTCTGCCCCCTCTAATGGGGAACTCATATGACGACTGCGGCTGTTTGGGCAAGCGATGTGTTAGAGCGCGCGTTGTAAAACATCTGCAACTTGTGACTTTCGGCGAAGCAATAGTGTATTCCTACAAAAGGGATTTCTGCGCAAGAATGAGAGACTACGCCAGATCTCTGTGAGGAGAAGGAGGTTGTTCAGACACTCCAATCGAGCATTTACAGAACGGAGTCCAAGTTGTCGACTAATTTTCTTACACTCATTCTTCTCCTGCGTTTTTTTTTTAACTTTTATGTTGAAAGAAGTAGTTGTATTATGGACCCACACGCACCCACAAGAAGAAAGAAAAGTGAGAAAGAAACAAAAATAGCCTGTAGCCATTTTCCCAAGCTGTGAAAAAGAAAAAAAGAAGAGAACGCGGGAAAGCACAGCACCCCACGCCCAAGTAGTGTGCCTTCGTTGGGGGCACCCCCTGTTTGCGGGCCCCTATCGGTCTCGAAGACTTTTGGTATTTGGGAGAAACGGACCGTGGCAATTGAGACAGGGGAACTGCCGCGGGACATACGTGCTACAATCGCATTCCCTTCCAAGGTCATCGCTTGGGCAATCGCGGTCGTCCAAAAAGCTTTTTCTTGTTTGGAGGAAGACAATCAGGGGTGTTTAGGCCCTGATTGTCTTCTTCTTTTGTGGCTTTTGACAGAAGGACAACGAGAGGCTGGCAGAACAAGCGCCCGATTCATTTCTCTCGATGGATGCGTTCTGTCTATGGATGCGTACTAATTTCTTTTTTTCCTTTTAGTAGTTGGTTGTTCTTGGCTTGACTCGGGTCCCAGTGGGTGCATTGTCGTTGTAGGCATACTATTTTTGTTTTGTTTATGTTAGTGCTTGCGTTGATGCGATATCTAGATGGACGAAAAAAAAAGAATAAAAAGAAGTGCTACAACAAAAGAGAAAAAAAAGTTTGTTGTTTTTGCGGTCCGAAGCGTTTACAAAGCCCGGAGCACCTCGACTTCGTTCCCGTGACATGTCGCTCGCTTTCATGTAGCACCCCTCGATTCTGAAGGTCACCGTGATTTTCCGTGAAGAAGGTGATTTGGGTGCGCGCAGTGTTACCAAAGGTGCAGGATTGAGAGCGTAACCCAACCCTTTGAATAGAAGGGGAAGGGGGAGCTCTCCTCTTTTCGGGGGGTTCCGGAACGAAATGTCCCCGGAAAAAACGTCCCCGCAAAAAATGTCCCCGGAAAAAAAGTCCCAGGAAAATATGTCCCCGGAAAAAAAGGCCCCAGGTGGAAGTAGGAAAAAATGGCCCCAACGGGACATTTGTTCCCCTGCCGTACGATCCGCTTTTGAACTTTTTTGTATGAATCTCGAGTGTGTCATTTCATTCCTGATTTTGTAACAGTGCATCTCAACCTGTTTTTCTTTGTTTTTTCATTGTGAAATAAACATTTATAACACTTCTAGCCAAACCAAATTTGTGTTAGGGAAATCTTGAGAAGTACTTGTGTTGCCCATTGCCCACTAGGTAATGAGCGGCGGACGTTTTTTGCTTTTCCATTGTGATACATTTACACTTCTACCAAATTATTGTGTTAGGGAAATTTGAGAAGTACTTGTGTGCCATTTTCAAATAGGTAATGAGCGCGACGTTTAACACAAACAAGCGATCGTTAGCTTTTTTATATTTTTCTTATAGAAACTAAAGGTTAATTGTCATTAAGAGTGCTTATTTTTGGATATTATGCAGACGGTAAAATTTCGTTCCCACTAATACTCTTTCTAAGTAAAATGTGAAAATACGCCGATGTCGTGTTCGCGCTAACAGTGTCGCGATGTGTAAGTATTTCGCAGAATTGTATATTTCCTTATTTGTTGGGGCCGTTTTTTCCTACTTGCCACACGGTACCTTTTTTCCCCAAGGACATATGACCGGACCGCCCGAAGGCCATGAGGATCAGGGAAACCCAGAGATAGAAAATCCTTTGGGGACATTTTTTCCTACTTTCCACCTGGGGCCTTTTTTTCCGGGGACATTTTGTCCGGGGACTTTTTTCCCGGGGACATTCTTTCCGGGGACATTTTTTCCTACAAAAGCAACTTTAATTTATTTCACGCTCGTGGCTTCCAAGTACTGCGCGCAGCTAGTGAGATAGGGTATAGTTATAGCTGATTAACACGATGCATATTTCTAACGCACAATAGTTTTCCGAAATCAAGGTTTCGCTCAAATGGATAACTCGCACGTACAGTTCGACGCGCAATACCTTTGACATATTGACTCGCGAGAGTTGGCCCCAACATGGCTGAGTCTGGCGGTGTTCCAGACCCAACATTTATATTTTGCTCCCTTACCTGCTACTATTTCGCGCACATTTTGCGCCATATCGAAATGAAAGCACATGGCGAAAGTGATGCTCGTTTTCCGCTCAATGAAATTTCACGCCATCTCGTTGTCTTCACTGGTACCTTGAGCGTTTCACAACGATGCAGAACGTTCAACAAGAAAAAAGAAAACGTACGATGGCATCTTTTGTACACTCATTACTTCAATAACACCGAGTCGCCTCGTATCCTTTTGTTTTTATTTCGTTGTACTAATTTCTTTCTGCGCATTACGGCTGTTACGACGCGAATTCCGTCTACTCTCAAATTTGAACTTAGGCTCAGATCAGGGACGGACCAGTTTGAATCAGGAAAATTTAATTAACACTGTAGCAAAGTAAATCTATCATATCGATCGGAAATACGATTTGACACATTCCATCTAAACACGTACTGTGCACAGCGAATGCAATAGCGAGTCAGCGAGCAAAACGCCGCCACACAACGCTACCATAACATCTCAGCGATTTTTGCATAGCACCGAGTACGGAAAAGAGATAGCAGTTATTAATTCACATAAACGAAGCAAATTTATCTAAAGCCCGCACACCCCGTGGTTGCAGTCTACCTAAGGTTATCAATAGACTCGACCATGTCATCCCAGTTAAAAATGTCCATTGGGTCCAATTAGTTTCTGACAATTGGAACCAATGGGGAAAACTGTTTTTGATTTCGGACTCATCATTGAAAAAATCCCAGTTGGTGTCAATTGTTGATACACAATTGAGCATTGCCAATTGGAACCAATTGGGAAACCGTTTGTGATAAATGGACAAAGAAACACTAGTAGATGATTTTTCAGGAAGGGATTTTTATTGAAATTAAGAGATTCACTCATTCGGCCCCCTCTTGCTTGGCCGTCGTCCTTTTCTTCAGGCGTTGCCCAGTTGGTTTGGTAGTTTCCTCCTGGTCCAGTTTTTCCTCTGCAGCTTTCCTAGGAGCACCAATGTAGGTTAAATTACTACATGGCCCATAAAGTTTTCATATTTAGCTTGTGATAAGAACAATGACGTTTTCCCTTCATAAAACATGACTGTTTATTTATTTAGAAATCACGTCTTCGATGCTGCAGCAAAAGGCGGCCAAAGCCACCCGACAAGGCTTTGCAGGCGGCATTTTGGACTGGTCAGAAATATGGATACACTAAAATTCTATATTGCTTGTAAGAGAGCATTCGGCAATATGTGCAGTACATCCATAATCGATAAGCAAATTCTGGTATTAGATAATTAGGAGCATGAATTTTTATGTTGCAAAGACAAAGAACTGCGACCATGTTGACTAAGTCCGATTCCATGCTTCAGATACTCAACAACTAGCTGTTTCCTATGAGCCACTGAGGCATTCTCTGCTGCAAGGGGTTAGGACAGTTACTATGCTGTAACTAACTATACATATACTGCATAGTTGCAGCATTTACAACATAGTTGCACATACTGCATAGTTACAGCGGTTTGAGAGACACATTTCTGGTGTTTCCTCTATTTTAATAAGGTTCTCCAGCGACATTCAGTTTTACAAAAACAAGTTTCCAATGTACTGCGTCTTTCCGCGATAAAAGAGAATAGTGTACAGGGTGTCACAAAATAAAATTTACACGGTCTTTTTTACCGCAAAAATAAACTAGGCATCGCCGAACGCTCATTCTCCGCCCAAAGGTAGCGCTAGAGGTCACAACCAGATGCCAAAGTTTCAGACCGATCCGATAAGTTTATCAAAAGTTATAACTGATTTTCTGAAAATTTCAATGGGAAAATGGCGGCCGACGGAGTTTTCGAACACATGGGGCTCTATGGCACCAGAAACCGAAAACGGGCAAAAATGGGCTCCATTTTCCCATTGAACTTTTCAGAAAATCACTAATAACTTTTGATTAAGTTACCGGATCGGGCTGAAACTTTGGCATCTGGTTGTGACCTCTAGCTCTACCTTTGGGCGGAAAATGAGAGTTCGGCGGTGCCTAGTTTATTTTTGCGGCAAAAAAATACCGTGTAAATTTTCTTTTGTGACACCCTGTATATATTTGCGCACCCCGATCCGCAAATATATGCGAATCGGGGCGCGCTCACACTTCGCCAGATACGTAACCCTAGCCTTTGGTGCAACATGCCAAAGTTTTTGGAACATAGAGTGATTTGATTCAAAACGTAGAAGCAATTTTCTGAAAATTTCAATGACCTACGTGTTGCATCCCGGTAGCGTTTCTTCGCTAAAACGTCAATCGTTCATGTAGTATACCCCATTAGTTTCAGGACCTGCTAGTGTTATTTTAGGGAATTTTGGAGACACTAATCCTCATTTAAAATTTCCGAACAATCGCTTTACAAGTGTTCAATCAGACAACTCTAAATCTGTGGCTAACACTTTTTTTTTTGTTTCGCACAGGCATCTGAATAAACTGGGTAGACTTTCAAACTGACAGCTAGGAAAAGTTTCTTCTGTAAAGTTTAATTCCTTCAGGCTCCTACCTGTACTGACCATAAAGCTAAAGTTGTCTCGGCATATTTATTAATCCGAAATCGCCGATTTTCAATGCAGCAAGCACCAAGAGAAGAAACAAAGTGTCCTTACCTTAACCCCCGTAACCGTTTGCTATCCATCCGTCGCGCTCCAACGAAGTGGCAGGCCCAATGAAGTAATGATCTCCGCACTATTCAGCACTCGCAGCAATAAAACAACAGAACTTTCTTGAATTAACCATGCCAAAGATGCCAACGTGCCATCAGTGCGATTGCTGCCATGTGCTTGCTCGCTTCTTCGCGGCCGCCATCTTGCCCAGTGTGTACAGACGCTTCCAAGCATTCCCGCCTATTTTGGCAAAACTTAAAAAAAAAAAAAAAATTACACCGGGATATTAAGAAAAAAAAAATCCTGACATATTTAATTTACATGCGCAAGTTTTCCTCATTTTAAGATTTAAAAAAAAAAATATGTGCAAGTGCTATAATTAGTACACCCCATGATTGGGTTAAATTCCAATAAAATTATTTACCACTTGCAACTTATTTATTTCTATTGATTTTGGGATTATTAAATACTCAATGAAAATATGATTACAATTGGCACCCATTGATATTCTAAATTTACCCAGTGGGTATTTTAACTGGGCTGCCAAAAAAAAAAAAAAAAAAAAAAAAACTCCAGACGATTTTAATTAAAGATTACCTAATATAAATAAAATAACCAATAAAAGCCAACGGAAGGTACAATTATGTATCAGGTGCCAATTGAAAAGTACAGTTTGAGTTGGGATAATCAACTGGGCATTTTCGTCCCAATTCGCATAACTAATTGTTAATCTTAATGCCAGTTGAATTCAACTAGTTACAACCGGTGCCAACTGAACTTGTAATTGGTACCAATTGGTACAACCAATTGTTTACTTAATGCCAATTGGGTCCTGGATCCAGCTAGTTACAATTGGCATCAATTGAACTTCCAATTGGAACCAACTGGCATAACCAATTGTTGACTTACTGCCAATTGGATCCAACTAGTTACAAATGGCATCAATTGGACTTCCAATTGTAACCAACTGCATGCTTATACCCGGGGGCGGCCGTACCGTGCTGAAGACTTCGTAAGGCCTCTGAACCAGGTGGGAGTTCGAGAAGACGTAGCAGGAGTTGGCGCGTTTCAAATGGGGCACGTCTGGCTGCTGAAGCTGCACACCACCTCCGCCAAAGAGAAGCTTCTGCGAGAGGGGACCATGCTGGTGAAGGGGCGGCCATGCCTGGTCATTGATCCAGAAAAACAAGAGCTGAAGGTAAAAGTCTACTGGGCGGTGTAGTGTGCTGTAAATAACCTAGATGGGATTTTTAAGCTGCATTTTGTGTTGTAACAATGAGATGGCGCCACGTGCTTGACAGCGGCACGCGCTGTCTCTGGATTGATGTACTTACATATCGTAAATAGAACCAGTCTTGATTGAAACTCCGAGCTGGCGTGACGTGTCTTCCTTTCCCCGGTGCGGCCGCTTGGTCCCCGGCCACCGACCGTCTCGCGTCCCACGCGCCACGAAATGTAAGCCTTCCAGTATCTTTACAGTCCTTCCGACGCGCTGTCTTTATCGCAGCGTTTCATGTTTCTCTTCCCCTTTTATAGTGACCCTCCGCGACCACTACAGGTGGCATTCGACGTTTCTGCAGACGTCCTTCGACGGGCCTTCGAGCCGTACGGGGAGGTCAAGGATGTCACCCGCGAGAAGTGGAGAATCGAGGGCCTGGCAGACGTGGATTCCACTACTGTCATCGTACGCATTGTGCTCCGTGAAGACTTAACCCCGGAGTGCCTGCCGCATCAGCTTCGCCTTTACGGAGGCACGCTGCTGGTTGTTGTCCCCGGACGCGCACGTGTGTGCCTCCGCTGTCGACGCACGGGGCACATACGGCGCGACTGTAGAGTGCCGTGGTGCGAGGAGTGTCGAGCCTTCGGGCATGAAGCCTCGGATTGCGTACGGTCGTACGCTCGAGCTGCTGCCAGCAAGGCCATCGACAGCCAGGACAGAAAGCTCGTAATGGATGAGGAAGAGGCCGAGGCGGCGGCGACTCCAACCGCGAGGATTTCTTCGCAAGACCCTCAGGCGTCCGGTGAGCAGCAACGCGCGCCGTTAGCGATGCCAGACGGCCAGGTCACCGTCGTAGCATTGATGGCAGAAAGCACTGTTGGGGAAAATGAGCCTAATGCGAAGACCACCAGTGAGACGACACCGACTGCAAAGGACGCGACTGACGCACTGGACGCCGGAGATGAACAGCAATGGGCTTCGCGGCTGAGGCGGTCAAGCGGCGGCTCAGCGACACGGAGGGAACCGACCAGTCGCTCCAGCAGAGCGAGAGTGCCTGGTTGGTAGTGACGAGCAAGAGGGGACGACGCGCTGGCCGCAGCCGTTCTTCGTCTCTTCCCAGGTAGAGCGAGAGCGGAACACTTCCGGTTAAAACATGGTCGGACGAAAAGTGCAGATTTGTTCCCTGGACTGTGAACTGTATCTTGCGCAAAAGGCGGTATGCTGATGTAGATGCTCGACCAGTGTGTCACTATTTTACTAGGGGCATTATTCAGATTAGAGAAGTGTATAAGGTTTTGGGAGATGGGCCTGATTGGTTGTCAATCCTATAGACAGACTGGTCACATTAAGTTCATGCTAATCAGTCTGCGTCAGTCGTAATTCAGCTTGCCCTCTTTTTATAAGTGTTTCTGAAAGTGTACTTTTTGTGAATGAATAATGCCTGGCAATAAAGAAAAAAAAATCGGTGGCCGAGTGGTCTAGCGCACACCAGCTCGGAGCACGTGGAGCGAAAGCTCGCGCTGCAGAACCCAGGGATCCTGGGTTCAATCTCCACCCCTGCCCGTTTCGATCTGGATGAGCATCGTACCGGCGTGCGGTCGTGTATCACTACTGCGTGGTGCACGTCAAAGTCCCCAGGTTAGCGGTTGTACCGCACTGGCTAAATTGCTCATCTACAACTGAGACACCAGACGCCCACCGAGGCATACTAACTTTCGACTGTATAAACATACACACAACAATTTGCCTGTCTTCATTGCGTCGAGCTCAATGATCCGCGCCCATTTTTGTTATGGCTAACAAGCAGCAACAGAACACTGTTCCGTCCCAGGCTGCAACACTGGGTATGGTCTTCAAGGTCAGGAGGCAAAAAGGCGACGTTGTTTGCTGTTCCGAAAAAAAAAGAGAAGAACTCGAAAGATTCCCAACGTGAGAGCTGTCTAAACTTGGCGCCGACGAATGCTTAGAAACAAGGTCAGCAGTAAGCGAGCTGCATTTTGAGGAAGGATTTATTATGCGGCACTTCTCGATTGTGAGCAATGGCGAAGACGTCGTCTTCTTTATTGTTCCCAGTGCGGCGGAGTGCCGTTGTGTCGCTGCTGTGAACATATCGATGCTAACGGTGCGTGCTGAGCAGCCTTGCCATTTTCGCCCACTGGACAAAGCGAGCGACTGTCACAACTTCCCCTTTAGCCCACCAGAGCCAAAGCTCGGCAAGAGCGGTCATTGTGATGTCGGTGTCGATAAGACTTATCGTTTGTTTACTCTAAAAATAAAAAAGAAGTGAATTTTATTTTGCTTTAAACGTTTACAATGAATGAAAAGTGTGCATATAATAGACCGATGTCACCAAGCGTTCGGCGCGTGCGCGAGGCCGCTAAAACTTTAGTTCACAGGAGGCAATCGGCAGTGCACGAGACTTCGTGCCCTGCACGCGCACAGCTCCAGCGAGGTTGTCGCACGCGCAGAAAGACTAAAGTTCCCTCGATGCATTGCGGCAGCGGTGGCGCAGTCAAACTGGCTGGTGAGCTCGGTTTATTCATTGGCATCACTTTATAAAAAAGGTTACGTGACATCAGCTTTGGCTTAGTTTCGGTTTCAACTGTGTCCCTTGACGCGCATCTCAACTCGGGTTGTTAGGCCTATGTGCCGTGTAACACCGGACAAATTAGTTGAGCTAAATGGCAGTTGGGAGATGCCAACGGTTGTTGGCTTAATGACAGTTGCGAACGCTGATGGAACTAGGGTATTACGCGCGTATAAATTCAGCAAAGGAGGAAGGATCAATTTGGATGCTCCCATAATCTGAGAACTGGGGTTTGTACAACCGCGTGTCCCACACATTTTTGTTATCTCCCAAAAGCCATAGCTTTCATAAATTATTTAATGTTGATTGGAGATGGGGGTTGATTAAAAAAAGTAACCCCACTAACGGCCACCCTTTTTGACTAATTAATAAATTAACTAATTAGTTAATTGATTCCCATGCATGTTTACATATAAGACGTTAAGAGTGCGCATTTTTTTTACTGATTTTGCTATGTCGTAAATGCCATATATTGCGCAGTTCCATATGAAACTTACGTTGTGACACCTATGTAAAAGAGGTCTTTTAAAAAGGGATGTCATTTTTAAGTTATTATTTAAACAATATCACAACTCTCGATGACAATCACACGAATGCTGAAGTTGTTTGCTGTGGAAGATTGGGGCCTAAAAGAAATAAAGACCTAAAAAAAATCATGATTGTTTACTTTCTTTTTGGCTCGAGTTCCCCTAACTCTGATTAAAAAGTTAAAACATTTTATTGCGATCAAAGCATTACCTAAATGATGTGAAAGCTAATAGATGAATATCCTAGTCCTAATACACGCGAGGTTAGAACGGTGGTTGTCCGAAAGTCGGGTGAGTAGCTATAGCCTTCATCAGTACAAGGGTGCCCCTGCCACACTACGATGATGATGATAGCGCCACAGTAGCGCCACCTCTTGGTCGATCGCGAGAGTCACTGACAGCTTGACAAGCGAAGGGCGTGGATATTTCCTAGCATCTTATTATCACCGCGCAGCCAACGAGATTGTGGGATCAGCTGTTAAAGGAGCTGTGCAACAATTTCAGTGCTTTGCTTAAATGATAGTGGGAGTTGATGTCTCGACCTTTCTGAAGTAAAGAAAAAACCGCTTTTGCCTGCATGTCCTAGTTTTTATTTTAAAAATTGACAAAGATTGAGGCCTCCGGCACCTCTCAACTCCTTCACCATCTTCGAGTCACGTGAGCTGTGACGTAAAAGGAGGACGCGCGGGTTTCCGGTGAAGCTCTCTCCCTAGAGCCATCAGTGAGCAGCGAAAACTCACCCGCTCGCGACCACGTGACCACGTGCTTGCGCAGTGCGATAAAAGTGGCGAAAGGAGGAAAGTCTCGTCTGGATCCGGCCATCCCCCTCCGGCTCTGCCAGGGGGGTAAAGGTGGGTGAGGACTCAGGAGGAGTGGCAAATCCCGTGCGCCGACACCCGGGGTCCCGAGTGAAAGATCGCGAAAGAGAGCGGCAGAACACGAGAAAAAGAAAGCAATGTTGCCAGCTGACGGACGACAGTCGCAATGGTAATCGCGAAGACTGAAAACTCTCAGCAATATAAACAGTGATAATTTAACGTTGTAAACTAAATTCTGAGCTATTCTAATGCTTACAAAAACCAATATACTCATTACGTTGCATTAACTTCCCTTCTGTCGAAATCTCGGAAATCTGGTGCTTGCGCGGTTTCGTATTCCTCGGCCGCGCCCTCTCGCGCCCCACCCGCGAAGTCGGTTATCTGGTTTAGTTTAGCGTTGACGCGAGGCCGTACATCTGCGCGCTATGCAAAAAGAAAGCTTCGAAAGGAACGTGAATACCTTTCTTTCCACCGGTAAGTTCGTGGATTGTTGAAGTTCGTGAAATCGAATGCTGTCGACGAAACTTCGCAGAATGAATGGTATGAGACTCCCTTTCCGGAGGTGCGATCGGGGATAGCGAGGCTTCGGTTGCTATGGTAACCATGTTTGGGACCCCGAGGGTCTGTCTGCATGCTCCGCCGCTTGCGGCAGCCAGAATGCATGGGAAAATGGCGGACCTTTTCCTCTAGAGTTAGTATATGATCTCTATGGGCTCTGCCCCCGTCTCCCTCCGGCTTCCGGTAGCAGATAGAGCTGACGGTTTTGTTGACCTCGGATAGATGGCGCCAATAAAACTCCGTATAATAAAAGATTTGTCGATGATACCAGGTTTTTGACGCATTTATTATTATGTAGGAACGACAATATTTTTTAGAAAAATTACCCTTTATCGAGCTTGCTATCTTTTTACAAGTCCCCCTTTGACGTCACGCCGCGTTGTTTTCATGGCCGCCGCTCGCGGCGGCAGGTCGAGAAATATTCGAATTTTCGCCTCGCGATTACGCGGTGGAATCGCTACATTTCAAAGGACGGAGTTGTGCTTTTTGTCCTTTGTGAGAAGATAAACAATGTCAAAAGCAGAAACAGCAAATTATTTCAACGTTAAAATTGTTGCACAGCTCCCACGGCGGCCTTCTTGAACACGCCATTAGTTGAGGCACTAGATGGTGGCAACGATCCTTGTGGCTTAGAGTATCTGCATAGGTTCTGCCTGCAGAGTCAGAGTATCGCGTTCCTTTTCCTTTCGCCGCCAACTCCATATTGGCGGAGTTGGTCACGTGCACCGAGCTGGATCCAACCGGTCTTGGGTAGTATCGCGATACATGTATCGCGATGCTGTAACTTGTTAATTTTTTTAAAAACTTTTAACTGTAACTCGATACATTTTTTAGGTAACCTTAACGATAACTTAAATACTTTCCGGAAAAAAGTATCTAAACAGTATCTGAAAAGATACAGATATTTTTCGCGAAAAAGTTACCCCATTTTGTGAACTCTACAGCGGGTTCGACCATGTGCTGAGGTTGGGCCCCGCAGAAGATGGGACAAAAAAAAAAAAAAAGAACAAGAATTAATCTTTTTTTTTTCGTCGGAACGAAGTGCCGGCGCAGAGGATATACATTCTTCTAAGTCGGTTACAAGTCAAGAAGGTAGGAGAAGCTCCTCCCATAATCGTGATGCGACCGTTTGAAATCCATCCGCAGTCAAAAGAATAGTTCCCTGGAAACACCCCTTGTTCAGCTTCAATGAATAGATAATGGCAACAGAGTGATGCCAACTTGTCTCCGACCCCCCCCCCCCTTTTTTTTTTTAAGAAAGCGACCTTTGTATTTATTGGAGAGGAAACCGAGCCCCTGAAAGTGGCCTTTGTATCCATCGGAAGGGGAAGCTAATCGCCCAAAGTCGTTTTTGTTTCCATCGGAAACGAAAACGTCTTCTAATCTCCCACTTGTGGCTTCCACAACGCTAAGTCAAGGTCGAAAGATAAAGCAAATATTCAAAGCAAGGCAAACCCCTCTCCCGCGTTGGCCACGACGTCACGGAAACGATGGGACGCTATTGGATGCGGAGGTGGCGGAGGGATATATGATTCCCTTTGAGGGGCATTTGCCGCTACCTTCTTGACTTGTAACCTACTATAGTAAAGTTCTTCCCTTTTTATCGCATGGAAATGTGCATTACGCATTTGTTTATTTCAACCTTTTTGTGCGTGGCTCTCTCTCCCCCCGCCTTTACCCTTTCCGGCCTCTTCGAACGCCCCTGCCTCTTCAGCCAAGCGACAGAACCACGTCGCGGAAACACGCGACGCCTAGGCACCTAACGGTGAACTGTTTCACGCCGAACGAGAGCCCCTGTCGTCGGTGGCGCAGAAGTCGCGGCTAGTTTCCTTTGCCAATGCGAGTCGCCGTCAGTAGAGACACTGTCTGACCGGCGTCACAGGCGATGTTTCTACTGGTCGACTCGCCCTTTCCCAGAGGCTATCAGCCCGTAATCCACGGTCGAGTCTTTTGTTCTGCGTTGCATGGAAGACATCAAAAAGAAAAGCTAAACGCATTCCGAGACGACTTTCTGTTGTTTGTTCGCTTCTGTCTTTGCCTTGTTTGATACTAACGGTCTTTTCCACTTTATTCGGTTCTAAATGGTTTAGCCTTCTGCTCCCCTCCCTTTTATTGTAATCTACCCGTCTGTTCATCGGTATCTCCCTCTCCTGTCATCTGAAAAAAGGTAATAAGAGAGCTCTTAAAGGAAGGGAGAGAACGTCACAAGAAAGAAGGAAAATAGTTGGCCCTGCTTTGAACTGCACCTTGACCTTGCCGAATATAGTGGCGATAACTTCACTTCTCGCTGCAAACACTGCGAAAATGTGTTCGCAGCCGGGAGGTCCTCTTTCTCCAACCTTTGCAAGCACCTAGGGGTGAGTTTCGACTGTCATTTCTGGACACTACCGCTAGGCATGGCAACGTAACGATGGATGGCTGAAACCTCCACAGCGCTCTCCAGCCTCGACTGCTTTCCCACAACTGGGAAAGTTTTCTTACGTTTGAATACTGCACTGCCGTCCAGCGCACCCGTTGAGCCCATCTTTAGCAAGGGGCGGGATGTGTTCAGCATCAGAAGTGGAAAGTTCAGTGATCTTTGAAAAGCAGTTGCTGGTTGCGTTACAACATGAACTGAATAATTTAATATTTGGTCCATCTTGTATTGAAGCAGCAAATGCTTTGATTCAATAAAGTCGTACGACGGTAATAACATTTATCTCAAAAGGAGAAATGAACGTTTTCTGATATACTCGAAAAGGCCGAATGGGGTACTGATAGCTGTTTAGGGGATATCACTGGGCGCCACAGGAATTTGATGGTACGCCTTGACTAAGTCTATCTTGGAATAAATTACGGTTTTAGAGAGGTTAGCAGAAAAATCCTGTATATTTGGGAGAGGATATCGGTCGGGCACTGTGGAAGCATTGAGTGCCCGATAGCCTCCGCATGGGCGCCAGTCATTTGGATCCTTTTTGGGAGCATGTGAAGTGGTGATGCCCAGTTGCTAGAAGATGGCCGGATGATACCTAGTCGAAGAACGTCGCATTGGGAAACTGTCAGGTTAGATATGATACCTTGAACAGACAACGTTGTGGTGGCGTCAGTCAGTGTGCGGTTGCTAATGTTGACTGTAATTCCGAATTGATCCAGGAAATCAGCGCCTATAATGGCCTGTTGTAGGTCCGCGATGACGAATACCCATCTGAACGTCCGCCTGAGTCCAATGTTAATAGTCAGGGAACGTTATCCGTATATGGCTATTGCGGAGCTGTTGACTGCCCGAAGAGACGGTTTAGTCGGTTGCAGCTTGCGGTCAGCAGGGGAAGCAGGTAACACGCTAACCTCCGCGCCAGTATCCACGAGGAACAGAATGCCTGAGAGAGTGTCGCGAACATAAAACAGGCGGCTGCTGGGCTGGCCGGGATCACTCGCCGCCGTTAGTGTTGGGCCTCGGCATTTCCCGTCCATGAACAGGGGTAGGTGCAGCGTCTTGCTTGGTCACCAAAGGTGCGATGGTACCAGCAAATAGACCGGCCACCGGAGTTGATAGTGCGGCGAGATGGCGATCGGCCACGAGAAGAACTGCGCGGCCTTGATCGAGCTGGTCGGTCCTGGGCAGGTCCGAAGGCGGCGATGGCAGCAGCCAACTGCTCGAATTTTTATTCAATTTTGGTGGCGGCCGTTTCCCACGGTTAGGTGTTGTGACTGCACGAACAGCTGGCACGGAGTACTCAGCGGTTCGGTCTGCTAGTATTGCGAGACAATCCAGCGACATGTCGTCGGCAGCAGGTAGGATCATTCTCATGCATTCTGGTAGCTTTTGTAAGAAGAGCTCACGTAGAATTGCGTCATGACCGTCGTGGTTATGCGAGCCGAGCAGTTGACGCATCTGATGGAGGAGCTGCGACGGCCGGCGATCCCCAAGCTCTTGTGCGGTCAGCAGCTGTTGGATCCGTGAGCGCTCCGTTGCCATGGTCCAAGCCAGGAGGACAGATCTTAGATAGCCGTACGCGTTGTCGGACTTTGTTTGCGACAGCACGTCGTCAATTTCGTCTGCAACCTGGGGTGGTAGGCTGGCGACGACATAGTAAATACGGGCTATCTGCGTAGTGACTTTTCGCAAACGGAAGTGCGCCTCCACTTGGGTAAACCTGAGGGTTTTTTGGCCAGAATGGTGTTAACCGCAGAGATAGAGTTCCGGTCACTGTAGTCCGGGTTGATTCGTCAATGTCGACGTGTGGTTGAAGGACGGGTGGACCGGTGTTGCCAGGTTGGCGGGCGGTCGTGCCGCTAGTGCCCGGTTGTCCTTCATCGGTCATGATAGAGTAGCTCGGTTGATCACGTCCGGGGCACTAAATCTATAGAGACGTCTGACCAGGTGGATGTCCGAAATCCAACTGGGCTCTTATTCTAATCCTCTCGCGCTTCGACCTTCTCTTCTTTTTCTAGAGATCTCTTAGTGGCGCGTGGCCACAATAACCATCATGCTTAATTTGCAGTTCACCAAACGGCGATCCCCCATTCTCCGCTCAAATGTAGCGCTATCAGTCCGAGCCAGATGCCAAACGTTTCAGAGCTAACCATTTCCTCATTCAGAAGTTATAGGATATTTTGTGGAAATTTTAATGGTAAAATGGGCCCAGTTTTTGTACGTTGTCGGTAGCTGGAGCAATTCAACTTCAGGCATTCGAGAGCTCCGTCGGCTTTCATTCCCTTACAAAAAAGTATGCACCAGTCTATAGACATCTTAACGATTTTTTAACATACCTGTCCACTTCCTATCTTATCGCCATTTTTCTACAAGGTTTCTACAGATTTCCTGTCAATAGGAGTCTACAGAGCACCGTCGTCAGAAATCCTACCAACTGTCTGTCGCCAACGGTCGTTAGACTTTGCGTCGCCATATTCGTAGATTTTCTACAGACCTGACTTGATAGACCATACACACTGAAAACATGACAAAATCGTTGATATGAGTCATAAGCAGTTTTTGTGTTTAGTAAGAAACGCTTTTACAACAGGCTTGAAGTGAACTACATAGTCACAGGATTTTATTGTCACAAGATCTGGCCCTGATAAACATTTAAAAAGAATCACACAGAGTATACTATATATACATCAATAACACAGGTTTCAAATCAAACATGCTGTAGGTTGCAGCCTCGACCACTGCCAACACCAGATTTAGTCACCACGATTCCAAATCAATAGGTTGAAACAATCATGCCCACTAGCCTTTTTTTTTTTGAAGACAGGACTATATGACCAGAATGTGACTTCAACCTCCAACGAGTTTAACTAAAGGCGATATACTGCGAGAATGTTCTAAGCTTGATGATTTAAGCCAGCTGACTGAGACAGAAAGGAGGATAGCATCGCAACCTTCTATCAGCGTGCGTCGGCGATTCATTGTGTGTTGAAAGTCGGACGATGTGCTGTCTGTGGTGTCGTTTTATGTGTAACTCTTTCGTAAAAAAAATTTGAAGTTTAAAAACGCGAACCCAACAGTGTACAAATAATTTTAAAATTATTGATATATATATATATATATATATATATATATATATATATATATATATATATATATATATATATAGTCACCACAGACCTCTGCGACCCCTCTTTTACAGACGATACATTGACGACATTTTTCTAATATGGGACCACACGGAGGACCAGCTTTTGGAGTTTATCAGGGACTTTAATTCGGCACACCCCGATATTAAATTTACGCATACGTACTCCCAAGCCGAGGTTAACTTTCTTGACGTCACGGTTCTAGTGGTGGGAGAGAGTTTAAAAACAAAACTCTACAGGAAACCTACAGACAGCTTGAAATATTTGCATTACAACAGCTGCCACCCCCGCCACTGTAAAACTAGTATTCCGTATGGTCAGGCGCACAGATTCCGACGGATATGCTCGGACGAGGGTGACTTTAACACCAATGCATCCCACCTTCGGAGCGCCCTCATCGAGCAAAATTATCCACCACCCGTCGTTGACAGCGCAATCGAGAGAGCCAGGGCACTAGACCGCGATAAACTGCTAACTGGCACGCCACCGGACCGCAGGGAGAATAGTAAAAATAACTTAGTCTTAACATATTCAAACAACACGCCTAACATTAACAACATTCTAAAAAGACATTTTAATATTATACAACAAAGCGAAAGGCTGAGAAATATAATTCCTTCCCCACCACGCGCTGTATTCAGACGTCCTAGAAACCTAAAAGATATGATTGTGAGGGCCAGGACCACCCCGGTGGAGAACATTGGGAGCCGGCCATGCTTGAGTCCGCGGTGTAAGGTTTGCCCACACGTCTCCCCCACCCTGACAGCTAGGAGCACGGGATCAAACTTCACCTTCCGAATTCGGGGTGACCTACACTGCTCTACCGCCAACGTTGTATATTTACAGGAGTGTGGGGAATGTCACATGCAGTACGTGGGCCAAACAAAATCTCCATTCCGGATAAGGTTCAATAATCATAGATCTGACACTGAAAAAAAGCCCACTCTGCCACTCTCAAAACACCTGAAACTAAAAGACCACTCATTTGAGAAGTTAACTGTCACATTTTTAGAATCCGGATTTGGTTCACATCGTGAGCGGGAACAGAAGGAATCATTCCTAATTCGTGAGTTCAACACACTGCGAAGAGGGATTAACGAAGATCCCGGGATACTAACACCACTTCAAGTCATTGACGTCTAAATCTAAAAGCGAACACAAGAATTAAATTGGAGTCACATTTACAGTTAAGAGTCGACGAGCAATTCCCACATTCCCACATTTCCAACAAAAATTCCCCAGTAACTTTTTTGGCGCGGTTGTTGCATCCCACCCCCGCCCTTTTACCCTTGTTTGTTTCATTGCTGGTTTGTTTGATTCCTGTTTATACCGCCTTCAAGACCATTTTTTTTTTTAAAGTCGCGGGATTCTTGTTTTTCGTGTGGGGAATGTGTCCTACCCCGTGTCTCTTCCGCCGCCCCGACCGCGGAGCGCCCCGGGGGTTAGGGGTCAGGCCGCCTTCGTCGGAGGCGACGCTGGTTTTGCCTCTCGGCTAATTGGATACGTGAACCAACCCTCCTCCTCGCCTTTGTTGCTTTTTTTTTTTTGCTGTTATTGTTTACTTTGCGGGACTACAGAAAAATCGTGTCGAGTTCCCTCAATCGTTATTCTGAAGAAGAGAGGCCTCTTCTCGAAACGTCAATAAACCTTTCCCTGTTTTTGTTCAGTCCATGGATCTTTCTGGTGTATTTCAATAATCACCGGCCCACAAGCTTCAATCATCATGTCTATATATATATATATATAATGCGAGTTATACGACGTGAAACATATGGCCAATTCGTCTGGGACCGCATCGCACCGGTGCAGTGCGGTTCGTGGTACACGGAAGGCCAGAGGGGAGAGGGAAGATTCCTTCTCTCCCCGCCAGCCTTTCGTGTATTAAAGTGGAAAGAGTTTACTGTGTCTTCAAACTTGCCCCGTTTAGAATCTCTTTTGGGCTGGAAAGCTTCTTTAGAAATTCGAAAGCTGGCCTTCAAAGAGCTGTCCTGTTCAATCGGTGTTGGCAGCAGGGTAGACGCTATGCGTGTTTTAGGCCAATCGTGTCTCCGGTTAGGGTCACGTGACTACAGTCTCGAAGCTGGTGATAAGGCAGAGCACGGAACCTGACTAAAAGCCCAAGGCCACGCATGACATCCACTGCACTATCAACCTTGGGTACAAGTGACAAAACTTCTCGCTGTGTTCAATGTTGAGATGGCCCTGCAGATTAGCTTTGTTAGCGCACCCCCCGTTCTGGGCTGCTTCCTTTCTACTCCTTCTCTCTTTTTGTCTCTCTCCCTAAGCTGAAGGCGTGGTAGGCGCTTGAATCCGAAGAGTGATCACGTGGTTTGACGGATGACGCATTAGCCGTTGACAAACCCGGAATGCCTGCGAAGACCGGACCTAGCTTCGCGGGTGTTGCGGCCTGCGGGCCTGCTGTGGATTTCGCTTCTGTGGTAGATGTGGTAGATCTAGTCCCAGAGTTCCGATCACCAGCAGCGCATTTCATCTTAGTGCCAAGTGCGATCTTAAACATGCGGATTGCCAAGGCCATGGATATTCTTTCGGCAACGCCTACACACCGGTGACCTTCCTTTGTTGTGGGCATACATGTGACCACTAGCTTCGACGGACCGAAGACACGACGGACCGCCTTCTCTTCCGTGTGAGTGACAAGGAGAGGTCCTCCTGACCATTTGGGATAGGTATTCTTGCTACGCAATGCACTTTTTGTCACTATCCGATGAGTTTGAACCGTGTCGAACTCTGTGCAGGAATCTCCGACGAGTTGAACGTGTAATCCAGCGCGATCGGCCCGAAAGGGCCTGTACAGCGCTATTTGTAAGTGCTTTTTGCGCCCTAAAGTCAAACATTAAGAAGTTAATTGAAAGATTTTAGTTAATTTGCTAATTACCTAGATTCACGTATTTTCTAGAGGCCGGCCGCCATGGCCATTGAGAGTTCCCCAGGGCTCAAATTACTCTATCTCAAGTTCCCTTTTTGAAAATTTGGTGCAACTAAAAAAAAACACCCTGTATACGTCCCTAGTGTAAAATAGACTTGCTAATGGAGCAGCAATTTGAAGACACTTAACTTTTTCATTACCATGCAAAGTCTAGGCTTCTATGAAAGCTGCAGGCAGAAGCTGGTAGCTTGGCGTTGATTGGAGTATTTGGCCGGGCCAGCTGTATTGGTGGCGCAAGCTACTGCCCGTTACAAAGTTACAGCCTCTATCGTCCATCATCCATGATCTCCCACCCTTTTTGCTTCCAACGTATCATGCCCGTTTTTCCTAATTATCGGGCAAGTGAGCCTGTAAATGGGGCATGTGCATGTCCCCAGTTGAGTAGTGGGGAGCTGCTCAACTGGAGATTTTAATAGATGCTAACTTGTCGTCTCTCTCTCTCTCTCTCTTTTTTTTTCAGGCCACACCTGTGCACTTTTAAAGGTCGATGCAGCAAAGATCAAGCACAGCCTATCAAGCATGCTGAGCAAGCTGAACAAGTAGAACAAAACACTGCTCAACAACTGAGAATTAAAAAAAACGAAAAATAAGAACATTTTGTCTGGTCTTTGAGTGAATAATGAAGCAAGTGCTCTGCATGCAGCATATGCATTAGTACACTTCAGAATTGATAACTAGCATTACACAAAGATAGAAAGTGGCCTATTTTCTGCAAATAATGGATAGAGTTGAGGGGATTTGTCTGTAGAAAGTGGGCAGAAAATGGGTAGAAACTGCTATATTCTCCATAGTGAGATGATAGAAACTGGCCACTTGTCTACAGCAATTCGTTAAAAACTATCTTCTTGGCGCTAGAAATGGGACAGGAGTTTTGCTAGAATGTCTGTATGTTTGCTGTACAGAGTCTCCACATTATCTGTACACTGAAGTCTACACAAAACCTGTAGGAAGCAGCGGCCAATAATCTGTAGACAATGGTTAAAAACGTGGATACATTCTCCCTAGGAAATCTATGCTCTTTAGCCATAATTATGTCTAGAAATTCTGTAGAAATTGGTTAAATTTTTTTGTAAGGGTTTTCCCATGGTAAGTTCCAGAAGATTACTTAGAGTACAACATCTGAATAAGATAACGGTTATTTCTTAAAGTTTTACATCTGGTTTCGACCGCTACCGCTACCTTTGGGCTAGAATGGGCGTTCGGCGATTAGTAGCTTATTTTGTCGGTGAAGAAATCCTGTAATTTTTTTGGAGGACACCCTGTGCAACACTGCAGCCTTGCTATGTAAAAGTTGGCTGAATTACAAATACTTTTGCGCATGGAATTTCCCTCAAGCTCTAAGATATTTACTAAAGAGGGAAACACGCGATGGGGTTTCAACTTGTGACCTTCGTTTGATTTTCTTTAACCTTTTTGCTACCATCTGACATTTTTTTCAGACATGTCTAGAATGTTATCGGATTATTGATGAATATGCGCCTATTTCTGTATGTTTCATAACAAAAAATAAATATAACTTGAGGTTGTAATTCTAGTTTTAAACATTCACAGACCTAGCGGGTAATTTCGGAGCGACTTGTGCCTAGTGCGTGTCATTAGAGCACCATTACTGACAAATGCACCGCTGCATTGTGGCGATTGCACTTTGCCGAAGATTAGAAATTATAATCATGTAGGTAATATAATTAAGCAGCCAAGTGCCACACCGGGGCTAAGGAGGATTACTTACCAATAATATTCGCTAGTGCTTGTAGGTTTTGCTGTTGTTTCTGTTAATATAAGATGAAAAAAACAATACTCCTTCGTTTTCATAACTTATTTATTGCATTATTCGGCAAAAGACACACGAACAGTACTAGAGTGATATACACCGACTCATCTCATTGTTTTAGTGTATCTCCGTGTGTATTTTGTTTAAGAGTACGCAAAAGGACGGCTAAAAACAGGGGGTGGAAGCAATTATAAAGCCACTCTTTGGAGTCCCCCTCTTACTGTGACGAAAAGCCTCCCTACGCATGAACAATGATGGTGACTACAAGTTTAACAATACTTAGAATCAATGCAAATATTTATTTCGACTTCATTTGACTATTATAAGAAGACCACAGACAATTTTTTATGGGTTTGAGGAACTAGTAAAATTAACTTAAATACAAGAAGTATTACGACGAAAAAAGAGAATTACACATTTCTCGAATATGTTCTCTCCCCCCCCCCCTCCTACCTTCCCCCAGTCCACCCCCTCTCTACAAAAAAAAGACATCTTTCATTTTTTTGCATGCATACCAGATAAACGTTCAAGAGAACACATCAACGATCATTGAAAGAGCCTGGTCACCGGGACTGTCGTACGGTTCAAATGAGTGCCCTGTCAAAAATATACTACACGCATCGTGTGGGATCCTTCAACTAACATTGAAAAATGAGAACTAGAGCAAGTGCAGAGATTTTTTAGGTTTTAGCAAAGCCTTTCAAGAAGAGGTAGATTAAGGTGACGCTTTCCAAACAAATGTTAAAGTCGGATGCACCCCAGCACCACCGAGAAAAGTGTCGTTTGATGCTATACCACAGAAAACATCATTCACAAACTTGTATTTTTCGTGCAACTTCTATGTTGTTGTTTTTTTGTTTTTTTTTAGCAAATGATATATCTGTGCATGTTTATCTCTTCACAAAGTACGCGGGCTAATATGCAAGACTAGCCATTAGCAGTTTGTTTTACAAAACCAATTTGCTAGGCATTATTCTACAGAACCAATTTGCTCAGGATTATTTTACAGAACTGACGCAGGAAGGCATCTCTATCAACATATTTTGCCTAGGAAACATTCACTTGTTTAACTATAAGGTTCTATTAAAGTAAAATTGCAAAGCAAAACCTTTGATACTGGTTGAATATATTTTTTTGTGTGTGTGTGAATGTGACAAGCGCCGTGACATCAACTTACGAAATGAAGTGATTGCATCTCCAAGCAAGGCATACGCACCGCGTTATGTTTTATCTGGTTTATAATGTTTACTGTTTGTTCACAAATTATTTTAGCCTCTTTTATCTGGGCGTTAATTTTTAACTGAAAAAAGTAAGAGCTTGGTTTATATCTGACACAAATATTTTGGTTAACTTTTGTTTTGGTTAACTTTTGGTTAACTTTTGTTTGCAACATTGTAGCCTCTGTTTGGGCACAACTTTCAGTGGCATTTCCGAAGAGAAAAAGAGTGCACGTGCCCAATATTAAGCTGCCATTGGCACGCATGCGTCTACTTTTGCTTTCATTGCCTCAGAAAGTTGTTCCTGAGGATAGTTTTTTCCACTATATTTCGACTCAAATATCACCAGATTTTTTTTTTGTTGTAAATTCCTTAATAATGTAATGTCGAAAAAGATGCTGTGCCTACATAACAAGTAAACAAATAAATGGCATCCGACAACACCCCATCAAAAGTAGGTCAGTGACGTCAACCACTCAAGCGCGAGAACCGTTGCCGCAGCGACGCACCCGGCCAGGTACAAGATGATGAATCGTCGCACATCTAAAGGAACCGCCGACTCTTCGGCTGTCGACCGCTTCCATCCCTCAACTTTTAATTGGGACGACCTGAGCCCGGTCTCATCGAGCCTTCGATACAGCGCTGCGAACTCGTGCCTCAGCGGGAAGTACTTCCTGACAGGAGTGCTACCGAACGAGGGCACCATGGTCTCTTTTCCGCGAACGATCTTCTTCCCGTACTTCTCTAGCTCACTGGGCCAGCGGACATGCGTGAAAAACACGTGGGTCCTTCTTACCGCGCGGTCGAGGCATTCGTCGACGGTTGCCACAATGGTCGGGTTGCGCCTGAAGGCCCTTGCCATGTGTCCTAAGAAGTCCGAGTCGTTCACTCTCTGCTCGAGCAGGAACCCGTGGATGAAGGGCCGTTGCACGCACACCGACACAGTTCCAGCCACAAGATTCGGGACCAACTTTTCTTGCGTGTCGTCCGCTTTCCAGGAGACGCCGTGACTAGCGCTCGACGTCAAGAGGCTCTGGAAGAATATCGCTAAGGACGTTCCGCCCAGTATCCAGTAAAAGAGGACAGTGCGACCGAAATTTGATCTCTCAAATGAACTTGGAACGGGGTAAGGGAAATAGAGCACTGATGCCACGACAACCATACCGATGGCTCCGATGTCAGATCCTAGGGGCCTACGGTCGCGATAGTTGATGAAGCAAAAGCACGCGAGGCACACAACCGCGGCGGCCAAGAGTAGAGCTAGAAACTCGGCGAGAGAGGAATTCAGGTGCATGCCGTTCTTCCAGGTGGTCTTTCCTCCGACGTAGTACACCGCCTCATCGTCGAACAGGAAGGCAGGATAGAAGATGTGAGATCGGCGGTATTCCGAAAAGAGAATGTTCGCGTCCAAGACGTCGATACGCTTCCACAAAAGGTTATACATCCAGTTGTGATCTCCGACTTTAACCATCTCGTAGCTGACGTTTAACACCTCCTGAATACCCCTGACAACAGTCAGGCAATCATATCTACACGTGGCGTTCGGCCCACCGTCAGACGTGCATCCTACCTTCAGTGTCCTCGAGGATAATCTAGTCCATTTGGATCAGCAAAAGGTCCCCCAGAAGTTTCCTCTTGCCAATCGTGCGCCGTGACTTGCAGTTACAAAAACCATCTTTAGCGATGGAGGCGGTGTGTTGCCGGACGACGACGGCTCTGCAGAAAAGTTCATGTGATGATGCCGCGTCCTCGAGAGGATTCCAGTGATCGGCGATAATGATCCACGTGGTCAGAGGAAAGTTATAAATCTTCGAAGTGATCAAACGCAGAATGCCTCGCCTCGGAATGTAACTCGGCAAGACGACCAATGTTTCTTGATTGTAGACCGTACTTGCGTTCAGGAGGTCGAAATATTGGGGCCAGTTGTCGCACCAGTTTCGAATCTTGAAGTTTCTACGGAAGTAGGAAGGGATCCAGTGGGTGCCGTGTGTTTCCCTCAAGCAGACGATGTAAACGTTAATGTTAGTGTTTAAAGCAACGAGAGAGTGGCTCTAACATTTTGATGTCCAGTATGTTAAAATGATGCAAAGCAGAGCTGAATTACGGTCCATCACGCTCTTTGCCGGTACAGTTCAGCAGTGCTTTGACTGTATATGACAGCCGAGTTTTCTTTGTGAGAAACGAGAGCGAATTCTTATCACACAGAGGAAAAGGAACAATCTACGAATTCGTTCAGTATAGAATAAACTAGCCTCTTTTTATGCGTTTTTCGTGGTGACCTAATATTGACGAAGCCAATATTTTCTTATAGGGAATGAAAAGATTTGCTGTTGGCCGTTTTGAACACCTCATTGTGTGGATGTCGTTTGTGTAGGGGAGTTATTTAATCATGGAGAGCAACATAAGTAGGCCTGTTGAAAATCTTTCACGCTCGCTGCAGTATCCAATCCGACTAAGATCGAAATGTACTCAGTTGACACAATATTTTTAATATAAAGCACAATATAAACACAATCGTATTTTCGACGCCCACCCCCAACTTTCTTCAACATCAACACCTCGGCGCATTAAGGCGGCGCGGCGCCTGAATTCACTTTGTATGACGCCCATTGTTAGTCGAGGCCCTGATCAAGGACGGGCCTGGCTGCGCTGAAGACGACGACGACGAGTGTTTCCTCGGCGCACTGTATGTCAATGACGTGGCAGCACTCCAAAGAGATAATCCTGAACTGTGAAGACTGATCGAGCACCTAGAGGGACAAGGAAACGCTGTTCCCCGCGTTTTGAAACGAAAATTGCCATCCTTCTCCATCCGACGAGGTGTGCTCCACAAGAAGAACTTCAGCGATAACAACAAGGCGTGGCTGTCGGTGATCCATTCCAGTCTTCGAGAAGATATATTTCAAGCCTGCCACGGCTTGAAATATATCCGGCGGGATACCTTGGCTACAGCAGAACTTTTGCCAGGATACGCGAGAAGTACTACTGGCCCAAGCTTGCAAAGACAACCCATCACTACACCCGATCTTACCACGAGTGTCAACGGCGGAAGAAACCACCGACGATACCGGCAGGACATCTTCAGCCTATTGCGCCGCCATCTGCCCCATTCCAGCAAATTAGAATGGACTCACTTGGACCGTTCCCACCATCGACGCGAGGAAACCTGTGAATTATCGTCGCGACCGATTATTTCACACGTTACGCCGAGACGAAAACTCCTCCATCAGATACGGTGCCCCACCGCCAAAGTCGCCAATTTTTTTTTATCGAATCCACTGTCCTCCGGCACGGCGCCCCCGAAGTCCTCCTTACAGATTGTGGATCATCGTTCATCGCCCAGCTGACGCAAGAAATCCTTAATCTCAGTAGCACCAGCTACTGTCGAAACACTGCAGGACGAACAGAGGCTAAACAAAACTATCGCCGACATGATCTTTATGTACGTCGACGTAGAGCACAAGACGTTGGACGGAATGTTGCCGCACGTGACCTTTGCTTATAACACGACAGTGCAAGAAAGCACCGGAGTCACACCATTCAAGATGGTGCACGGTAGAAAGGTCACAACGATGCTCGACGTAATGCTTCCTCACGACCCAGCAGACGACGGAACCAACGACGCCAAGTTGATAACTCAACGAGCAGAGGAGGCTCAGCAGCTTGCCAGACTCAGACTTCAGGACCAAATACGTGTTGACGTCCGCCGGTACAACCTTCCTCGCCGCGACGTCCAGTTCCAACCCGGAGACAGGGTATGGGTGTGGATACCGATTCGCCGCCGCGGTCTCAGTGAGAGACTCCTGAAACGGTACTTCGAACCCTACAAGGTACTTCGCCGACAGGGAGATCTTACCTACGAAGTTATTCCCGACGGAACAAGAACATCATCACGCCGCCCATCAATACATGAAGTAGTCCACGTCGTGCGCCTCAGCCGTCCTACGCTCGATAAGACCGTTAGTTGTGATCCCGTACTACGCTCGATAGAACCGTGTGCCACAAGCCTCCGTAGTGTCCCCTGCTGTTGTTTGGTTTGCTCTGTTTTGTTTTTGTGCATCGAGCCGATGCTCTTTCTAAAGGGGGGAGTAATGTCACGCGAGTCTCCGACCAAGCGTGTCCGTGGGAGAACCAATAGAAAAAAAAAAAGTCCGCGGACGAACGATTCTCGTGTTTGGCTCCCACGCAAAGGCGGTTCGATTCCTGGCTGGGCAAGTACATTTTTGTTATTTCTGTAAATGTCGCGTGCTGGTAAATTTGAGAACCCTGTTGCTTATTTGAGGTTAGAATGTTCTACGCGCCGAACCTTCTATGCCGATTTTTCCAGAAGCATTCCCGTGTACAAAAGGGTTTCCGTGTGGCAAGCCGGAGTCAGTCCCGCCCCAGCGCTCGATCCTGCAGTCACGCCGCCATTGACGCCAGCGACGCTAGCCTTTCTCTATTTTGTTTTGGGCCCAAGTTCGCCCCATTAAACGATTAGTTTGTTTCAGTTTTCGTCGCCTCATTAATTGTCATTCGTGACAATATTTGGACCGGGCAATTCATCGACTAGCCTTCAGATTATTTGGGTAATACTTTAATTGCGATAAAATGTTTTAGCCACAAATCAGAGTCTTAAGTTGGAGAAACTCGAGCAAAACGAAAGTAAAAATGTCTGACCTATTATTTTTTAGGTCTTCATTTCATTTAGGACCCAGGCTTCCACGGTAAATCACTCCAGCATTTTTGTGATTGTCATCGAGTTATTATAATTTTTCAAATAATAACTTTAAAAAATACTTTCTTTTTTTAAAAGACTTCCCTTTTAAAAAGGTGTCACAACGTAAGTTTCAAATGGAACTGCAATACGCCATTCACAACATAACAAAAATAGTAAAAATATGCGCAGTTTTAACGTCTTATATGAAATATCCTGTAGATAAAAGACTTAATGGTTTAATTGATTAATTAGTCAATTAAAAAGTGGTAATTAGTCGAACTACTTTTCTCTAATCAACCCATATCTCCAATCAGCATTAAATTTTTATGAAAGCTATGCCTTGTGCGAGATACCAAAAATGTGCAGGACCCGCGGTTCTACAAACCACTGTTCTGAGTTTACGGGAGCATTCAAATTGACACTCCTCGCTTTGCCGAATTTACACGCCTGTGAGACGACAGAATAAATCTTTAGCAGACAGCAAAAACACAACAAGCATTTAATAAGGAGAGTGCAGATCAGCTGGAAACAGGCTTTTGTCGTCGAGATTCATGCTTCTCGACGTGCGCCCGAAGCAGCCGACGTCATGTAAATGTTTACTTCTTTCAGCCGCACGTTGGCGAAAAGGTTGGATCTCGAGACGGTGTTTCCTGGTCCAGTCGCCCGATGTCTCGCTCAGTCGGAAGCCGCTGGGAGCACGTTCTCCTCATATGCCCCCTGAAGGTTTCCCGAGGGGTCGTAGTTGCAGACGACGAAGTAGGCGGCTCGGGAAGCTGCTTTGCTTCTGGCGCATCCCACTTTTGTGGTGGACTTCCAGACGACCTGGGTGAAGTGTGTCGCGTCTGACGAGGATTCCGGATTGGCGTAGTCGTAGTCCTTGATCTCGCTGTACCAGGAATCGACGGGAGTTTGGGCTGCGCGAAAAAAAAAAAAAAAAACTAAAACGAAGAAGAAAATCAGCTCTGTCTTTGGCATTTTTTATAGGTGTTTATCATGGAGCGTAGCATTTTTAGTAGATGATGCAACCATCCGTCAAACCGGATATCCGGTTGAACCGGAGGAAAGCGAATTCGGCTTTCTAAGCCGGTTATCCTGTTATCCGGATTATTTTTTTTTCTAATGTACAATAATAAAAACGCTTTTATTTCATTTGTACTAATTTTGTGCATATGACGATGAGATCGAACTATATAGGAACGTTTTTGTAAAGTTTATTTTGTACCGATTCCGGTACAAAATAATTTATGCTTATATAAATATTCAAATACCTGGATATTGATATAACCGAATAACTTAACCGGCTATTCCAATAACCGGTTATCCGGTTTTCAAAATCGAATATTGTAAACGACTAAATTTTCGCGAGGACCTAATTTTCGCGAATTTCGCAAATCACCTGCAATTCGCGAAAAATACGTCCCACGAACAATTCGTGCAAAATGTGAACGCTACGGAAGCTACACTCGATTCGCGAAAATTAGAACCCGCGAATAATTTCAAATTTTCAGCTTTGGCCCGATTCGCGAAAATTTGAGCCCGCGAAAATTAAGTCGTTTACAGTATTTTCTAATTCGAAGAACCGCGGACAACCGGATATTTTTAAAAACCGGTTGTCTCTAAAAGCTTATTTTTAGGGCCTCTATTCGCACTCCTCTTTTTGCGGGCACGGTGAGGAGGCCACTCAAGGGAGGGCCACGTTGCGGGAGTTCTTCGAATACACAAAGCCGTCACAGTGTAACGTAATACCGTGACTTCACGTGACGTCGCATTGTCACGTGGCGTCATTATCACGTGACCTGATGACGTCAGAGACACCATGACGTCATTGTTCCACGTGACATTAAAGCATTACGTGACGACGTGTCATGCAATACTGTGACGACCCAAAATGCCCGAGGCTGACCATATAAATACTACGTATTTAAAGACAAAAAAAAAAAGAGTTGGGGAGAAGTTTCGGCGGGCTTGAAGTCGAGAAAGGCTGTGAGCTGTGGCCGCATGCGCGGCGTCTCGCATTAAAAAGGGGGAGTCTTCTTATCGCCCCTCGGCCAATCAGATTGCCGCATCAGGCGTCAGGAAGGCCAAAGAACCAACCTCGAAGCGTGGACATCATGAGCCATGCTCTGCCTTTGTTAGGCTTTTACTACAAGTGTGGAAAAACCGGCTCGAATCGAGTGGCACTGCGTCATTCTTAACTTTCGCAGTGGAAGAGAAATCCACGACAACCGGTTTTGTGTTGAAGTTAGGGATGACAGTGCGATATTCGATTCGAATCGGTATTCGCGCATCCCTAGTTGTTACCTTGCCTATCAAGCCCGCGTGCAGGTGGATGACGACAGAATGTCACGACGGTTACTTTGGGTTACGTCTGCCCGAGTCACGGCTTACTCATGGAAAACTTTTGCGAGGGGAGTATGCTCCGGAGTGCGAACATTGTCATATACCATTAAGCATCCTGCACATTTTACTAGTATGCCCTATTTATGACCGTGAATGTCAAAGACATTTTGCACAAATTTACCAAGAGCATACCCCATTATATTTGGTCATTTTACTCGGCGACGAACGGCTAATACTACGCAAGTGTGTTTTTAATTTTCTTAGAGATATTGCACTTCTAGGCCACCTATGATGTAACATGTGTCTTGGAATCATGCCCATGTGGGTATACTCTCATGCTCATAGTTTTCATAACCCACAATCTACTACAGCTCTTTATTCTCTATAAGCCTGATTTCCTGCAATAGTCATAGTTGTTGGCGCATTGTGGCCTCGGATTCTGCCGTGCCCCTAAACCTCAATCAAGCACTCAACCTGCCCGAGTGCCTGGGGGTTTTATGGTCTCAAAAGCCTGAAAAGCGCAAAGTAAACCGTAAAGAAAAAAAGAAAAAGAAGCATGTCTAGAATAAAGTTTTTACAGTGACAAACAACCGGTCGGGAGCCTTCCCTAAAGACCATTCCAAAAATCGCCTTGCGCGTGCAGCCATCTTTGTCGTGCTTGGCTGTGAGACGCCTTCTGAACGTGCGCTGTAACTCTGCTGTGCAGTCTATCCGACGCTAAGCACGCGTCCACAGCTCAGTGACTCGGTACTTTCCGCCCGGGTGATAAGCGCTGGAAAGTGCGTATTGTTGGGAGAGTTGGTACTGTGTGTTCAAAAACATAGTAGCGCTTGAGACGAGAGACTGGACAACACGAAGCGCTGTGTGTTGTCCAGTCTCTTAGGGCGCTGTGTGTTGTCCAGTTTCTTCGTTCTCGTCGCAAGTGCCACCATGTTTTGTTTCTATAGGGTGGCTTCCGAGCTGCAGGCGCTGTTGAAAGGCCCCTAAGTGCTCGAAGTGCCCCTGCCGCCATCTGTCGGTTGTTGCGCCAGTCAGAGGGTG
The DNA here is from genome assembly GCA_013358835.2 of Ixodes persulcatus. Taxonomy (NCBI): domain Eukaryota; kingdom Metazoa; phylum Arthropoda; class Arachnida; order Ixodida; family Ixodidae; genus Ixodes; species Ixodes persulcatus. The sequence goes on from JABSTQ010009767.1 coordinate 136,401, forward strand.
CGCGGTGTGCAGACGGGCGACGTATAGGTGAAACAAAAACAAGGCACTGTTCTTTTACTTTTTTTTACTCACGTAAATGCGTTCTTCGAACTTTTGACGCAATGATTCCACCAGCTTCACCCACCCCTGTGGTGAATCGTAGCACGATACGTTACCAAGCCGATGTATGTGGTCACTTTAAAGGCTTCACTCGGATTCGGGGACACGAGGTATTAATAGGAATGTGCCAGCTAAAGCGAATATTTGACAAGTGAGCTAAGTAGCATATTAAAAAAAATAATTTGCTAACTATCACTTTACCCTCTCTATCTGAGATCTGTCGTGGTAGACGTTATCCAGAAGGAATGATTTCTGTATTTCCAGTGTCCTTTTTTGTTTTCCTCGGCTCTCACGTCCCCCCACCGCGATGGCGCTGATGTCGACACGGTGCTTCGCCCAGTGCCGACACCTGGTGTGGGCAAGATCTGACTTGTTTCAATACACAAGGTGCCGGTCTATGGACAAGGTGTTTTAAAACAGATTTGATTAAAAAAAGCCGCAAAGTCTACACTGACGACCTCTGCGCATGTGAGTTATACTATCAGGGGTACATAAAATAGGGACATAATCGTCAGGATAATTCGGTTAATTAACTAAAATGTATCAATTAACTTCTTCATTATTAAAAGATAAAGACGCGGTTGCAATAAGAAACTTCACGAGCATCGTCGACAACCACTGAATAAGTAAATTTTCGCGAGGCTTGGGGCGTGTGAGAAGCGCGCGGGGGTAGACTTGAGGCTCGTGCAACGAGCGCAAGGCAGTGGGCGCGAAAATGCACCCGCACAGTTTGTCCGCCTTTCATCAATCGCGTTTTGGCGCCGCCAGCATTGTACAGGTTGCAGAAGTGGTAACTTTAGCGTACCCGCCATACACCCAAAACAATTTATAAAATTTACCTATTCAGTGACTTTCGATGACCCTCAGCAAGTTTTTAATTGAAACCATATATATGTTTTTTTGTATTAATTAAATATAATAAACAAGTTTTAGTAATCCTACTTATTGTGACGATTAGCCCCTTATATTATGTTCTCCTGTCCGTATAACTCGCCTTCACAAAGAGCATTAGTGTAGCTTTCCCAGTTTCTTTTTATAAACAAATCTCTAAAATTCTAAAAAAAAACACCATCCATCCCTAAAAGCCCGACCCAAAGAGACATCCGTGTGCTTACCATCGAGTATGAAGCTGGAGCTGGAGGACGCTGCAGTGTAGATGTTCTCGCCGTATTGGTTATCGGGACGGTGTTGAAGCTTCGTTCCCTCTGGTTGTGCGGCGAGATGATCTGCCCATTCTTGCGCCAAGAGGCGAAGCTGGATCGTTCGAAGAGAAACAAAAGAGAAACCACTCATGGGAAAGATGAATACATCGAATGTATACTTATTTCGTATTTTTATAAACCAAGAAGCACGCTTGAACTATACTGTAGTACACTTCCAATATTTAAAATATATAATTAGTACATTTTTAGTGATTTTTTTATCTTAACGGTGCGGTATACGCGTCAAACCAGTCTGGCAAGTAAGGCGCACGCGGATATACAAATACCCAATGCACACGGCAACATAAAGGCACCTTTAGCAGAAGTTCTTGTACTAAAGGAAGCTGGACACTCGGCGCATAAAGGTACCTTCCACTAAGGGAGGGCCTATGTCAAAAGGAGCTCGGCAATCTCCCTTCACAGCTACAAAACCTAGAAAGTCTGTGCTGTTTAATGCATTATAACAAATTGAATATTTCTAAGAAGCAAATTTTGAAATGATTCTGAACACAAACGTGATGGGATACGTTAAAGCGAAACGTATACTCACGAGAGCAGGCAACAGCGGCGGCGGGGACACGGCAACAGTGTCTGCTGCGAACGTGATGAACCCTTGCAAGCTAATTGTCTAGATAGTGGACGACTCGATCGACTCTCCTGCCCAATACATTTTCGCGACTATATGGTTCCATCCATCGGGTCTCGCGGTTTACCAGAGCTGCAGTCGACATAACCTCTGATAGGAGTGCGAATGTTTCGAGGATAGGTGGCCCAAGCTACTTCCCGATAAAAATGGGACCGGCACCACCCATCTAAAAACCCATCCTTCGTTTGTTCACCGTGTGACACCGAACGCCATTTCTATGTGTACATTAAGCTAGGGGACCTTTACGCTGCCGTGTCAATGAGGTATACATATTGCCGCGCGCAGGGTCACAGACTTGTAGAAGGTTCTCGTTTATTCTTGCTCCGGACATAACTTCTATCGTTTATCCCTGCTTTTGTTGTTCTAGAAAGTGCGTGTTCATTCTCGCCCCAAGCACGCTACGCTCGAACCTTTGCCGCCGAATCTTCGAGATAATGACTCACTCTAGATAAGATGCCGCCCGCGACCTTGTCGAGTCAGTTTCGCCTCAGCGTTCGATCCTGCTGCTTCACCACCTTCGACGCCCGCGACGCTCTGTTGTTATCGTTTTTTCTTTTATTTTGGGCACAAGTTCGCCTTATTAAACGTTTCAATTTCCCCAGTTATTCTTTGTTTCACCTCGTCCTTCGTGACAATATGTGAGAGGAAAACACTTTTAATTAACCAAAAATATACATTTTAGTGCTATCCTTTGGGTGGTATGCTTGGCAGAACTACACGATTAGTACACATTTAGTGTGTTACCTTTTACCAAAGGAAACATAACATGGAAAAACAACCATTACAAATTTATATTATAATCAACTTTACCATACAGTCATCTTTATAATGTCTATATTTGTTTGCCCATAATCAAGCATACTTACCAAAAATGCCTAAGTTTGCACGCCTCACGTTATCCATACACGTGCCTGGACCCTTGTTATTGATGATTACATATAATGATTATTATGTAAAAATTAACAGCACTGCTACGAAAACAAGCAGGTGCATTAATAATTATCGCGCACACTATAGCTCGGAGTCTTTATTCGCGTGAAGTATCGCAAACATAACTGTGTGCACAGAAATGGGCTCTGCAGGTAGTAAAATAATTCGCGAAATACATATTTTAGATACAGTTCTTGAGCAAAGTTTTATGAATTGTTGACTTAGCTGTCAAAACTGGCTGTGACACTGTGCATCTATAAAGACCCAGAAAGTGTCGCTTTTTTCCGCGAAGGCATCAGCGTTGCCTTTTAAATTTTCAGCTGTATATACGTATGCGAGTGTGTACGCGCAGTTTCAGTGTATACCGGCTGTGTCTTATAGTACGACACCAACTATGATTGTATTTTAACACAGAATGGTTTTCATCAGGCTATTTTCATAGAGTTGTCTAACGTTTGGCTGTAACAAAAAGCCGACACCGAAAACCGGTACGCTTATAGGGAACGAAATGAAAAGCCCAGTCACCCAGCAGGATTTGAACTCACCAACTAAAACAATTTTTTTTTTTTTTTAAGCTGAGTTATTAAGGGTTGGTAATCGGTAGGAGCAGGCAAAAGCGAACTCCGTCGCGCATCGCGTGAAGGTGCGGTCGTGTGCTTCGCGGCCTTTCCTGTCATGTTGCGCCATCTCACGGCGTGTTTGAGAAGAGCGAATATACGGTACGCGGTGCCAATCAGACGCCCTCCTCTTCTTCTCTGGGAAGCCTATCATACATTTTGTGCTTACCAGTCTTTGTCAGCATGATCAAGCTTGCATATTTTTTTCTATCATTTTCTCCTAGGAAACGTTAAAGTATTTTTGCTAAATTTTATAATCAGGAGCAGGAATATCAGCTTATTATAACGGCATAGCCTCCTACATTCAACCCAGTTAAGTTTATGTATCATACAACTTGTTTGTCTCATTCTACACCGTAATATTAAGGCCAATCCTGCACTTGGTTTGTAAGCGCTGAATCAGCGACCACTTAAATCATTGAATCATCGTCAAGCACGTTAAATTTCATGTATGATGAACTACCGGAATACCGAATAGCCATTTTTATTTTGTAAGCGCTCGTAAGCGCAGCTTCGGTAAGCCTTAACATGTGTTCCATTGCATTGCTTTGAAAATTCGAGTTACCAGCTGAATGAGAATTACTCAGGGTGTCTTTTTTCACATGTCCATGCCTGCAGCCCACGCTTGGCGCCTTCCGTCGTGCTTCGACTGCTCGTGCACGCTAGAGGGTCACGTGACGACGAGCATTATAGAAGACAGGAAGCTGGCGACAGAGGCACGACAACTAAAGAACCTTCCTGACGTTCCAATTTTGTCAGTGGTCATAGTAGGAATGCTATGAATACTTCCTAAATAAAAAAAACAAAAACATACATCGTCATCGTTCTTCAGTTCAGGCACCCCGTGCATCTTCCTGTAGTAGTCGTGGCGCTGGCGGCACTCGTCGTTGAAGACAGAGGGGTCCTGGGAGGCCTGCGGGTTTTCGAGTTGTGGAACGCGGCCCGAAGAAAACATAATGTTAGCTCAATCGATCATCTTTATTTTTCATTTGTTAGTATATATATAGGGCTATAGCCTCGGGGATTTTTGTGTGGTGCTTGGCGTGTTGACTCTATGATGTCAAAGTGTCACGTTACATTGTGACTTCACGTGAAACTATGGACTCACGTGACTCAGAGACGCTACGTGTCACTACAAAGTCACGTTACGATGTGACTTTTCGTGGCACCGACGTCACGAGACGTCATATTGTCACGTAACATGACTCCACGAGACAGAATGACGTCGTTTGACAACATGATGGCACGTGACACTACGACGTCACTTCATAGTGTGACGTCATGGGGCATTATGACATCACTTTACGTTAACACGTCACGTGAAATCGTGATGTGACGTAGCTCCGTGACGTCAAAATGTTGCTTGACACTGTTACTGCCTTATATTAAAAAAAAACAAAAAAAAAACAACCTAACAACGTGTATTTGAGTGGCTTCCTAAAGGGATATACACACGGGGGAGAAATTCCTATCTTTGCTAGCCGCGATGGGCATCACATGGAAACAACGTCACGGTTTTGCGCGGAGCCGCGCTGATGGAGACAACCCCGGGGGATGGGAGAGCTTTTGCACGGGGTGCACAAACGCTCCCTGCCTTGGCGCGGGATCTCTTTGCAACTGGCAGTATTTCATTCGCGTGTCTGGCTACCTTACAGATTTTTCTCAGCGAGATGCCGACGGTGGCATCAGGATCGACTAACTTGTTATGGCTTGTGCCGTTCCGCATGTCGTCCGAGGTAGAGCCACTACACGAGGTATGCTTAGAGTAACGGCACTCCGTTCCCCGATCTGCTAGTGGGCGCCGACATCGTGGTGCTTAGAGGAGAGCAGACGCAACTGTCGATCCTCAAAATTCAAAGATGCGACTTCCTCAGCTTTAGACACTGTAGTAGGAAGCTCAGGTGATATCGTTTTGCTCCGTCGCAAATTGTTCAAACATTTCTCTAGGACGGAAAAAAGTCTCCTGCAATTTCAGATAAACATTCAGATAACTGGCAACCATAATTTTAAGCACCAAGATGGCTGAAGTGTCGTTACTCTGAAGCGTAGCTCATTTAGTAAATCTACTCCAAAGGATGTATTTTACTTGCTGCCACTGCCGTGTGCTCTGGGGTGAAGCACGTGCGGACAACGAGCGTTCGCCACATTCGTTTTACACCGTTAAAACTGTTACTCATGGCAGACTATAAGTTGCTTTACAAAAGCTCGTGTTGATGACATGTTAATACCTTCTGTCACAAAACTATCTAATATCGATGTAGACGATTGGTGTTGTGGCTACGATTTCGTTCTGATGTGCCTTCACAAAAGGGGCGAAAGATACGGCAGATCTGACCTAATCAGAGCAACGGAGCGGACAACGTGACAGCTCTAAATGGGAGGAATTCACTTTAATGGCACGTTGTGACGAGCTTCACTCCGACTATCTGAATGATTCACTGGGGGGTTCGTAGCTTTCGTCATTTTCACGTTATCCTGAGACGGTGAGTCGTATAGTGCTGTAGCAATGCGGAGCGCAAGTTCATCTGTTTGACGATAGTAGCTAGACGTCAATGCTTGCTGCCTTGAGGTCTATACACTGTCTTTCCAATCAGAGCCAATCGGAGCTCCTCATTCTGACATCACTGCAACCCCTGTGCAAGGAGCAGGCGTACTTGGGCTCTGCATATTGAGTTAGTAGCCGGAGCTAGAAGCTGTTACGTCTATACTCCGTGTCACTAGTCGTGTGCTGTGCAGTCCAAGGCAACGCCAGGCGTAGAAAGAAAGGGCGAGCACTAGGAAGGCGGGACGGGAGATGAGGCCAAGGGGAGAAAGGGAGAGGACTAGGAACGTTAGAGAGGAGAGGAGGTTTCTTTCTTCCTCCCCAGCCTTCCTAGTGCTCGCAGTTTCTCCCCTCGTTTGGCGTTGCCTTCGCCAAACGAGTTGCGTAAGGGGACGCAGTCAGACCAACTACAGTCTTCGTCTCGGTGGGCTGCCCGGAAACGTAACAGCTGGTGGCAGCGGCGGGATCGACGGCTCCGGGGGACCTGCGGATTCGGTTGGTGAGTGCCGGAGGCGTTGTTCTTGTTCCCGAGCAGCCGAAATGTTTAGTTTGTAGGTTGTCACCGTGCTGGTGACAAGGGAACGGGACGAAGGCAACCAGACCTTTTTCGGGAATTCAAAAGCGTGGCACGATGAATCTCGCGGCGATAGTGAAGCCTGAATTAATGCTCTTGGCGGAAGAGTTGGGCTTAAAGGTCGCATAGGCCATGAGAAAGCCCGAGATTATCAAGGCCATTGAAACTTGTGGCTCGGACGCTGACGAAATTTCCGAATGTTGGAGTGAGGTGCAGAGGAGACGAAAGAAAGAGGATCTCGAGTTAGAAATGCTTCAACAAAAGGTAAAGGTCGCTGGTGAGGCCAGTGCGGTTGATGGCAGTTCTTCAAAATTGGATATGCGAAGCTTGCTGCAGCCTTTTCGTGTCGGAGGAGACTTGGGTCTTTACCTCATCAACTTTGAACGCACATGCACCAAGATGTGCTTTGAGAGGTCGAGCTGGCCGCAACGGCTTTTGAGTTTACTACCAGCAGAAGTAGCCGACGTTATGGCTAGGTTGGACCCCGAAGAAGCAGAGGACTACTCTGTAGTGAAATTTAGCCTGCTGAGAAAGTTCAGGTTGTCGCCTGAAGCCTTCAGGATAAAGTTCCGATAAACAAAAAAAGACTGTAAGGATAGCTACTCAGAGTTCGCTTACAGGCTTAAAGGCTTTCTTGAATACTGGCTTTGTGGAGCCAACGCATTTGAGGACCGCGAAAAAATCCTGGAGCAATTAGCTCTAGAGCAGTTTTTCTGTTCTATTCCTTCAACCTTGAAGGAATGGATCCAAGACCGACCCGAGGTCGAAACTATCCAGAAAGCCGCTGATTACGCTGATCAGTATTGCTCCAGGCGCAGAGAGGTAACTGACGATAAGCCTGCATTCGCCAGAAATCAGTCGCGGAAGTCGGACCACTCATGTTCAAGAAAGTACGAGCCGACTACGGTTAGTCCGACACCAGAAAAGGTAGAAGTGGCTTCTGACGACACGAAAAGCAAAAGGAAGTCGTTCGAGGAACGAAAACCAATTCGATGCTATAAATGTCACAAAGTTGGACATGTGGCTGCGGGTTGTCGTGTGCCTAAAGTGTCTCCCGTTAACTTGAGTCTGGGGAATCCTGAGGAACTACTTGAGCCTTACTTGTACGACATAAAGGTAAACGGTACACCTTGCAAGTGTCTGCGAGACACTGGAGCCACGTACGACTTGGTACATTCATCGCTAGTAAAGCAATCGAATTTCACGGGTGATTGCGTGTGGATCCGCCAGGCTTTGGAAGATCGGTCTTATAGCTTGCCCGTAGCTAAAGTAAAACTAAGCGGACCCTTCGGTGTAGTAGACACGGATGCAGCGGTTTCCGATGGCGTGTTGCCTAGCTGTCCGTACATTCTATCTAGCCGGACTGTCTTCATTACACAAGTGTGTTGTCCGGGTCCGAACGTTGGTGAATGTACCAAGACTGGTCTGTTCCGTCTTGGCTTCGCTTTGAAGTGCCGAGGCCTGGATGGGGACAACCTTTGGTTTTCGATTGTATCCTAGAAGGGGGAGGAGTTGTTATGTTGTTGTTTGGCCGAAATGCAATAAACGCAGTCAGACCAACTACAGTCTCCGTCTCGGTGGGCTGCCCGGAAACGTAACAGCCTGTACTACACGCAACTAGTAACACGGAGTGCAGTGGTTATTGTAATGGTTAGTTACAACTACGACTACCGACTGAACCAGAGGTCTGCAAACTTTTTGGCTAAGGGGCCGAATTAGGGATTTGTCGCAGCCTCGTGGGCTGGCAAATAAAGAACTAAATATGAATGAGGAAATACTAAATATGTAAACATGTGTATGCGCCTGAATAGAAGAGTAAAAGCTAGAGTGACAACTTAAGGAAAAAAATCTAAAGTGGATGAATGCAACACTTTATTTAAAATTCATTATTAAGCTAATTGTGACATTGCACGATAATTGAAGACCACAAGACTCACCAAGCATGAAACAAAGCGCAGTGAATCTTTGTCATACTCACACAGGGCAGAAGATCGAATGGGAGTGGTAGAATCTGACGCCAACAATATGCGATGGTTACGACACAGGACACCATGCGCAAGATACCGAGAACGCGAAGGAATTTTCACACACGTAGTTAGACATTAAACGGTACTAAGGATGGTGGCGGGAAAAAATACCAACATTATGAATGTGGCGAGAGGACCCGCGTGACGATAGGCAGTTTTCTCTCCTCCTTTCTGGTACCTCGGTTTGCGCTGTTGGTGGGCCTCGCTGCGCCATTTCCTTACGCGCGCTTATTTTTGCCTCGCAAACGGGCCACTTCGCTGGGTTTCATTGCGAGGACCACGGTGATCGACGGCCGGTCAGAAGACTTCCGCGGGCCGGATTTGGCCCGTGGCCCGGGGTTTGGAGACCCCTAGACTACACCAATTGCGCATGCGGTATACATGCGCTGCGAACCTGGGCATTTTTCCTTCCCGCGCGTGACTGGTTGAGCAGCGGCGATGGTAAACGTACAAAGACGACGAGGGCCGTGACGGGGCACTTTTCACTCTTGTCGATTGGACGCGTCCCACGGAAGTGACGGTTGCGGTTGGACATAAAGTGAAAGGGAGCATTAGGCAGTGTTTCTTCATTCCACGCATGACCGCAAAAAGTTATGCCTTCACCGTGGACACCGATGTAGCTATGCCGCAGTCTGTGAGATTTTGAAATGCTCGAAATGAGGCAACTTTACCCCGGCGTCAGGATCCTCTCGGCTTTGGTATAGCTCTGCGTTCCGGGCTGCAAAGCAAAAAGAGAAGGTAATTAAAGCACTTTTTCGCCCGATGCGTGCGAGCCCTATGAACTTTCGGTTCATCAAATAGGCCTAACCGTGGAACCACAATTTCGCGACCCATTCCTCGTTCCGATCCAGTGTTGTGCGCAGACCCCCGTTCCAAGGAGCGACGTTTCTGGAACGCATTCCTTTTCAGGAGGAACGCTGCCATTCCCTCTTGCATCACTGGAACGGGAACTCGTTACGTTATCGAGGGAACGGCAGGAGGAACGGCGTTCCTTTTAAATGCGAAAGCATTAACTCTCCCATGAAGCGAGCCTACGTCATCAGCTTTGAAACCGCGCCAAACGGCACCTTATCACCTTTCTCCAAGCAAGCCAGCTCCCAGCTATGAAACCAAGCGAAAAGCCTAGCCAAACGGCGCCTAGTTTCCCTGATCCCAAGGGAGCGGAGTAAAGCTGATGGATTACGGCTTCGGTCCCTTTGTCTGGCGCGCGTAGGCGAGGCTCCCATTGGCCGCTGCGCGTTAGTTTCAATGACCGCCACCCCATGACGCTGCGTATCCGTCAGCGCGCCGGCAACATGAAACGTCCAAGGTCAGAGCGGCGAGGAGAGGACGCGCTCTGCCGTCGACGCAAATACGCTGCAGACGAAATAAGGGAGCGGAAGAATGAAGTGCATGCTTTCGCATTCACAACTCATAAAGGCTGAACTCCATGGGACGAATATGCTGCGAATAACCGACGAATTTTGCCCGGTGGCTTTTGCTCTGCGCGTGGAATCAACACAGTGGCTGCTACGTCGCGCGCAAAGCGAGCGTGCCGTCGGGCGGCGTTCGCCAGTTATTCGTCACATAATTCGTCCCATGGAGTTCAGCCTTAAGAGGTGCTTAGGTGTATCTCGAGCCTTTTTTCTTTCCTGTCTTTACAATTATAATGTGGATGCTTGGGCTAGTTGGTAGTTCCCGCGCTGTTCATCCGCGCTGTTCCATCCAAGCATGTCTTTACATCTACATTTTTACCCGAATTCAACAGACATTTACACGTTATTTTTATTTTATTATTGACTATTTCAACTTCCGACTTCAAGGCTCGGAGAAGTGTCCGAGAGATAGTCGAAAACAAAAAACCGCTACAAATATGATCGTAGCCACGCGACACGCATAGCTCGAGTAGATGGCTTCGCTCGCTCGCCTTATTTTATTCGCAAATTATCCAGCGCAATATTTAGTTAAAATATGCGAACGCGACGTAAGCGTAAAGACATGTTCTAAACTAAAAAAAAGATGAAAGACGTTTACAATTTTTTGTAATGCCGAATCGGGGCGTAGCTCTTGAGGAGGACGAGGGGAGGGTGCAGAGGATACCTCTCCTCCCCATTCGTACCCTCCCATCTTGTTCTCCTGCTATACCTCCTATTTAGCGGGAAACTTTCGTTATATTTCCCGCTAAATTTAGCGAAAATGTCCCGGCTAAATTTAGCGGAAAACATTTCCCGCTCAACTTCCTGGGGAAATTTTCCATCTAAATTGAATTGTGACGCCACGTAAATGTTTTTCACATTATGGAAAACATCCCGCTAAATTTCGCGGAAAAATTTCCCGCCAAATTTAGCGAAACATTTACCCTCGTGACGTTACACATGACGTCATGTGACACGTGACGAGACGTCCCATAATGCAACGCGCGGTTACGCCGACGCCGGCGCAGACGGCGACGCCGACGCCGCTCAACCCAGAAACGGGCGCCTAAGAGCTGCGCTCTAAAAAAACATGTAACCAATACGCGTTCCTTTCAAACCACTGGAACTTGTAACGAGAACTCGTTCCAACATTGAGGAGGAACGAGAAACCAGCAATCGTTCCTGTTTTGGGGGAATGTGCATGCAACACTGTTCGCACTACACTTACCTCGAAAATTGGCGCGTACACAAAAGAAGCATGAACGATTGTTTAAGATCCTATATTGTCCGCGATAGTATACACTGTTTGCTCTAGGGTGTAAATATAGAGTTCCGTGCTTTCGGTATCTATATCTATTCTTCTTGTTCTTGAAATCGGGGGGGGGGGGGGGGGGGGGGGGGCGAGGTAATTATAGGTGTTTAATTTTCCCATTTACATCGGTGTTTCACGGCGTCTACTTTCAATGCCGGAGAAAAGTCGGTGTTTCTCGGGCTTGTCGCGACTGTATAATTACTGGAGAAAATGGTGTATTTTATATGTTATAATTTATAATATTTTCTCCAATAAGGCTGGTAAAGATAAGAGAAGGGAACGGGGCAAGGAATGTGGTTTCGATAGAAAAGAACAACCACAAGGACAGTTAAGCGCAGCTGTGTTCAGGGTGAACGAGAAAAAAGAAATAGGTAAGATAATTCTTCCTGTGAAGCTGGCTTGTTTTGTTTTGTTTTTTTCTTGTTTCTTGAGTGACAGTATACATTCGTTTTTTTTTTCGGTTTTCACCAGTTCAAAGAAAACCGCCGCGAGCGTTAATTTTCGGTCTTTATCGGTATATACCGAAAACACGGAACCCTGTGGGTATAACCCATTATCACGGTTGCGAAGAAATGTGCTCGCGCATACGGTCCAATGCAGTGTTATAGAATGTTGGAGGGGGGGGGGGGGGTGCACCAACACTTGGGTTCCCGCGAGCAGCCTTGGGGTGTCAGATTGCGCACGCGCCGAAGTTCTGTGCACGCTCCGTGCGAATTGGTTTAGAAGAGCGAGGGGATAAATAACCTTTTGCTTTCTAAGCTAGGCGGCGCAAGCTACCGCCCGCTATAAGGGGTACAGCCATTATCATCCATCTGTCCGTCCACCTAAAACTTTCTAATAATTGTTACATTCGGCGTAGCGTAATTTTACATTAAGCTAAGCGTTTTTTTTTTTGTTTTTTTTTTTTGTTCGAGCACTCTTTGTAAGTTGTAACACTACTTCTAAGCTCTACCTGACACGCCATAGTTTATTAAGCAATTAGAAACAAGAAAGAGACGAACAATCATTAGCTTATTAGACCGTTCGCTGCCATCTTGGGGAAATTGAAAACAAAACTGCTAAAACACTTTTACGACTATATATAGACCTTTCCAGCGGCAGTCTCGAACGAGGCGACCGGACAGAAAATGCTGAGTCACTGAGCTGTGGACGCATGCGCAGCGTCTGATATACCGCACAGCAGATCAACAGCGCATGCTTGGAAGGCGTTCCACAGCCCAGCAGACAAAGATGGCAGCGCGCAGGAAGCGATTTCTGCAAAGGTCTATACTCGTCCCACTTTCAGTCCGACCGCGCAGCTGTCGCCCGGGTCCGATGGAGCTAATCAAACAGACCCGAGAGTGCAACGTCACGGTGCTCATTATCTTTATGCGTTTACAGAAAAAAAAAAGAAAGCAGGATCACGCGGCCTTCATTGTGCCTAATTGGTTTAGCCAGAGATGGCAAACGCACAAAAGCGAAGGGAGGCGTGACAGTGCACTTTTAGCAGCGCTTCATTGGCCCTGTCGGTTCGCATGTGCCAGCTGCGCGGTTGGATTCGATGGAGAGTTTTAGCCGATCATTCCGGTATAACCTCCTCCGATAACGATACTCGATGACGAAAACGTTGACGCATGCGCAGAGGGCGTCGCCGCCGAAGTATCGCGGGTGTCGCTATCGGAGTTATATCGGGACGATCTACTACATCTCTCTAGGGTGAAACGGACTATAGACCTTTGCATCGCTCATCACCCGGGTGAAAAATGCTGAATCATTGAGCTCTGGACGCATGCGCAAGGCCTGATATACGGCACAACAGAGCAAGAGCGCATGCTCAGAAGACGTTCCACAGCCCAGCAGACAAAGATGGCAGCGCTCAGAAGGCGACTTTTGCAAAGGTCTATAGTCGCGTGTAGATTTTTTTTTTTTTTCGGACTCGAACGTCCCCGCAGTACGTACCGGGTCCCGCAACAGCAGCAGCCAGGTAGAGCGTCGAAAAAGCAGCAGTCAGCAGGAACGTGTTCATGGTGATGGTCCCTCGGAGCACGCCGTTGCAGTACATCCCGGCTCCAAGACAGGTGAGCAATTTATACTCGAACCGTGGCTTCCCGGAACGGAAGTCGACACCGGGGAGCAATTAAAGATCCCCGTATCAGTTGTATAAAGTTTGCACCGTGTGCAGCAATGGCGTCGCAGCGTGTGCACGATTCGTTGCCAGGGCGTGGGTAGATGTCAAAAGCAGAACTAGGACGCCGCTATATCCCGTCCTGCCGTAACTTGGCACACGGCGAAGGCTATGGTCCCAGTGAGTCAATGAGCGGGTCGTAGGGAGACGCGTGACTTACTCTATCTCCCTATAGTGGATGACAGGGAGGCCGGGACAAGCTGCTCCCGCGAGGCCCACCTCTCTTTCCACCTTAGCAGAGTGAACACTGTCGAGGAGGCGAGATCCTTCTTGCCTCCTCTCAAGCCTTCGCTTTGCGAGAGTGGAAAGAGTGGGTGGCTTCGCGGGAGCTGCTTGTCCCGCCTATTTGCACGCAGTGCTGCCGAAGCCTAGGGCGGGAGAAAGAGGAAAGCCGCTTTTCTGATAATTTTTCAGTGAGAGGCTACTCTCAGAAGAGGAAAAATGCGACGTCTGGGACACCCAAAAGATGGCCCGGGTAAGAGGGGTGTTCCTCCTTCCCCTCTTCTTCAACCGCTTAGGCCACGCTCCCGCCCGTGTACCTTTGACAAGGGCTGTCACGTGATTCACCTCCGTCGCTCTGATTGGCTTGAGGTGATCAAAGTGTTCGCTCTTTGCCAAGCTTCGGTAAAACAAGGCCTGCCGTTAGCTTACGCAATGAAAAAAGAAACGCGCAAAACAACGTGTTTGCGTTTGTTTTAGAAGTTGGAGGGCATGTAGACCTTTTTTTTTTTTTTTTGCAGCGAACAACTGTTGTTTTGAGGTTTACTTTCGTGCGCACCTGTGGAAAGATAACTTACATAAGCGAAAGTTCCGAATGGGGCAAAACACGATGACAGCTAATTTAGAAAGAAGAAAGCACAACGGGCGCACTGTTATTTATTTATTTATTTATTTATTTTAAATACCATATCACGGCTACGAAGTAATTGCAGAGGTAAGTTACAGGTACGAGGACTGTCTTTTGAATCGTGACGATTCAAAAGACAGTCCTCGTCGGTCGACTTTTGACAGTCGCACTTTTGAATCGTGACGATCGGCAGTTGCGTCTGCTTTGTACAAGCACCAAAAGAGCGGCGCCCAGAACTATGTCGGGAAACGGAGTGCCGATACTCTAAGAGCAGCTCATTAGGTGGCTCTAGATAGATCTACTTTTCTACATAATTACCGCACAGATTAAGGCAGTTAAAATGACGTGGGCCAAGCTCTCGGCCATTCCATCAAGAGTTCAACAAGAGCGTCAGTCACCATAGACGTTCTTCCCTGAGCCCCATCATCAAGGATGTCTGTTCGTTTGTTTCCAAGCCTTTATGCACTTTCCTTCGTACATATTACATATGTGTGTCGAGGGATAGCCTTAAGGCATGATGGCATGACTGAGAGCGCGCAGGCGGCCACCTTTTCATCAGTCTTGCTTTTTTTTTTTTCTCAGTTTATCGGGAGTTAGAAGGAAAAGATCAGCCCTCGAAACGAATAGAAAACAATTTCTGTTTGAAAAACTCCGAGACTCGGTAAAATAGAAAAAAGGAGGCACGCCACACACATAGCCTTAAACTTAGCTAAGTTTTATTTGCCAGCCACACAGGTATGCTGAACCGAAATGTGAAGTTATCAAAAATAATGCCCGAGCGAGCTTCCGGGTTGGTACAGTACCGAAATATGCGATTCTTACAGGTGGATGATGATGGGATTATTGTGTTTCTTTGAACGAAGTTCTCTAATCGCGTCGATCGTGTGAACCGTTAGCCGTAAGCAGATGGTGCGAGCGAGGCCTTCTGGGAGAAGCCGCAACGGAGCTGACGGACGTTTGCTTGCTCTCTCTCTCTCTCTCTCTCCCTTTCTTTCTTTTACGTTATTCATTCTCACGGGACGACATACTGTTGGACGCTATATTGTAGGGCACTGTTCGCAGCGCATGCTCAGAATTAGCTCTCATTTATCGTCTTCTACGAACAAAGATTATGATTGTTTGAAAGGGACGTTGAACGTGCATTCGAGTGCATTCCTCACAGGCAGTGAAGCTAAAGCTATGGGCACGGCTCTACTATATATATATACTTCATTCCAAGTCACTTCATTCCAGGACACTTCATTTTAGACACTTCATACCCAAGTCGATTCATCCCAAAGTGTTTCATCCCCCGACCGTTTATCCCATGAACATTCCATACCACGACATTTCATGCCAGAATAGTCGGTGCAGTATCCAGAGCCTTCAGGTGCCTTTCAAGGGCCACTCAATTCATCGTATGTCACTTCATGCCAAGGCACTTCATCCCAAACGCTTTATGCCAAAGACGTTTTATCCCGAGGCGTCGCATCCCAAGACACTTCATACCAAGGACATTCCATACCTGGATATTTCATACAAGAAAGTCTCCTCCCTAGAAGATCATTCCAAGACACTTCATCCCAGACACTTTATGGCAAAGGCGTTCTATCTCGACACGCGTCATCCCAAGATGCTTCATACCATGACAATTTTATACCTTGATATTTCGGACCATAAACTCTCCTGCCTAGAAGATGAAGTTGTGAAATCTGATTTCCACGTGCGGAGCCCGCCCACCCACTTCGTCTTTGCTAAAGCCTTCCCGAACTAGGCATTAAGAACCTATCAGTCGACCAGTACAGCTGGCCCGACTCATTGGTTGCATCGGGTTGTTTATAGAACATGGCTACCTTTGTGGGTCTCTCGTTGAGGCTCGCCGCAGCTCTGCTTCGAAGGTTACATCTACACGAAGCACAGGAGCGACGACGACAAGACGACATGGAGATGCAAGATATTCCAAGAGGGTTACCGGGGATGTGCTGTTACAGCAGGTGAGACAAACACTGTGACTCAGGGCCACTCATACCATCTACCGAATCCCGAAAATGTCGCTGCGGCACGTTTACGTGCCGCAGCGACATTTTCGGTATTCGGTTTACCGGATTCGGTAAAAAACAATTTCGGGAAACTGCGGCCAAGCGTTCTTAGGACAACCCTCGGAACGTCATAGCCGCCTGCCTTCAAGGGTCAAGACAGGCGGCAATTGCGAAGCTCCCCAAGCTATCTTCACTAGAAATGACAGGGAACAGAGTTCAACGCGATAGACATGGCGCTGTTCAAGTCCCCCACAGAAACGAAGGCGTAGTTATAGCGGCACACCTGAGTTTGACAACAACAGCGTCTCTTGAGGAATTCGTTGCAGGGGACACAGACCCCTACGACTCTGCAAAAATTAATAATTTTCGCCTCTAAGACGGGCCGGTGCCGCTTAAACGTCTGCAACACCTGGTTGTGCTACCGCGCATTTAAAGTAGTACCAGATATGTTTTATCACCTCTGGGTTGTTTATGGCCTCTACAATTAGGCAGGGTGCTTCCCCTTGCTTACTGCCTTTTGGCAAACAAACGTGAAACGACGTATAAAGAAGCAACGCGCAAGATACTTGAGGCTATTCACGATGCCACCTGAAGACGGACCGTTAAAGCTTCTTTAGCAGAGATGATGCTCCCCTAAAACGAGAAGTTCGTGCCACACGGCACTGCAAATGCTTCTTCCCCTCAATCGTCATTTTCGGGAAAGGAGCTTGATAGCGTTCTTTAGTAGAAAGGTATTCTCGGCAGTGGTCTCTTGCCATTGGAGGTGAGCTGGTGCATCATTTCGTCTTCCTAAAGTTAGAACTTTGAAGGAAAACATATTGGCGTGTATGTATGTTTATACAGCCTAGAACTTAGTCTGCCTCAACGGGCGACTTGTCTCCCAGCTGTAGATGAGAAATTTAGCCAGTGCAGCACAACCGCCAGCCCTGGGTCTATAACGTGTATCACACAGTGGTGATACGCGACCGCACGCCGGTACGATGATCATCCAGATCGAAACGGGCAGGGGTGGGGATTGAGCCCAGGATCTTTGGGTTCTGCAGCGCGAGCTTTTGCTCTACGTGCTCTGAGCTGGTGCGCGCTAGCCCACTCGGCCACCGATCCTCCCCGAACTCTGAAGGACTGACTTCGACAAGGGTTTTTCAAGATTTGCTGAGGGCATTCTACCAATGAAAGGATTTGGTCGCCAATTAGAATCTTAGCTGTGTCAGAGACGAGGTGAGTCTTCTTCCTCCTCAGGCTTAGACTCATCGCGCTCACTCTTTGTTTAAGTACGGCTGGTATAGAACGTTAAATTCATCTGTAAATAATGCTCAGATTTTACCCATAGAAGGACACATTTTTCAATTACTTCTTGGTTTCGGTAAGCAGGCAATAATTTAGCACACTATTCATTTAATAGTTAGTATACTCTCGTGGTTACCAATATCTAGCTATGACAGGAAACTTTCTGGTGATTGTATTTTTATTGTCTGAATTATTTCAAATTAAAAATTGTTCGTAAAATAAACATTAACTTGCAGTGCTTATAATATATAGAATAATAACTTTAGTATCGGTTTCAACTTCATGTGTCCAGCTCCAAAGCCATCAATATTGGTAAATTTTATTTTGCTGGGAGTGTGGCAGCAGCACCTTTAGCAGAATATCCTTTAGCGGAAAGGATATTTATTCAAAAGGAGCTTCAGCGCGTCGTCTGACAGGGTACTTTATAACACAATCTTTCATGATGCTCTTTCATTCCCCTATACAGTTGTTTAACTGGTATGCATTGCCTCAGGGGAATTAGTTATTTTCGGAAATGGCGGCGAATGTTGCATAAATTCAAGTGATTACAGAGTAGTTGTTTTGGTCTCGCTGACCATTACATTACCCCGAGAAATGACCAGATGGGGTGAACGACGATAGCGCGTAGTCACATAACAATGTTTTTTCTTTTTCTTTTTTGTTAGTGAATGGTGAAATTTTTGCATTCGGCCTAAGAAGTTGTGTATCCATACCAAAGAACAAACAGTACTGCAAACTTGATTTCAGGTTTCCAGCAAGAAATCCAGTTAGATTTCCAGTTCCATAATCCAGTTAGCGAAAAGTTATACTGGTTCTTCGGTAGGGATGATACTGGAAAAGCCAAGGATGCGAGCGCGTGTCCTTGCTTAATTTCACCAAGTCGACCTCAGTACAACCGGAGCGATGAGTCGTCTGCTCGCATTTCTGGTGAAAGTAGAAAATCACTCCCGATATTTCTTCAAAGTCGAGAGAGCATAATTTTGTGACACAAATTGAACAATACCAAATTTGGGGAATGTACTTTGAAGTCGGGAGTTGTGCTATCCTAGAAAATTATAAAAATATGCTTTAAATAAATTACAGGTACATGTATACTCATATATTTCAACTAAAGTGTACAAGTTTTCTAAGTGTACTTTAAGTAGACTTAAAGTACTTGCCAACGCTGCAAATCACTACTCTGAACTCTCCGCTCGCGCGTCGTGTAATGTGATGTTGACATTTCATTTTTAAACTTAGTTTTAATAGTTGGATTTCGCATTGATATTGATCCTATGGACCTTCCACATAAAACAGCACGTAGCGGAGGGCTCGCGAACTGCTTCTTTTGTAGGACGTCGCATGACCAGCTCCGTGGAGATAAACGAGGTTGAAGTAGGCCTAAAGGGACTGTCGTCCGTAGTACAGTGTCCATAAGTTGTCTCCGAGTGGAGATTTTCGCGCGCGCTATTTCGCGAGTTCGGAGGATTCGCTCTGATTTTCTTCCTCTAGAACAGGTCACGTGACTTGAAAATTCCTTTTTATCGCTTTGTAACTCAAATTCAGCAAATCTCTTCGCGTGCAAAGTGGGAAAAGCGTAGGCTTCTGTCGCCTGCCGTTCGGTTCCTTCTAGAAACGTATCATGCCGGTCGCGAGATACGAAATCTCTCGTATTGTCACGATAATAACACAAACAAATCGCAATAATTTCCGTACAAATAACCAAGATATCTACTAGCGCTGCCTTAAAGTTGCCTGCCGTGAGTTGGCGCATGCGTAGAACCTCTTTTCTGAAAATGTCGACTGTTTCAAATCTCGCCATCCTGCAGAGCGGAAGCTCACGTTTGCAACTCAGGCAGCATTCTTATGAGTGCAATTTCCACTTTGCTGGTCTCGATATAGGCGGACGTATAGCAGCGGCTAATACTTCACAGTGCCCAAAAACACTATAAAAATACATGCACACATGATTCACCAACTCGCCCAAGCTGAAGTATTGACGTAGCAGCGGCATTTAATCATGCAATCACTATAACCTATTTCACTTTATGATGTACCGCAAGAAATGCTACAAGCGCGAGCTCTTTGCACTTGGTCACATCTCGGCGGCACAAGCTCTCGTGCATTAAAGGCAGCTGTCAACGCTATGAGGTCGCGCTTCTAGCCTTCGCTGCGGTACAGCATATGGGTGAAACGGAGTATAGGTATTGGTGACGAGATATTTCGATGGCTTCCTCTTATGGCTTCTATCTGTGACATTGCGACCGAGATTAACAATAGCCAGCAGCTATTCGAGGGTTTGTGTAAAAAACACGGTCGAAGCTAGCTGTCATCGCGTCTTGAAACCAACACCGTCAAATGTGGCAGTCGGATATTACTCTTATTCGCAAATAGGAGTATAATTTATCATACTCAAGCAGCCGTGCTGTGGCACATTTTAAGGTGGACGTTTGAATGTACATGTGTACTGCCCGATCAGGCTACCAGTAAAAAAGAAAGATCCCGCGAGGACGCCATTTTGCGGTGATTGATGATCTGGAAACATGTTAGCACGGCTGTGATGTGACATAACAAAAGAAAAATCTGCAGCTTTTGAAACAGTGTTGTATATCGTTAGCGATGAGGGGTATACCGAGGAAAATAAGCTGCTTTCACGCAGGTTGTGACGTTTTCGCCACAATGTGCAAAAAAGTGACAGCTGTTGTTGATCGTATACGAAAGTGTGTATGGGATAAATTTTATACGAAACGTGTCACGATCGATTGTGGTGAAAAAGTGTTAAACGCAGGCCAAGGCAACATAAAACCTGCATAGTCAAAGCAGGACAAGCAAAAGCATCAAGAGCATATAAAGACATACATAGTCATCAACTTTCATTCATATTTATAACAATGCACAATTAATTGAAACCAGCGAGATACACGAAGGGGCCCCGAACCCAAACCCCGAATCATGAGATCCGCGGTCCGACGTCTTTGCTCGGCACCATAAGGATGCGAGCGCAATTACTTGGGCAAAATAAGACTTGTCGTCGACTGTCGCCTGTGGCAGCAGGCAACAGTCCGCCGACAGTGATGCTTAATCCAGCATACTTAGTATCCATGCGGCCGTCGGCGGCGATTCCAGCATACTAGTCAGCAGGCGACCGTCGGCGGTGAATCATACTTAGTTCAGCATGCTTGGTCCGCAGGTGACCCTCGGCGGTAACACTTAGTCCACATACTTAGACCGCAGGTGACCGTCGGCGGCGAGTCATATACTTAGTCCAGCACACTTTGACCTAAGACGACTGTCGGCGGCGAATCATACTTAGTTCAGCATGCTTGGTCCTCAGCTGACCCTCGACGGTGGGTAACACTTAGTCCACACACTTAGACCGCAGGTGACCGTCGGCGGCGAGTCATATACTTAGTCCAGCCCACTTTGACCTAAGACGACCGTCGGCGGCGAATCATACTTAGTTCAGCATGCTTGGTCCGCAGGTGACCCTCGGCGGTGAGTAACAGTTAGTCCACATACTTAGACCGCAGGTGACCGTCGGCGGCGAGTCATATACTTAGTGCAGCCCACTTTGACCTAAGACGACCGTCGGCGGCGAATCATACTTAGTTCAGCATGCTTGGTCCGCAGGTGACCCTCGGTGGTGAGTAACACTTAGTCTACATACTTAGACCGCAGGTGACCGTCGGCGGCGAGTCATATACTTAGTCCAGCCCACTTTGACCTAAGACGACCGTCGGTGGTGAATCATACTTAGTTCAGCATGCTTGGTCCGCAGGTGACCCTCGGCGGTGAGTAACAGTTAGTCCACATACTTAGACCGCAGGTGACCGTCGGCGGCGAGTCATATACTTAGTCCAGCCCACTTTGACCTAAGACGACCGTCGGCGGCGAATCATACTTAGTTCAGCATGCTTGGTCCGCAGGTAACCCTCGGTGGTGAGTAACACTTAGTCCACATACTTATACCGCAGGTGACCGTCGGCGGCGAGTCATATACTTAGTCCAGCCCACTTTGACCTAAGACGACCATCGGCAGCGAATCATACTTAGTTCAGCATGCTTGGTCCGCAGGTGACCCTCGGCGGTGAGTAACACTTAGTCCACATACTTAGACCGGAGGTGACCGTCGGCGGCGAGTCATATACTTAGTCCAGCCCCCTTTGACCTAAGACGACCGTCGGCGGTGAATCATACTTAGTTCAGCATGCTTAGTCCGCCGCCGACCGTCGGCGGGGAATGATAGTTAGTCCAGCATACTAAGTCTGAAGGCGACAGTCGGCGGCGAATCATACTTGGTACAACATACTTAGTCCACAGACAACCGTCGGTGGCGAATCATACCTAGTCCAGCATACTCGGTCCGCAGATGACAATCGGTGTCAATCATGCTTAGTCTGCAGGCGGCCACCGAGGCCGAGTTATACGTAGTCTAGCATACTTAGTCCACAAGCGACACTCGGGAGCTAATCAGGCTTAGCAAAGTATACTTAGTCCGCAGACGACCGTCGGTGGTGAATCATACTTAGTCCAGTGTACTTGGTCTGCAGATGACCATCGGGGGCAAATCATACTTAGTCCAGTGTACTTGGTCCGCTGACAATTGCCGGCGGTGAATCTAATTCCAGTGTACTTGGTCTGCAGATGACCGTCGGGGCGAATCATGCTTAGTCCAGAGTACTTAGTCCGATGACGATCGTCGGTAGTGAATCATACTTAGTCCGGCATACTTGGTCTGCAGATGACCATCGCAGACAAACCATACTTAGTCCAGCATACTTGGTTCATCGGCAACTGTCGGGGCGAATCATACTTAGTCCAGCATACTTGGTCCGCAGACGACAATCGGGAGCGGTCATACTTAGGCCAGAGTACTTAGACCGCTGACGATCGTCGGTGGTGAATCACACTTAGTCCAGTGTACTTGGTCTGCAGATGGTATCGGGGGCGAATCATACTTAATCCAGCATACTTGGTCCACAGACGACCATCGGGGGCGGATTCTACTTAGGCCAGACTACTTAGTTCGCTGACGATTGTCGGTGGTGAATCATACTTAGCCCAGAGTACTTAGTCCGCTGATGATCGTCGGTGGTGAATCATACTTAGTCCAATGTACTTGGTCTGCAGATGACCATCGGGGGCGAATCATACTTAGACCAGAGTACTTAGACAGCTGACGATTGTCGGTGATGAATCATACTTAGTCCAGTGTACTTGGTCTGCAGATGACCATCGGGGGCAAATCATACTTAGTCCTGCATACTTGGTCCGCAGACGACCATCGGGGACGAATCATGCTTATGCCTGAGTACTTAGGCCAGAGTACTTAGTCCGCTGACGATGGTGAATCATACTTAATCCAGAGTACTTAGTCCGCTGACGAACGTCGGTGATGAATCATACTTAGTCCAGCATACTTGGCCCGCAGACGACAATTGGGGCGAATCATACGTAGACCAGCATACTTGGTCCGCAGATGACCATCGGGGGCAAATCATACTTAGGCCAGAGTACGTAGTCCGCTGACAATCGTCGGTGGGGAATCATACTTAGTCCAGAGTACTTAGTCCGCCCACTGGCGACCATCGGAGGCGAATCATACGTAGTCCAGCATACTTGTTCCGCAGACGACCATCGGGGGCGAATCATACATAGTCCTGCATACTTGATCTGCCGACGACCATCGGGGGCGAATCATACTTGGTCCAGAGTACTTAGTACGGTGACGATCGTCGGTGGTGAATCACTCTTAGTCCTTTGCACTTGGTCTGCAGATGATAATCGGGGGAGAAGCATACTTAGTCCAGCATACTTGGTCCGCAGGTGACCATCAAGTAACGAATCAAACTTAGTCCAGCATACTTGGTTCGCAGACGACCATCGGGAACGAATCATACTTAGTCCAGCATACTCAATCCGCAGACGACCGTAGGCGACGAATCATACTTAGTTAAGCATACTTGGTCTGCAGACGACCATCGGGGGCGAACCATATATAGTCCCTTCCCCTGGCCAATTGCTCGCGCTCGGCGCGCGCTCGCCGAGTGGATTCTTGTTCCCCTCGCGAGATGCGAGCTCGGCATCTCTCCTTGTGCCGCTTGTAGATCTGGAGCCGGTGGGGCGCTCGCCGAGCGGCTCCATTCGATCTGTGGGAAAGTGGCAGAGCGCGTCAAGCGGTCCGGAGTAGTTCTCCACTCCACAACATTTCTGTTTGGTTATCAACGTTCCAGCGGGGGAGTGAAGGAGTTTCGCGGCTTTTTTTGTTTCGATTGCTGGGTGGCCTTTCTCGCTGTGCTTGCTTCAGTGATTTCCCTGGTGTACATTGCCTTGTTTTTCTGAAGGCACCCCCTTAGTTCGGAACGACTCCTCTATTCTCAATCCTTCCACTACCCCCCTCCGACCTAAAAAATTAAAAACCACCCCTAATTTCAATTCCTATGGAAACCCCTGGCTTGCTTTCTTTCTTCTCGTCATGACCGACTCGCCCGAGCATGCTGCAGCGATGACATCGTTGCAGTTAATTTCAGGAGGTCTAATAAAACGCAGTGACAGCGAAATAAGCGACAGCGACAAAGATACCAGCTTAGCTCCAGCTCGAGTGGCGACGAGGCAGCCGTTCTCTTCGAAGAGTTTTGCGAGTCGTTCGCCTTGCCAGCGAAGTGGCCCAACATATCGCGTTACGTCGAAGACGTTGTGGGCGCCTATTCGGATAAAAAGCTAGGTATTTCGTTTGTTTGTTGTGTGGTCTTTGTATTGTAATTGGAATAATTAGAAGACATTACGCCAAATACTCCGCAGATGGAAGTCGCCTTCGGAGATGACAATCGCTTCACGGCATACGTGTTTGGTATTGCTTAATTGAAGTCTACTGCTCGTACAAGTACTTCTAGGTGTCTTCTTCGGGTTTATATAATTGAAAGAAAAAATAAATTGTGTCTTAACGTCGGGGTCACCATTAATCAAGTAGTAAACGATCAAAATTTTTGTCAAAGCATGAAGTTCCAATCAGAACTTGATGCTGTCAGCAAGCTAGCGTGAGTGAGTGAAACATGTCTTTAATAATGGAGAGGAGATCGCCTGCCTTGGCCGAGTAGATCTTAAGCAGGAGGGGCAGGGTTATTTTGAGTTGGGGGAGGGGGGGGGGGGCGGGATGAAGATGAATACGGTAAGGGTTATATGAGGTTACGTGTCCCCGATTTTCTGATGTAATCCATCAGGGAGTCGAGGAGCGCTTTGCGGTGTTGTGGCGAGCATCTGGGTTGGGCCCATCCGTTCTAGCGTCCTCGGTCGGTCTTCCTCACGGAAGACTTCGAGTGCTTCTTGTCTCTGTCTATCTAGACCAGGGGTCTCAAACACGCGGCCCGCGGGCCGCATGTGGCCCGCGCGGCGTTTTCTTGCGGCCCGCGCAGCCAGGCATAAATATTTTTTTTTTTAAATTTAATTTTGACTTTTTAATGATGTTTTTACTTTTGCTCATCCCGAGTGTGTAAAAAGCTTGCTAAAAAATAAAATCCAAGCTGTTCGACTTTGACCATATGCCAGAAATCGATACATGACGCAAACGTAGAGCGTGGTGTCATGAAATAGTGTCTGTGGAAGAGAGAGGGCCGCTTTTGGCTAAAAATATATAGTCGGACCGGACGGGGTAGCCGAGGCGTCGACAGAGGGCTTCCAAGAGTCCTTGGCCCAGGAGTCGAAGCATAGCCTCCTAATCCTGGTCCGCACCTTCACACATGCGGATGGCGTATACGGGGCAACTAATCTCCCCCTCCGTTCCACCCCACCTTCTTCCTATGCTCCGTTCACCCCTAAGCTGACAGTGCGGTGGAAGCTGCACGCTCGCTGGACCACTCAACTGTCGGTCTTGAACCACGTGACCACTCCCCCCTCCGCGCGCTCATGCGCGTTGAGCGAGGTCAAGCGATAAGATGGGTCCGGCGAATATGTAGCCCCCAGCGCACTGTCAGCTTAGGGGGAAGCATAACCTTGTCAGAGCGTTTGGTTCTCCCAACCTCCCTTTTGTGTTTCATTGTCACTTCACTTATCCTTTGCACCCAAGTTTATCTCAGTCGAAACTGGTGGATTCCATCGTTGTATGCTTCCCTTCAAGTTCTTGGAAAAGCATTTTACCCTGAATGCGGTCACCCGCTCTCCACGCCCAGAGTGATCTTCGGTTGACGGTGGCGTTGTGCACCCGAGATTTGCATCGATTAGCACAGGTTGTTGCGTTCTGTTTCAACGATTCAGTCGTGCGACGTCAACTCTCAAGCAGACATTTCGATGTCGTTGTCCAAGGCGTCTGCAAAACGCAAAGTTGAAGACGAGAAGCGGCTCTTTCAAGAGCGATGGGAACTATCCTATTTCTTCACGGAATCGCGAAACAAGGTGCTGTGTTTAATTTGTCATCAGACTGTAGCTGTGCCAAAGGAATATAATGTGCGACGTCACTTCATGTCATGCCATCAAGAGAAGTATGAAGCCCTCACCCGAAAGATCCGCGAGAACACGGTGTCCCAACTTAAGGCGTCGCTGGGGAAAACAGCAAGACCTTTTCCAAAAGGCGGTCAAAACAAGCGACGAAACGGTGAGAGCTAGCTTTATTGTTTCCGAGCTTATCGCCAAATCGTCAAAGCCATTTACTGATGGCCTGTTCATAAAAAAGTGCCTGCTTGAGGTTGCTGACGCTGTCTGTCCCAGCATAAAGAAGACATTTGAGAAGATGAGCCTTTCCCCAAACACAGTGGCAGAAAGAATTAATGAGCTCAGTGAAAACGTCGAGAAAGAATTATTCACCCGATGCAACGGCTTCAACGCATTCTCAATCGCCGTCGACGAGAGCACAGATATACTGACAACGCTCAGTGCGCCATTTTTGTAAGGGGCGCCCCTTACAAAAATGGCGCACTGACGCCGGCCAGTGAATACCTCCTATAGGAGGTATTCACTGGCCGCCATATTTGAGGTCACTGTTTAGAGCGCATGCTCAGAACGAGCTCGCATTAATAGGCTGCCAAGACCGGCAATCTTGGTGGTGCGGAATGCACGTGGCGAAAGAACTGTGGAAGCTCGCGTTCAGCACGCGCTCCGCAGCCGAGCACACAGCTATGGCCGCCAGTGAATACTCCCTGGGTGATTTCATTGAATTCGACCAAACTTGTCGGGGGGGGTCTATAGATTTAATCGTAAAGAATATATATGATACCCGAATCCTTGTGATGAAAGAAACTGCCTTTGAAAAAAATTAGAATTGTATAGTTTGAGAGAAAAAAAATCTGAGGCGCTGCAGGGTAGAACACGTCAAATTCCCAATTTGATTTTCTTTCGACTTTAGCCGCCATTTACAAAATATCGAATTCTTGCAGAATTATTATATTTATTACGCAATATTTACGCAGACTTGGCTATTTTTAGAGGTAAATTTCTGTCTTCTGTTATTTTAAATTAATTCTCTAAAAAATCTCAAACATGCAACCTAGAGCAAGTGTGACGCAACTTCGGACAGCTATATAAAACGAACGGTAGGGCGCAATGACGTGAGACAGATATCTGTGCGTAGCTATCAATGTAAGCTATCGATTGACATGTATTTTCTGGTTATTGTGTTTACCGTGTTGTTTTTATTCTGCCACAAATATAGACAAAAATGAAAAATATGCAAATTTTGAAGTCAATTTTCTCAAAAAATCCATTTTTTATTTCGTTCATACTTTTTTAATTGATTGCCCAGATTCTGCTTAATGACCGGGTATAAATATTGCTTGACCTTCTTTTGTTGTAGTTTTAGGACAACCAGTTGAATAAGTCATTTTTATCGCGTAATACCAACCTCCGGCTCCGGTATGCGGGCTTCACCGCAACATTGATAATGGGCTCAGCACTATCAGATTTCACTGACAACCACTTTACCTCGTTGCATTCCTAGTAATATACTTTTTAGAAAAAAAGAAATGTCACAAACAAATGACAGAAGGCAAGTGGCGTAGGCAAATTTTTTTTCTCTTTCAAACTTTTTTAATTGATTTCCCGTGTGTTGCTTACCAGCTGGGTATGCACGTTTTCTGGCGCTTTTCTTTATGTTTGTTTTTACATCGAAAGAAAGAGCCATGTTCGTTACATCAGTTGCAACTGGTCCAGTTGTTAGGTGAGGTATAGGTTCAGTAACCTCTTCGCGAGCGCCAGCAAAAGGCTGCGATTCTTATCATGAAGATTACCATGCGACTCTTAGTTGACCTCGGCGTGCGCCGTTGCAAGAGGGTTATACTAATCTTGTTAGAGTGGAACTCGCGTCGTCACAGGCTGTCGCAATGCATCACAGCGAAGTGGAACTGTGTGAAGCAGTCCTTGTCCTTCTCCCAATAAATTTATGGGCGGAAGCTTGAGACTCTTTGGTGCCCGAAGTTTCTGTAGCTCGGCTGGGTCAAGTTTGTCAAAAGGAGAAAACAAATGCAGTAAACACTAGACATTATCACGCCGGTCGATGGAGTCGTAACTGTATACATACAGCTTTTGCGGATACTTATTTGTTTCAAGGGTGGCAAGTTATCATCAGTACAAACATGGCCACAGTGTCGGCAAGAGCATCAGAACAAAAAGGAAGGTTTGGTTGGCTTATCATTTTGTGTCTTCGTTGCAGCGCTTTTCTCCGGAACTAATGTTTGTAGTCCTCTTTGAGCCCCTGGTGCTATGGTCTGTCTGTTTCTCTTATCCATTATTTATTTTTACTTGTAAGCGAATAACACGCACCATGACATTTCTGGCGTCCTTAGGTTGATTCGCTAATCAGTGTCTATATTTGACAAACTCATCTAGTATAAGAGAATAAAAAAAATATAAGAAGAGGGCTTGCAGCAATGAATTTGTATAAGAGAACTGCGGAACTGCGTCGAAAGCAGAAAGCCGGAACCTCCCGAGGAATGAACGCGTTATTTTGAACTCAGTCATGGCTGCAGTTTTCAGCTTTAAAAGAAAGAGTTGCGCGGACTACTTCGAGAGACATAAGCGAAGGGTATACCGCAACCGACGTTTTCGTTATGTCACCGATCTCAACGTAGACGCCTTGAAGATGATCCTGCCTCCATCGAAAGCCGCGGCTCTTGCGTTGGATGACGTGCTCTGCCAGAACTGCTTCCAGTACACCGGTGAGAAGCTTTCATCATCTGTCAGTGATCCATGCTCGAGCTCTCCAGCAAGCTGCATCGAAGAGCACGAAGTAGTGGAAGGTATTAACGAAGAGATTTCTGCTGCTGGGCTTGAAACAACTCCTTTGCGCCTGCCTTCTACAGTAAACCCGAAAAGCCGTCAGGCATATGCTGAAAGAAAACAGCGGGAGATTGAAGGATCACACAGCCGACAGTTACGAAAAAAGTTGGCGACTGCATATACCTTGGAGCCAAGTGGGTCAAGTTCTCGCAGTGATCAACCATGCCTCGGCTGCGACGGGTGGTGGGCAAACATCAGAGAGGCCTTTGTGAAGGCGGCATCTTACCAGGAGAGATGTCAGCTCCTCACGCTTGTGCCCAAGGGCGTAGCCACTAGGGAGGTAGAACGGCTAATTCCTGAGCGTCCGGAGCCTTATCACGGTGGAAGCATAAGCGAGGACACCATACGGGCAGCCACGCAATATTACACCGACGACGATCTCGACTGTTCTCGGCAGAGCCCAAACAAAAAAGATGCTGTTAAGCTTCTGAAGGATGGCGAAGAACATGTGGTCGTGAAGCGGTATATGACAAGGTCTGTCCGAGAGACGTACAGGCTGTTTAAGGAAGCAAACCCGGACTCAAAATTAGGTCTGACTAAATTTTACTCGCTGCGGCCAAAGTGGGTCAAGCTAAACCCTGAACAGACTGTCTGTGCATGTGTGTGCTGTACGAATTTCGATTTGTGCTTTTCCACCCTGAACAGCATGCGAGAAGAAAAAATAACAAAAGAGGAGATTCTCGCTTTGTGCCTCTGCCCTGAACCCTCGTCCGAATGTTTCAGAGGCGAATGCAAAGACTGCCCCTCGACTGACAGACTCTCCTTAGAATCATTGGAATTGGTGCCTGAAGAGGAAATTACATTTTTCACATGGGAGAATGGTAATTTGATAAGCAAGACTGCCGACTCCAGCGCCTTTTTGAAAGAGCTACAGAAATGGGCCACAAGGTTTTCCACGCACGATTTTATTCGTAGGACACAACGGGAAGCCATACGGATTGAGAAGTCTAGTGTGACCTCAAGACACATCGTCATGCACTTCGATTTTGTGGAGAACTGGACGGTAATTTTGCCACACGAGATACAGGAGTACCACTGGCACAAGCGTCAGCTCTCTGTGTTCACGTGTGTGGCATCCACGTCGCAAGGCTCAAAATGCTTCGGCGTTGTCTGTGAGGACTTATGTCATGACACTTCCCATGCGCTGCTGGCTCTGAGACTTATAGAAGACTGGCTGGAGGAGCACATCCCAGTTTATGCTTCACTAACGTACATATCCGACGGGGCACCTGCTCATTTTAAAAATAGATTTCAGCTGCATGAGTTCGAACGAGTGGGCCATACCCAATTGAAGTGGATATTTTCTGCCTCTGGGCATGGTAAAAACTCTTGTGACGGGGTTGGAGGGCTTCTCAAACACCACGCAACGGTGCACAACCTCCGTTCACCGGAGGAGCAGCTCGTCCAAACATCAGTAGATTTTGTGGACAAGGTTGGAAGGCGTGTCAAAAACGTAACTCTCATGAACTTAACCGAGAAGGAGGTGAGTGACTTCCGCAGAATCAAGAAAACAGAGTGGAGTTGCGTACCGACTCGGAAAGGCATCCGCGCTTCGCACGTGTGGCGACGCGAAAGGGGCGAAGTGCAGCTTGAGCGAACTGTTCTATCTTCGTCTTAATGCATGAACCTCTGTGGTGCACGTGCGGAACTCTCAGATGATCTACGGCTTTGTTTTGTTTTGTTGTTAAAGCCTCTTCTTGTACATTTGCGCTTCTGTGAAAAATTATGTGTTTCTATAGGTGTGCCTTGTTAACCCAAATAAATTACTCAATAAATAGAGTGATTTTGTTAAACTGTTACCTATGAATGTTTTATTGCATACTGCCAACAAAAGAGTATGATTACTGTAAGCTGAAAAGCAACTTCCGATATGCTGTGCGTAGCCCAAAAAATTTAAACGTATGCAACAAGTAGTCCAAAAGCCTAAGGATGGACAAAATGTAGTCAATTTTTTTTTTCACGTACCTCGGAATACTAAGGGCCAATGAAGGATAGGCGAAAGAATGCCATGCGGTAAATTTAAAAAATTCGAGCCGATTTTCCGATAATGTTTGTATAAAATAAAGATTGTCCGAAACGCATAAACGGGGATATTGTTTTTCTGGACTGGATAGTGCCGTAGAATGCAACCCGACATGATCGAAACGGATGAAACGTCTTGGATCTCTCCACTCGCTTAGGCTAGTTAACATTGATGTTAACTAAATTTACTTTTGTTGTTGTTTATCACGGCACAATGTTCAAACAAATAATTTAAATATATAAGTTTCGTGCAACCTCAGTAGTAAAACGTCGTGGCGACGTTCGAAAATGCAAGCTGTGACTTCGCAGACATCACTTCGTCAATTCAGCCATCTCTCATTTCTTTATGACGTTACTGATTTTTTTAAAAATATATTAGTAAAAATTCAACGGGGTAAAGTAGTTTTCAGTGAAATCTGATATTGCTGAGCCAATTATCAATGTTGCGGTGAAGCCCGCATACCGGAGCCGGAGGTTGGTATTACGCGATAAAAATGACTTATTCAACTGGTTGTCCTAAAACTACAACAAAAAAAGGTCAAGCAATATTTATACCCGGTTATTAAGCAGAATCTGGGCAATCAATTAAAAAAGTATGAACGAAATAAAAAATGGCTTTTTTGAGAAAATTGACTTCAAAATTTGCATATTTTTCATTTTTGTCTATATTTGTGGCAGAATAAAAACAACACGGTAAACACAATAACCAGAAAATACATGTCAATCGATAGCTTACATTGATAGCTACGCACAGATATCTGTCTCACGTCATTGCGCCCTACCGTTCGTTTTATATAGCTGTCCGAAGTTGCGTCACACTTGCTCTAGGTTGCATGTTTGAGATTTTTTAGAAAATTAATTTAAAATAACAAAAGACAGAAATTTACCTCTAAAAATAGCCAAGTCTGCGTAAATATTGCGTAATAAATATAATAATTCTGCAAGAATTCGATATTTTGTAAATGGCGGCTCAAGTCGAGAGAAAATCAAATTGGGAATTTGACGTGTTCTACCCTGCAGCGCCTCAGATTTTTTTTCTCTCAAACTATACAATTCTAATTTTTTCAAAGGCAGTTTCTTTCATCACAAGGATTCGGGTATCATATATATTCTTTACGATTAAATCTATAGACCCCCCCCCCCCCCCCCCCCCGACAAGTTTGGTCGAATTCAAATGAAATCACCCTGTCCCTATATTTATATACCTCTGCCAGCACCGGCGGCTCGCGCCTTCTGCTGTGGTCGAGAGCGAGCGCACGTGCCGAACGTGCAAGACGTTCGAAACATGAGCTCCGTGAGAGCGTCTACAACGGCCCTTGCTGGCCGCGGTACTAATCACTCCGGTGAATCAACGAACGATGACTACAAAATTGTTTTACCACAGATGCCTACAGGAATTACGAGTGAAACATCGGTGCTTCTGCATTGCGATTTGAAAGGACGCCCCTACCGTATCCAGGATTTTCGACAAGAGATGGCCAGGTGCGGCGTACTCGGCGACATCGCAGCACTTGGTGCGTACCAAATGAATCATGTTTGGATGGCTACCCTCCGAACGGCAGAAGCAAAGAGACGACTCGTGGACGCCAAAGAACTGCAGGTGAAGGGTCTTCGGTGCCTCGTCGTGGATCCCAGCATCACGGAGGTACGGCTTCGTCTCCACTGGATCCCGTATGATGTGCCGGACGAAGTTGTGCGTAAGGGATTGGAGCCGTATGGCAAGGTCCTGGAAGTGAGCCGGGAGAAGTGGAATGTTGAAGGCTTCCAAGGGATCGAATCAACGACCAGGTGTGCGCGGATGACACTGAACGAAGGCGGCACGGTCGATACCATGCCACACCAGCTTCGGATCCAAGGTGGTAACGTACTCGTTGTGATCCCTGGACGGGCGCCCTTGTGCTTACGCTGTAAGCGCACAGGTCATATTCGACGAGAATGCAGGGCGCCGAAGTGCTCGGAGTGTTTTCACTTCGGGCATGACGGCACCGAGTGCGTCAGGTCGTACGCCAGGGTGGCCAGCGGGGCCGGGACAGCCGAAACCAATGACCACGCCATGGATGCCGAGGAAGCAGAGCGTACTATCCAGGGCTTGGCGCTAGAGGCTTCAACCCCTGCCAAAGAACGCAAGAGTGAGGGGAACAGCTCCTTGGAGGCAGCCAGAGAGAACGGAGGTCTACCGGAAGGCGCACCTCCCAGCGGTGCCGACGTGAAGCCCTCTGATGCCGGGGCAGACAAGGAATCGAACGACGCAAGCCCCGACGGACCTTCAGATATGGACGACACCAGCGAGTCGACTAAGCGAGCCTTCGATGACGGTACGGCAGCAGGAAACGGAGCACGCCAACTACACCCCTGGATGGAACGCACGAAGAAGGGGCGTTACCAGCCCGCGCCCAATGATCCTACAGAGGAACGACGGCGCAGGGAAAGCAAGTAAGGCGTTCTTTGCCTGGTTTCCTGGTGTTTAAGATTGCTACACCAAGACAACTTCGACCCTGACTGCTTAGGTTTTCAGTGTCTGCACCGAAGCACAGCGCATGATTTGTGAGTCCCAATCAGCCATTACAGTTGCAACGCTGAATGTTCGTGGTTTATGCACTAGGAAAAAGCAGTACCAAATACAGCGATTATTGTTGAAAGAGCAACCCGATTTCTTGGCGTTGCAAGAAACTAAATTGGCTGAGGCGGAACAGGTAGAGGAAGCAGTTAGGCCTTTCATGTCTAACTACGAAATCTGTGTGACGCATGCAGTTGGTCATTCGGCAGGGTGTTTCCTGCTTCTGAAGAAGTCGGTACCGTTGTCGCAGTTATGCGTTACTACGGACACTGAAGGACGTTTCATTATGTGTGATTTTGTGCTAACGTCAAATCAATTTAGGCTCATTTGCATTTATGCCCCAAATGTGACCACTGACCGCGTTTTATTTTTTGGCGGTTTACGTCGGTATCTTGATTGCGATAGAGCCCTAGTCCTTGTGGGTGACTTTAATTGTGTTGTACGACGGTTGGATAGATCGCCAATAAGACGAAACGCTGATAAGAGTGAGCTACTTTTGGGCGAAATGTTGGAGGATTTTGACTTGGTTGATGTGGGCACTGTAAAGAACGCGAAGAAGGAAATGCGTTTTACCCATTTTCAAGCGTCGTCCAGTGCGCGTTTGGACAGGGTGTATGTTTCTGCCCCTCTAGCAGAACATTTAGGAAGGTACCGTGTCACTCCGGTCTTTTTCTCAGACCACAGTCTGGTTATCGCGACAATAGGCGACAGAGCACCCGAAAAGAAAAAGTTTGATTGGAACCTATGGAAACTAAACAT
This sequence comes from Ixodes persulcatus, assembly GCA_013358835.2. Classification (NCBI taxonomy): domain Eukaryota; kingdom Metazoa; phylum Arthropoda; class Arachnida; order Ixodida; family Ixodidae; genus Ixodes; species Ixodes persulcatus. The sequence continues at coordinate 170,639 of JABSTQ010009767.1, forward strand.
AAAGCTTCTGAAAGACAACGTCTTTCTAAAAAACGCAGAACAGTTTTTGAAAGATGCTTTTAAAGAGCCGGGAGGGGACATTTTCGAGAAATGGGAACTGGCAAAACAAGAAATCAAGGCAATCGCCATTGAGAGGTCGTCAATTCTTTTGTACAACGCCCGGTGTGAGGAACGCAGTTTAAATAAGGACTTGATAGAGCTGTGTAAAGCAGAGTGCGAAAGACCCGGTAATGGGGTGAAAGACGTGGAGTATGTCAGAGAAAAATTAGATCAGCTCCACCGCGAGCGCTATCGTGGTGCAGTAGTGCGCGCCCGTGCAGAAAAATACACGATGGGCGAGCAGCCCAGTAAGCGTGCCTTGGCAGACGAGAAGCGTTACGCACTTCGAAACGAAATAGCCGAAATTGAATTCAAGCAAATGATTACAACGGACCCCGAGAAAATAGCACAGGCCTTCCTCGAGCATTACACACAGCTTTTTGCTAACAAAGCGCAAGGGTGTCATACGGACATTTATGCCCAGCTTTTAGAAGAACTGCCAAGGCTATCAAATGATGAACGCGAAAAGCTTGAGCAAGAAATTACGATCCAAGAAGTGGAGCGCGCAATCGACGACCTGCCGAACTCTAAGACGCCGGGACCGGATGGATTGGGCGCAGAATTTTACAAGAACTTTAAGAGCCTAATAGCTAGTGTTTTTTTGAACGTCATTCATACTGCCTATGAAAGAGAATGTTTGCCCTTTTCGTTTTCTCGTGCCTACACTGTCCTGATACCGAAATCTGATGACACCGTGAAACTGCGCAGCGTCACCGGTTATCGCCCAATAACGTTATGCAATACCGATTACAAGATCTTCGCGAAAATTCTGGCGCGTCGCCTTCAAGGTGTCGCATGCGAGATAATAAGTGAGCATCAAACGTGTGGGATACAGGGGAGGACTATCTTGACAAATGTGCATGTGGCCCGTAGCGTCCTGGAGGCCTGCAGTGATAGCACCGAGCAGGTTGCAGTGCTACAAATAGATCTAGATAAGGCATTCGACCGTGTTAGCCATGATGTACTCTTTGATGTTTTGAGTCATGTCAATGTTGGTGACGCCATCTTAGAAGGTGTAAAGATGGCCTATAAGGACTGTACAACAAGGCTTATAGTGAACAAAGAGCTCAGTTCTGTTATTAACGTACGAAAGTCGGTACGACAAGGTTGCCCTATGTCCCCCCTTTTGTTTAATTTGTATTTAGAGCTTTTTTGTTTAAGCGTAAAAACTAGTCAACGTGTCCGAGGTTTCCAATTTTATAATGCAGAAGTAAAAATAATGAGTTACGCCGATGACATCGCTGTTTTTTGTAGGGACAAAGAAAGCGTCACCGAAGTCATAACTTTGGCTAAAAGGTTTTGCCACGCTACTGGTGCTGTTATAAACTGGGAGAAGTGCCGTGGTTTCTGGCATGGCGCTTGGGCCACTACACCCTCAGAATTCGAGAGTGTATGCTGGGACACAGTGCCGTGCAAGTACCTCGGGGTGCCACTGCAAAGTTTCCGGAATAGCCAAACGTACTGGTCGGGTGTCGCTACCGACCTGGACAGGCGTGCTTCTCGTTGGAAGCAACGCGAGCTGTCCATTTTTGCCCGAGCGACAGTCTGTAACGTTTTTCTTATTGCGAAGCTCTGGTATGTTCTTCAGGTCATCCATTGTGCGCGAACTAATGTTCAAAAATTTCATCGAATTTTCGCTACGTTTATTTGGAGCTCGAAGCATGAGCCCATGAGACGAGACAATCTTTTTCATCGAGTTTGTAACGGTGGCGTGGGGCTTCCCACCTTTTCGTCAAGCAGCTTGTGTCACGCTTCTTTTTTTGTGAGAGACCAAGAGCACCCGTTCATTCGCACACTGATTCAAACAAAAGTGTCACCACATTTGCCATCTTTTCTTGTTTCTTCTCATGGCGGCGGAGCCAACAAAAATCACTGGTTTTTTGAAAGAGGTTGTTGACACGATGGGGTTTTGACAGCACGTTTTTCTTTGAATTACCTTTGTGATGTCAGTAAAAAATCGCTCTACCGCGATTTAGTTGTGAGTGTTTTCCCCATGCCTTTGTATCGAGCTGTGTCCCAACGTGGCCACGATGTGCTTAGACGTGTAAAAAGGATGTGTGTTCCCGCAGCTGTTAAGACCTTCTTTTATAAATTACACACGAATACCTTGCCAGTTAAAATTTGGCTTAAAGAAAGAGGGATTTATGTGCCATGGTCGGTAAATTGCTTTCTATGTAAAAAACCTGAGACTATTGAACATGTGTTTATTTTTTGTTGGGACGCGGTATTTTTCTGGGATGTCCTCCAACGCACTTTAAAGAAAGAACTACCTGTAACCCCAACAGGGATACGTTTCCTTAGTGTGGATAATGATAATGAAGTTCCTTATGACATGATTATGTTGTTAGCTTTGTGCAGCATTTGGAGATCACGTATGGCTGTTCGACATGCTGACCTTGACGCAAAAGAAGTGCGGATATATTTCTTCAACCTTGTAAAACAAGTACAGACTGTGTATTTGAACTGTGAACCTGAACCGGAGTGGACTAGTACTTTAAAATCACTCCTCGAAATGCGTGATTTTTAGTACGCTGTGCAAAAGAACTTTACAGCGCTGTTAGAATGACATGAATGTTGCTGTAACTACCATGCAATAAAGAAAAAAAAAAAAAAAAGAAAAAAACTTCTGCTGTGGTCGAGAGGTTAGAGCGTCGCTACTTCACGTAGAGGCGTGAAAGTTGCGGGTTCAAATCGCGCTAGCAACTTTCTTTTTTCGTGTGTGTATTTTGCGCGTGTCTCACTTTTTAATTGTGATCTTTTTTTACGAATCATCCACTTGCACTACTGCGCCTTACACTATTTTTACTGTTAGTCCCGCCTGTTCAATTAAAACACCGAAAAAAAAAGAAGATTAAGGCAAGTTAACGCGCTAATCCAATCGTTTCATGATGTTCATTAAAAGGAAACCAAGGTAACATCGGTATGGCTTTCACACAAACGGAGCCGAAACAAGCATCCTTTTCCCAGCAACTACAATTTTATGTTTTTAAATATACAACGCTCTTGCTACGACTCCTTTCAATAACAGGAGACACCTATTTAGTACTAATAAAAACTGCAGTTGTGACAATTAAAAAACAAAACAAAAAAACTTCCATAAAATAAGCAAAAAGAAAAAAAAGGCGCAGCTCTGGATGCATTGATTTAGCGAAATCCTACAGGCAAGGCAGCAAGTAAAACCTCTGAGAAAGTAGTAAAACCGAAATAAAAGAGATCATACTTTTACTTGCATGGAATGTGATAAAAGGTTTATTTTTACTCTTTACATTTTGCTCTGGCAATCGTTTTGTAATATTAACACATTACTTGTTGAATTTTAGTTAGAATAGCAGACGAACACAACCGAATTCGAAATTGAATCAGGCGTCGACATCGCACACCATCTCTCTAACGCAAACACCTAAAATGAATTTGGATCAACAAATGGAATTAATTAGAGCAGTTGGAAAACGGAAACAACAAATTCTAGATGAATTCAGCAGCACAGTTACTTGGCGAACGAAGAGACGGGCACGGGAAGATATTGTCAACTTTCCGCGGAGTGTACGGCAGATGCAGGAGGCGTGGCGGAAATTGGCAAAGAAAGCCAGAGACATGTATGCGCTCTTCCGACGCCATGAACAACGAACTGGTGAGTCAGATCTACACGCCCAATGATTTTATAGAGCTCATAAGGCCTTGTCTACATTCTTAGTGGGAGTGCAGTCAAATACAAAAAAAAAAGAGAGAGAGAGTTTCTGGCGTGATGTGAACCCGAGACTTTCACGCCGTGACGTAAAGTACCGCCGCTCTAACCTCTCGACCACAGCAGAAATAACGAGCCACCGTCGCTGGCGCCTGTATATACATATACTGCCACCGCTTTTATCGCGCGTGTTTTTTTTATTTATTTTGCCTCATTATTTACCCTCCCTGGCCGTAACTTTACCTGCCGCTCCTACAGTATAAAGGGGCGGTCAACTGGACACCAGTTGAAAGTCCCTACAGTCAGTTTCTGCGAGCGAAATTACGCTTTCGTGCTTGAAGCGATACGTATTTCTCCGCCATTAGGCAGGGACGCTAGGTACTTCCTTGTCCCTATGGAGCTGGTCACGTGACAGAAAAATCTCTCTTGGCCGCAGCCGCGACCGCGGCCGCAAGATGAGCAAACCGGCCCTGGTGTGCCATCTCAGGCCCGCTTCAGACGGAGCAATTTCACCCAGCAACTTGACGTCGCAACACCAGCAACACGGGTCGTCCGCTTTCACACGCAGCAACCGAATTGCTCCGACTTGCTATCATCATCATTCACTTTGAATTTTCTTGTACAATTTAGACGCCCAGCTACGCGCTAAAAACGTGTTTTTATATCTTTGAATGGCGTTGAAAATACTAACTCATCTTTCTGAAAGGGTTTATTTCCAAAAACGATCGATTTCAAACCAGAACCAAGTCTTTAGCTGTCATCATCACCACCATGGGGGTGTCACGTGAAAACATCGCGTCCCTGATTGGCTGCTGCCGCTTCAAACGGCTCGAGTTGCTCGTCCGTTTCGAGCCGGACCCGATCTCAGCAATTCGTGTCGATCTAGGGAAAGCTAGGGAACAACCCGCCAACAACCTCAAAATTGCTGGAAAAGTTGCCCCGTCTGAAGCGGGCCTGGCGGGCCTCAGAGTGCTCGATGGCCTCCTCAAGAGCTGTGGCGTGTGCCCTTGCCCGTTTCGCGTAAGGAGGCTCACGGCTGGACGTGCTGGTCGTGGATAGTAAGTCGGGCAATTTGGAAATCTGGCTGAGGCCGCGTCTTCCGTCAGCTTGATCCTTGCGCGCGTTACTTCTAAGGTTCTCTCTGTGGCTTTATCGTGGAGCGTCAGAGTTGCGATGAAGTAGTTGCGCGCAAAGTGCTCTTGACATACCTGCAGAAGAAATAGACAACACTCATTACAGATGCTGTTTACCTTGTGAGAGGTAAGGATTTTATAATACATGGCACAAGCCATTTAATAAACTGCGCATTGAACTTTATTATCTTGAATTTATATCAAACAATTAGTCATTGAATTATTATGACTAGACTATTTGAAATCGATCCACGAATACTCCTGTCACACGGGCATTTCAAATGGCACCGAGGTAAGCTGGGTGATGAAGAGTGTGTCGCCATGCCGACAGCAGCGCCGCCGCGGCGGCGCGTTACGTGAATTATCTGCGCATTAGTGCGGACACCGAAAAAAAAAAAAAACGGCACGTAAAAAGAAGGGAGCACACTGCCCACACGAGTTAATGCCCAAATTGATAGGTACGGTTAAGAGTAATGGGTTTGCGTCAGAGCTGATACGCGCAAATCAAGCTTTACGCGAGGAAACAAATGCCATATCGCATCTCGAACCCGCGTCTCCGGGTTTCTTTCAGTACAACCGCACCAGATCGACTGTTCCCTATCGGTGCTGGAGAATTCTTCACCCGAGTGAACGTAGCAGCAGCTCGTCGCTGGCCCGTGTAACCATGGCCTCCTATACACGTTTACAACTCCGGCTTCAGAGCGCCGCCATCTGTCTCGGTTGGGGTGCGCTTGGACGCGTCATAATGCAATTACGCATTCTCGCAAAGGTGTCGTGATCGTATTAGGGCAGCGCCCAAGCGCACCCTAACTGAGCAAGATGGCGGAATCCGGCTTCAGGGCGTCGCTATCTTCCTCAGTGGGGTGCGCTTGGGCGCGGCCATAATCCAATTACGACGCCTTAGCCAGGCTTCGTAACCGGGTTATGACGCGTCCAAGCCCACCTTAACTAGGCAAGGTGGCGGAGCCCTGAGGCCGGACTTGCAGCAAACGTGTATAGATATGAATTCCAGTGCTCGACGTTCAACGTCACCCGAAGAGACAAACGCGAGGATTGGACGCGAGCGTCCCGTCAGCGTTCGGCTCGGGTGCGCGTGTCCAATCAGCGAGGACCCGAATCTGAGCCGAACGCTGACGCCGACCTCGTGTCCGATCCCCGCACTGGCCTCCTCCTCCTTGGGTGACGTAACGCATCCTTCCGGCCTTTTGCTATTCATATATACGTGCGTATTACTCGTAAGTCCGACCGCAACCGACGTGTACGATCCCGACGGAGCCAATCGAACAGCATCAAAAAGCGCACCGTCACGGCACTCGTCGTCTTTGTGCGCAATGCGGAGAGCAAGTCGTCTGCTTCTTGCGCAGGGATGGCGGTGACGTCAGAACGATGCCGAGCTCTGATTGGCTTTGATTGAAAGGATAGTGGGTAGACCTCTTATTTAAAAGGTTAAAACAGCGCAAAAAACAACGGACAGGCTAAAGAAGGACACAGACAGAGCGCTGCCTCACAACTAAATTTTATTGAAAGCAACGGTGCAATATATATACGCACGATTGAGAACAAAACAGAAGAAAATCAGCCTAAGAAACACACAAAACAAAAGCACAAAAAACGAAGTATCGCATCTAAAAAGACATAAAAAGGACACGCGCTAAAACCAAGCTAATCAGGCGGCCAGAAAAATTAATCTCCTTCCTAGATAAGGCAACAGAAGGGCTGCTGACACACATGACACCCAATCTTTCTATTTCTAGAGCCTCCAGAATTTGACGTGTCAGCTGGTCCCGGTGACGTTTAACGACCTCGCACTGTTGGAACTGAGGCTGGCAGCTGCAGTCACGGCAATAGGCATCCTGCGTTGCCCAGGAGGCGCAGCGAAAAATGACTTGTTAGGACTTGTTTTGGGTAGTACAAACTTGAGCGACTCAAACTGCCACACATATAGAAGCGTGCCTGCTCTGGCGCGGAACACGATAACGAGGAAAATAGAAAAAAAATGAAAAGTGCCAACGCCGTCGAAGCACAGGGCTAGCTGGGACGATAAGAGCGTGAACCAAGAAACGCCGTGTCACGCGTCCCAAAGAAACATGAAGGAAAAACAAACAAAAACCGTCGGGACGCCAGATGTTCTAACGTCACCACTTAGAGATACGAGACGCGTACCCTAGCGGTGGTGGCATGAATCCGGAACTTTTGATTGTCTTGCAGCGTTGAATGTAGCCGATTTCGGACGTCCAAAGGTGTTTTTCTGTTCTTCTGCACTACACAGAAGGAAACAAATCACGGCGAAGGGGCAACAATAGTGGGAGTCCCAACCAGTGGAGCTTGTACTACCCAAAATGAGGGCGCCGCAGTTTGTTCAAAGCTTCAGAGCAGGAGGCCCATGTATGCCAAGGTGACCGGAAACAGTCGAACTGACGTTGTAAGCATGTTCCCTTAGCCTGTCATTGAGACAGCGACCTGTCTGGCCAACATAACGCCTGCCGCAAGACAGAGGGAGGGAATACACAACTCCCTCAGCGCAGGTGACGTAACGATTGCGATGCTTCGTAGTGCAGGCCCTCGCCTCCCTATCAGAGGGATTAACGGTTCTGCACAATCTTGAAAGCTTGTCAAGAGCGGTTAACAACACGTCCACATCACATCTGCCTGCGATATGTTTGAGGTTATGGGCCACGCCGTGCATATACGGAATGACGGCAAATTTCCTTCTTTCCCGTCCTTTTCTACTGCTGGAAGGAATATAGCTTCGTCTCAGGCCAAGTTTTGGTTTCTTTTAGCAGTGACTCAGCAACAGCTGTCAACACGTTCGAGGGGAACCCAGCGACAGTGAGGCGTTCAGTTTGCTTATCGAAGCTAGTTTGAACTTTATGAAAGCAAAACCTTCGCAAAGCATGTGTGTAGCAGGTCTTCGCGATTGCACGTTTTACAATTTTTGAATGCGCGGACTCAAAGGGCAGAAGAGGCTTGCCGGCCCGAGGTTCATAAGCCCAGCATACATGGTCCGGGCACATTGTTAAAATTAAATCCAAAAATCTTATACATCCGGCTTCAGGTACTTTATGAGTTAAAACAAGTGGCGAAAGACAGTCAGAAAAGATGCCTAAAATATGAGTCATCGATGAATGAAAGAACAAGACTTCAGTTTTCAACAGGAATAAAAAATCGTCTACATAGCGGAAAACCCTTGCAACCTTGGTACCCTCAAGGTGTTCTAATATGATGCGATCGATGCTTGCTAAAAACAAATCGCTAAGAACAGGAGCGATGCAAGGTCCAATGCACACTCCTTGACGTTGCAAGTAGACAGTACTCTCCCAAGTCGCAAAGGTCGACCTCAGGTACTTGTCAAGGAGCTCTAAAAAACCATCAACTGATATTCCAGCCGTATTTTGGTAAGAAACAGCACCAAACCTGTCAATAGACCCCTTTCGAAATTCACGTGGCGATTATTAGAAGGTCAGAATCACTGCACAATGGCGGAACAACTGACGTCGTGAAACGTACAAGTCATTCCATATGATAGCGAACATCGGAGCGCGGCCAACGCTAATATCCGACCACCCAATCAAACAACGTCGAAAGTGCAACGTCACTGCATGCGCTAATCACCTTGTTCTGTGGGTTTCTTTTTTCTACTGCTCCAACCAAACGCATAAAGTGTGCCGTGACGTCGCGGCTTTAGTCCGCCATTGTGCAGGTATTCCACAGCTGCCGAAAGAGGGCAGTATTTCGAAAGGGGTCTATACAGTCACGAATGCAGACAAGAAGTTCATTGTGAGGCAAAGGCATGTACCTCAATGGTAGATGCCTGAAGGTCTACCCACTATTTGTTTTTAATCAGCCAATAAGAGCTCGGTGTTCTGACACCGTCGCAACCCCTGTGCAAGAAGCAGACGAACTTGTGCTCCGGATTGCTATCACAGCCTAAACAAGTCACGCACACAACAAAGTCGCAGGATCACGGCGCATTCAGTGTGCGTGATTGTTTTACTCGGTGATAGGAAATGCACAAAGACAACGAGCGCCATGACGGTGCACTTTTTGGTGCTGTTTGATTGGCTCCATACGATTCCTATACTTCGTCTCACCTTAGCATGGACTAACTGCGAAGGCTCTGCAAGCGCGAGCGGGTAGCCTTAGCTGCCTTGACTGGAGCACTCGCTGCAGCGAGCGCTCGTGCAGCCGCCGAGGTTTCATCCTGAGCAAATAGCTCGCGCTTTTGGCATGCGCGGCTAACAATAGTCCATGCTAAGGTGAGATGAAGTATAGCATCAGCTGCGGTCCGACTGCATGCGCGCGCGGGCATCCGAGGTTGGGCGTTATCCTAACTTTCTTTTTTTTTTTCTCTTCTATTTTTTTTTACACGAATGACGAACGCGGACAATTTAAAAGAGGGGTATGACGTCGTTGTACGGCGTAGATTAGGAATCCAAGGTCTACTTTCTTTTGTGTTGCCCCGGGGGAGCCCGGATAATAAAACTGACGAATATTTTGCGGTTGCCCTCGAAAACACTATCCTTTACACCGGGTATTACTCGCGTGTATACGCGACAGTTGTTCGCGGAGAATGATAGATCGGTTTGTACGTTTTTATTTTCTTTATTTTTTTTTTGTTGTTGTTGCGGAGTGCACGTGCGCCAATCGTTACGACCAGCGGAAATATGAAACAAGAGCCACGCATTATAGCCATACGTACCATGCACTAACGTCGCATAAGCTGCTGTTGGGGAGGAAATGGAACAGTCCCGCCTCTAGCGGTACGCTAGAGGCGGGACTGTTGATCAGACTACTTTGATCAGACAATTCGAAGATGACGATTCGAAAGGGCACTCCTCGTGCGGCTAAAGCACTGGTCAGAGCGAAGCGCTCGTGCCCAGACCGTGCTAGGCGATGTTCAATTCCTTTGTTATAATTCGTTAGTAAACACTGGGCTGCAACGACAATAAGCTCTATATAAAGCGCTCCCTATAATTCAATCTCCTTCCCAATAGACCCCTTTCGAAATACTGCCCTCTGTTGGCAGCTGTGGAATCCCCGCACAATGGCGCACTAAAACCGCAACGTCACGGCCGGCACACTTGATACGTTTGGTTGGATCAGAAGGCAAAGAGACACCCGCAGAAAAAGGTGATAAGCGCTGTGACGTTGCACTTAAGACGCTTATTTATTGGATCGTTGGCTCGTAGCGTTGGCCGTGCTGCCACTTTCGCTATCTTATAGAATGACTTTCCCGTTTCACGATGTCAGTTATTCCGCCATCGTGCAGGGGTTCCGACCGTTTAGTAATCGGCACTTTACTTTCGAAAGGGGTCTATTGCGGTGTCCTCTCTTGTGAGCGCGTGTCTTTTGCAGCGTGCTAGCTGAAAAACATTCACGCCCTTAAGGATGTAAAAACACCGTTTTAGATATTTGCACCCATTGCTACACCCTTTCAGCGCCCTTATTTCGTCCTAATATACCTTTTCATTAGTAAAGTAGGGTGTTTTTTGCATTTAATGTCCTTAATACTTGAAGGATGTAAAAAGGGTGCCACAGTGGGGTCAGGCGGGCGAACACCATTTTTGAAGAGTCCTCGCCGTACTGGCCGTACTTACGCCAGATTTAGCTGAGTTTGTTTTAGCGATGATCTCCAATGATCGTTGCCTATACAAATGCTTTCTACGTGGAGATGCGTTCCTTGAACTTAGATATAGTATGCCTTACGCATAATGTTGTCGAGAACATAGTAACACACGTGTAACCTTTGTAACTGCGGAGGCGGGCACCTGCGAAAGTTTCTATGAATTGCCGATTGCGGTGGAGAAGTCACCTGGTCATTATTCCTCTCTCGTGAGCGATTCATTGCGACTGTATTTCTTGTTTCTGTACATGTGAGAACTGCATGTGGCGCTTGTTGCTTGTAAGCTGGCATGCTCCTTATAAATCAGAATGCTGCTATGATCACCAGCATCCTATTTTCCGGGCATACACCAACATCCTAAGGGTGTTGCTGGAACACCCTTGGGGTGTTATTCCTGGGACAGACACTAAAGTGGTTTCCGATATTGTCTATAATGGGCATCCCACAGTCTGCGGGCTCTAAGCATTCTATAAATCCAAGGTTAGATTTATGCGTCTGATTTCCCTATTAAATATTTGGTCAAGTATCGCGATACGCCCGGGTTTTTTCTGCCATCCGGCGGAGAAATCAGAGGGCGCCATCGTATGTGTGACAGCCAATCGCGAGTGATCGCTTCCCGCGAGCGAATCACACAAGTTCGAAAATCAGTCCGCCATTGGTCGGCCCCCTTCCAGCGCGGAAAGCGATCGCTCGCGATTGAATGTCGCACGTTCGACAACGCCCTCAAGTTTCTTCGCCGAATTGCAGAAAAGCGGGCGTGTCGCGATCTTTGATCCCGTTTTTAATATGAAAATTGGACGGGTATCAATCTAATCTTGCATTTTTCGAATGCTTAGACCCCCAGATTAAAGGGACCATGAAACGATTCTGAAATCGAATTTCATCCACAGGACGCCGTAAAAGGTGTGAAAAGAAACACAAAAACACAAAAATAGGAAGCCAAAAAAAAATTCTTTGCTATAGAACTTTTAAAAGAAAACTGGACTCTTTTGCGCCTTCTTTCCTTCGAAAGCTCTCTGACTTTTCACTGCTATGCATCCGCGGAACTGCAGCACGTCAGCCGAATCCACGTCGCCTATTGGGTAAGCGCCTACCTCACCAGCACCGCGATCATAAACAATAAATAGCCGGCAAATGTTTCCTACAAGTTTTGTTTAATAATATTCATATCCACATTTTGTAGCATAATTAGAGATGTGTGGCGAAAATTGCCAAATTTGATAATGCTGAGAGCCAAGCGCCATCTATCGTGTTGTAAACAAAGCTGACAGCCAGCTCCGGAGGAACTCCGTGGGACGAATATGTTGCGAATAACCGACGAATTTTGCCCGGCGGCTTTTGCTCTGCGCGTGGAATCAGCACAGTGCCTGAGGGTGTCGAACCGAAATTTTTATCGGTTCGGTTTCGGTTCAGGTTCGCAGATTTCGGTTCAGCTCCGGTTCAGTTCCGGGGTTTGAACCGGTTCAGTTCCGAACCGGTTTGAACCGCAAAACTGAGAATACATTTTCCGCGTTTCTTTGGCAATAGGCACTCTTTCAAGAGTGAAACGAGTATCTATCTTTTTATCATTCGCAGAATCCACTTTTATTTTCAGGTAGAAAAATAAATTGCGTTATTTAATTTAAATGAAACTGTAAAAGAAATCTAGATTAACATCTATGACTCAGCATCTACTTTTTTTACCTCAGTCGCATTATTTTGTCTGAATCTAAAAGTTATCAGTTTGGAGATCGCCTAAAATACCCGTTAATGCTACAACTTTGCGTCGCAGTATTAAAAGTAGACTCCTGCTGTGCTCTTGAACTTAGGAATTAATTACAGTGCATAAAATCATGAAAGGAGCACGTCCTCACCATATATACCCTGAAATCTAGTTTACAAAATACGTTTTACGATATATATGATAACAACTCAATTGAGCTACAAGCAATGCATAAGGCTACATTTGGAGAAAGAGCCTTAGCTGCGATCGACTTTGTATTCACCCGCCACGTTGACGTTTCGTTAGAGTAAAAAGTGAGGCCAAGAAAATATGTCAGAAGCTCGACTTAATGAAGCTTTGCTCCACCATCGACCAAAGCAAGAATTTGAGTCTACAAATTATGTTCAGTGCGAAAACACACAAAACTTACTGTCCCTTAAGAGCAATAGTGTCGGAAAGGGGGACCTGGCAGAAGACTGTTGCCCTATTTTTACAAGAGAAGCTCAACTGGCTGACAGTTGACGACCCTTTCTTGTTAAACAACTCAGATGAAGTCATTAGGTTCTTAAATGAACACAACAACAATGACTTACAGGCCTTCTCCATTGACATCAAGGACTTGTATTATGCTATACCCCAAGAAAGACTTTTAATGTGCATTGAAACCTGCATTGACTCTTTCGGCATTATAGCCTTCCAAAATGCTTCAGGAATGTCCCAAAGCGGTTTTCTTGAATTGCTTACAGTCTACTTGAAATCTACTTTCACCACGTGGAATGGACACATCTACCGACAAACGAAAGGTGTTTGCATTGGATCCTGCATTGCTCCTCGTCTTAGTGACCTATACCTAGCACATCAGGACAACATCCTACAAAAGCGTTTGGACACTTCAAAAGTTGTGAAAGTGTTCCGCTACGTAGATGATTTTTTTATTTTCTTGGCCCCTGATGGCAACGACATTTCAAGTACCGTGTCCAATGTCCTCTCGATATTTAAGAACTCGTTGGATCCTTTGGACATAACCCATGAACTTCCGGTTAAAGAATCCCTAAGGTTCTTAGACCTCAGACTGTGTTTTCTTTCTCATCATACTTGTTGGACATACGCTCCGAGGGGGAAAAAGCCACTCCTCCATTATCAATCAGCCCACTCCAAATTAGTTAAGAGGGGTGTAGTCAACCTATGCCTTAAAAATGCCATCACAAAGTCATGCCCGCATACTGTAAAAACCAGCTTTGACGCGCAGATAGCTAGGCTACTGTCAGGGGGGTACCCTAATCACGTATTAATATCTGTCGCAGAAAAACTCCTTCAGAAAATAAAAAATCCCAATTTAATCCAATGTAAGAAGAGGGGCAGAAACCAAAGGCCAGCGGTTGCGCCTTATATTCACCATATTTCTCATGGTCTTAAAAAGATAGGCAACCGCGTGAACGTTAACGTAGTATTTTCTGCTCCATGCAAGCTCTCTAGTTTATGTAAAAAAGTCAATTCTTCCTCCGATAGGACCTTAGGTTGTACCAAAAAGCACCACTCCCGTTTTGTTCCATGCTCTGAAGGGGCGGTTTATGCCATTCCCCTCTCATACGGAAAACAGTATATCAGGCAGACCGGGAGGTGTCTCAATGACCGGTTACGAGAGCATCATTATAACATAAACAGAGTAATATCAGGGAATCTAGGTATCCATTCCCGGGATTGCGGGTGTTCAGCGGACCTGAGTAATTGTACTGTCATAGCCAGAAGTGGTAATCAGCTGACACGAGAGATCATCGAAGCTGAAAAAATAGCCAGGTTGGACAAACAATGTGTTAGTGTATCATCTGTAGCTTTGTCAAAGAAAGAATTGGATTATCTAGAGATATCATCAAAGCACCAATAGGGATGAGAAATTTTTGGCTCTAAATTTTTAAGTTTAATTTTTAATTTAGTTTTTAATATTATCTCTTTAGTTGCCTATGCATGATTTATTTAATTATTAGTTATTTTAATGTGTATTGGCTATTTGGTCTCTGGTGTGTAAAACTTTAAACTGTTCTCATTAACGGCAAAGGTGAAGAAGTTGAAGATTTGAGGAAGAAGAAATATAGAACTGAGTTGAAAGTCAGCGCTGCGAGTCTGTTTGCTTCCTGTGTGCATGTGAGTGTGACTGTTCATCCGCGCTGTTCCATCCAAGCATGAATCATCAACTTGCCCAAGCATCCGCATTATCAAGCTTCAAAATGCCAAAACAGTTTTAGGACAGTCCCTTTCATCTACCTTTTATAGAAACACTGAGCGGCAATAACAACGCTTACTTTCCTGACCAATATTCTTTACACTCAGCACCGTTATGCATGCAAATAATCATGCAGAAAAGAGGGACCTTTGTACTCAGATCGGATCTGGTCTAAAATAGCGCGCATCGAAGTGAACAATTTTGACATAGCTTGGTTTGAGGTTTATTCTTGTCAAGATATCGGTCAATTCAATTTACAAATAAACATGACCCTCGCTATTTTTATATTTTTGTTAAATAGAACAAAGTAGTATTTCATACTCTGCTCGACATTACAGGTACTTAATAGACCGATCTCACCAGCTAGTTTGAGTACGCCACCGCTGCCGACATGCATCGTGGGAGCTGTTGTCTTTCTGCACGCGCGACAACCCTGCTGGAGGTCTGCGCGAGCAGAGCACGAGGCGGCATGAGCTCTCTCGTGAACTGGCGTCTGCCTCCTACGAACTACAGTTATGGCGGCGTCACGCATGCGTGGAACGCTTGGTGAGATCGGTCTATTGGTCACTTTCTGACGGTCTGCGTGCGCAATCGTCATAGTTCGGCCACGCGCCACTGTGTACTTTGTTTTCGTCCAGCCCACAGACGCATAAAACTCTTGTTCATCACACAAAAGGAGAAACAGACTTCTGCATGTTTGAGAAGTTGAATATGCGTCAGGAAGACATATGTTATTTAAATCAGTTTCAAAATAAAAGATTTGTTTAAGGTTCCCCAAATAACTTCTATCGAGGATAAAAACGCCGGAAAATATTTGCAGGGCATATATCAGATAATATCGGGGTGCATTTACTTATGATGTATGTCTTTAGGGTGATCGGCCTGTGGTCACGTACGCACGCACCGACGCAGCGGCTCCCGAGAGAACTTTCCTCCGCTCGATCGAGCGGCCCCGGAGAGCGTCAGATTACCTTACCCGGCTCAAGTGCTGCGTCGTCGACGGATGTTGCCGCACGCTTACATAAGTCCGCGCAACATCCATTGCACCATTAGATAACATCTTGGCAATCACACCATAGCACTGCCAATACTGCTTTCTCATCCGGCTGACGTATTGCCTCGCGATTGCACCAGTTCACGCCATCGCGAGGTAACCCTCAGCACGAGGGTTTAAAAAGGAGTCGGGACAGAGGACTGGATGGAGACGAGACGGACCGAGACGATATTGGGCCATCTACCTGGACTGACGACGACATCGATACTGCATCATTATTCTAAAGTTGGACAAATATTAACCAGTTAATTCAATAAAAAGTTAGCCTTCTCTCCAACCGTTTTAGACCATCTTAACTTCCTAGTCAAGTCTAGAACACCCTCAGACGCTACAGTGGTGACCCGGACGCAAGAAACTACAGTGGGGACCCGGAGAACACTCTCCTTCTCAAAGCAAGCCCTCTTCAGCAATCAAGCACATCATCACACCGGCCCTCGCATCCCCGCACCGAACGGAAGCTCCCGGCCTTGCTCATCTCCCTCGTCTCCCGGAGGCTACTTCCACCACCTGGCCCGTCGACTCATGGACAACGGCTCAACCGAACATCGTCACCGACACGGTTCCTGTTCCACATGGCCCACGACAAGGCAGTGGTAGTACCGCTCGACGCAAATGCGATGCTCCGCGAGCGCTTCGCAACGACGGTCTCTGCCACAGCCAGTGTCCCCACCACTCCAGCCACTATCTTGTCCGCGGGGCGCGTCACTCATTTCAGCCCCAAGTTTCGGCACCACGGCCCGCGACTCCATCATCGCACCCACCGCCTTCGTCACCATCATCGCCGGTGAGCCACATCTTTTTTTCACCACACAAGAGAAAGAAAGAAATCTACCCGCATCCCTCTCGCTGCCACGCCCTTAGCGCTGCACGCCTCCGCGTGCAGTTTACCGCAAGGCACCCACAGCGTCGGAACTCACAGCGTGCTACCCAACGTGGCCACACCACGCAACTGACCGCGTGCCACTCAACCAATCAACCAAATCACCGCGTGCAACCCAACGCAACTCAATGCGTGCAACCCAACGCGGAAACATCCCGCAACTCGCCGCGTGCAACCCAACGCAACACAATGCGTGCAACCCAACGCGGCAATACCACGCAACTCACCGCGTGCCACTCACTGCACTCAGCTCACCGCAGACACCCCAACACGAGTACGTCCCCACCGCCTCCTCACCGCAAGTCCAATCACCGCAAGCGCCTCACCGCCGGCCACCCACCGCCAAGTCCCACCGCCTGCTGCTCTACGCCAGTACCACGCGGCCGACTCAATGCGGGGCCTCGGCACGGGCACGCTACTGTAAGCGACTCTCTACGGCCCTTCTGACGCTCCTGGCTCATACGGAAAAATCACGCGCGTCCGACAGAGACTCCAACACGTGAGCACGGGCTACGCCCTAAACTTTCCACGACGGCCCACACAAGGTTCTGTAGCACCGACCGACGCCACTCACGGTCGGCGCTCACGGAAAGAACTAAGTGATCGCCGCCTATCATCGAAATCTTTATCTTTCACATCAACTCTTCTCGTCGTCCACCCCAAACCACCATCGCCCGAACGTCCAGCAAGCGGAGATCCAGACACGCTCCGGCCGCCACGTGCCACAGCGTCTGGGCATCGCATCTCCTCCTACACCTGCTACTACACGCCTCACTCGCGTACCCACGGCGAGTCGAAAGCCTAGGCTGGGATAGCGGTGGTCTCTAAACGTTCGCCTACTCTCTGGGGAGGGAGTACTGTTTTCACGTACGCACGCACCGACGCAGAGGCTCCCGAGAGAACTTTTCTCCGCTCGATCGAGCGGCCCCGGAGAGCGTCAGATTACCTTACCCGGCTCAAGTGCTGCGTCGTCGACGGATGTTGCCGCACGCTTACATAAGTCCGCGCAATATTCATTGCACCACATTAGATAACATCTTGGCAATCACACCATAGCACTGCCAATACTGCTGTCTCATCCGGCCGACGTATTGCCTCGCGATTGCACCAGTTCACGCCATCGCGAGGTAACCCTCAGCACGAGGGTTTAAAAAGGAGTCGGGACTGAGGACTGGACGGAGACGAGACGGACCGAGACGATATTGAGCCATCTACCTGGACTGACGACGACATCGATGCTGCATCATTATTTTAAAGTTGGACAAATATTAACCAGTTAATTCAATAAAAAGTTAGCGTTCTCACCAACCGTTTTAGATCATCTTAACTTCCTAGTCAAGTCTAGAACACCCTCAGACGCTACAGGCCCTTCATTTATGTTGTCAAGTCTTCAGGCAGCAATAAAATATTTTTTATTGTCATTAATAATTTTTGACTTTATGAAGTTTGCATAGCCGCTTGAGACTGATATGGAAGGATGGTGCTCAAGAGTACGCCATCTGTGGAATATGCGGAACACGCTTTTCTGTTCGCAGTTTGGCAGTGTGAAACACCGGGTCGCGGGCTACGCCAAAAAGGACTGTGTGCTCACATTACAGATCTGAAGGCAAATACACGAAATGTGCAGAAAGAGAGATAATAAATGATATTCTTCTAAATAATACCATACAGGACGCCTTACTGCAAAAATCAATGTATATGAATGCAGGTTTTAAACGTAAACAGGTCTGACGTAACTCCGTGTGCTTAGGTTAAAACTTTGAGAAATACAGACGTTCACCAACCAAGTCATGAACATTCAGGAGCCAGACATTTCAATAGGTCGGGCTCAGTAGGTCGACAGCCACTTAACCATCGGCGTATGTAAACGGACTAGGGCACTTGGAGAACAAAAAAGTCCGAGGACACCTAAACACTTATAAGTTGTGAAGGCGAAATCATGAATGTCCTTCTTCTGCTCCCTTAGTTCGTCGCTAGCCAATGGGAACCTATCCATCAGATTCCTGCTACACGCGACATTGGGACGGTGGGAGGCGCCATTTGGCGCGGCTTCAAAGCTGATGACGTCGGTTCGCTCCATGGGACAGTTTATGCTTTCGCATTAACCTTCTGAGACCCTGCGTCCACCAATGTGGACATTGGAGTTTTAATTGTTAAAAGGAAATGGAGCCGCACACAGGAAAGAACGCCTGTCCACCGTCATGAACATAGTCTGTGCTGCCATCTGAAGGAGTGTTGAGCAAACAGCACTGAAAACAACTGGTTGCTCGCTGTTCCAAATGGCGACCTGCAGCACTCGCACGTTCTACAGGCGACACCAAGGTATGTAATGAGTTTACTTGATTTACACAAATGGAGGATGTGTTACGTTATATTTCTAGTGCTCTTGAAAGTTCACAGGTGTTTATTAATGCTTAATGTTTACAACAGTATTAGCATAGGTGGCGGTAGTCGCTTCTCAAACTGTGTGTCCACGTAGGTAGACGCTGGGACCCAAAACTTGTGACATAAATTTCGCGATGACCATGTTTTGCTCGCCATCAATGTGAAACAGTCGCGAAGTGAAGACAATTGGTTTGATTGACTATGTTCAACTTTTCAGGACTAACAACAAGTCAGGCTGATGCCATTTTAGAAAGTCTGTGCGGTGCCACAGGTTCCGCGCAAGAGACTCAAGCCGCTGCCATGCTTGCCAGTCCGGACGGCGCAGGTACATCACGCGCCAGAAAAAGACGACATCAAGAATGCTGCACGGTGGAGAGACCCTGGCTGCTCAAAGAACACTCAGCACCGTTGCACGTCCTGTGATATCTTACTCAGAACTGAAACTGACTGGCACTGCTTCTTTGATTTTCATACCAAGAAATTAGCCTAATTATTTTTGTCGGTATCACTCTAATTTTGTTATTCTTCCGCCCGGTACCTAAATTGTAAAAATAACTCATAAAATGTTGAATAAAATATGTGTTCCTTTTCCTGACTTGAAGTGTAGAGTCCCACTGTCCTTGTGACAGGCACGTATCCAGGGGGGAGGCCCATGGGACCCGGGCCCCCCCCCCCCCCGAAATCTCCCAGTTTGCTGGGACCTCCTCTCCCCCCTCCCCCTCATACAGCATTTTGCCATGGGCGCCCCCCCCCCCCCCCCCCGAAACAAAATCCTGGCTACGTGCCTGCCTTTTTTTTTAATTTTTTTTTTCTGAAGGTAAATACATTAGAAATATTATAGAAGGAGGTCCCAGAGTCAGAGACTGGAAAGGGACCTCCTGTTAATGGTAGCAATAATAATAAAACAAATTTACAGCAGTCAGAATAGAAAATAAATTATGACATGAATAGGTGAAACACAGAACTAATTGCAGTGATATAAAATGAACAAAATAACAGTAAGTTAAACACATAATAATTATCAACTTATAAATAAAATAACACTGAATAAACAGAGCAAGGTTATAACAGTTGGAATTGCAAATCAATTTTGAGAATAAGTGAAATGCAGTACTAATTACAAACATATGAGAGACAAAACGGCAATTATCAAAAAGAGAGATACACAATGACGTCATGACAGCAATGTATGACTAAAAGGACTGAAGAAATATGCGAAGTTTCTGCTTAAACACGTGAATTGATGGTGATTGCTTGATGGCTAAAGGTAATGAATTCCACACAGCCGTGGCTGAGAAGTTGGTGGTAAATTTACCATAGTTAGTCCTATACTCTGTTTCACCTTATGATGTACCGCAGGAAAGGCAACAAGCGCGAGCTCTTTGCTCTATAAGGCACATCTCGGCGGCACAAGCTCTCGTGCGTTAAGAGTAGCTCCCAACGCTATGAGCTCGCGCTTCTAGCCTTGTCTGCGGTACAACATAAGGTGAAACGGAGTATAGGCTTAGGCAATAACAAGTTATGATGAAATGCGAATCGCGTTATCTTATGCTGTGGAAACTGATTATCGTTAAGAAGTGTTAGAGCGAGTTTGCCGTTCATGAAATTATACACAAGTAACCCGAGGGCATGTTTATTTTAATTGCTAACAGATAAAATATTAAAAGCACGGAAAAACCAAGAAATATCAGATGAAAAGTGACTAAAGGTGATGATACGAAATGCTTGATTTTGGACGTGCTGCAATGGAGACAAATGTGTGCGATAAGTATTTCCCCACGAAGATATGCAGTAGTTAAGATGACTATGTATAAATGCGTAGTAGAGGGAGATGAGCGTATCGATGTGGAAAAAGGCGCGTACTTTGATTAATGCTCTTATGCCGAATGCTGCTTTTCTAGTTAAGGAGTTAATATGCCTGTGGAATTTTAAATGAGTGTCTAATTCAACCCCAAGAAATACAACGTGGCTTGCAGCCGTCAATGCATTAGAGTTTAAGTGAACCGATGGAAGCCCTGGAACGATTTTGTTGGTTGATGTGAATGACAAAAGTAGATTTAGAAGCGTTAATGTTCAGTATATTACGCCGACACCCGTTAGCAACATTGGCAGCGTCAGCGTTAATTTTGAATAACAATGAGTCAAGGCTGTTATCGGAAGTAAAGATGGTAGTATCGTCAGCGTATAGTAAACAGTCAGAAAAATTAATGCACTGAGGAAGGTCGTTAATATATATTAGGAACAACAGAGGTCCAAGAATGGAGCCCTGGGGGACGCCAATATTAGTAGTTCTAAAGTGGGAATAGGCACCAGAAATATAGACGACCTGTTGTCTGTCCTGTAAATAGTTGCTAATTAATGCTAGTGTGGGACCAGTTATACCAATAGCGTCTAGTTTTGCAAAAAGTATATTATGGTTAATTGGTGGGTGGACATCCATTTTTACTGAGTCAGGAAACTAAAACTGCAAAAAAATGTCAGAAATGCTCAAGCTGGCCCCTAACAAAGCAGTTGATGGCAGTTAATCTTAAATACCTATGCCGGATTTTTCTCGAGTCCCACGAGGTTAAAAGTGAAGGAAGCAAACGGCACACCGTAGATGGAAAGGAAGCTGCAGCTCCCCACGTGCAAATAGTCGCCCTTGATGAAAATACCGAACCGACTTTGAAACGTCGGACTCCTAACTGTTCAGGACCTTGTTGGTTATTGTCCGTATTTCTCTAATGGAGATGCGTGCAATGATGCTCCTAATTACACATAAATATCGCTAAGAACAGACAATATATTTCTAATTTAAATCACATTTGGGCATCGGATTGCACGAGTTCGAAACTTTGCAGAATACTGTATCGGGAGGCTAGAGTTATATTTGGTTTTACGTGCACTTATTTTGCGGCCTCATTTTACAACACTATGCTTCATCAGTCATGCGCGCTCTAACATTTTATTAGGCTGCCGCATATCATCGCGAGACTACTATATACACGTTTGCAAGTCCGGCTTCAGGGCGCTGCCATCTTGCTTCGCTGGGGTGCGCTTGGACGAGTCATAATTCGATTACGAAGCCTTGCTAAACGAAGTCATAATTCGATTACGAAGCCGAACTATGGCCGCGCCCAAGAGCGCACCCCACTGAGGAAGGTGGCGGCGCCCTGAAACCGGACTTGCAAACGTGTATATACTGTACAACTTTACAATTTGGACATCCCCTTTGCTACACTTTGTTTCAGCTTAAAGGGGCATAAGGGACGAAGAAAACCAAATGCTGCTTCGAAAAGCGTGCCTATCAGTGGCATACACGAGCGTTCAGTGAAGACATAGGTCTAGAGCGACAGATAATAGCGATATAGAATTCTAGAGGAAGGACTGGCTGAATAAAGCCCCTTTATGTTTTAAAAGTAGCGCGAATGTGGGTCGATGCACGAGGCACGTGCTACGTGCATCCCTGGGGAAGATCATGGTGGAACAGCGCAGCACTGAGCTAGATTTAGGACGACATGCTCTTCTCGGAAGTGGCGCGCGGCACGTGTCTCGAGCATTTCCACAACAATGTATGGCGCCACTTTTCCCTAGATAGAGGGGCTTTATGGCTGAATAGCCGCGAGTGACACCTTCTGATCTCTTCAAGCACCTGATTCTCACTCAAAATTTTGCTTGGAACACCTGTAAATTGGTGGGGCGTTCACATCTTCATAACTGAATGTTAATTTCCAACACTTAGGAAGATCGCGCATGGTTGTTGCACGCTCACGTTTCGGTTCTCTATTGGTTCAGACCAAGGACGTCATCGACAAAAAAATATTGCGCTGAATATTCTGAATCTATTTCACCTATTATGTTCAAAATACGTCGGATTTTTTTCTTTATTTTATGTTTGATGTGTTACTAGAGTCACACTCACTAGTTAGAGCGAACGCGATGCAAATTAAAAAATGGCTAGAAACGCTTTGCAGGGCCCTTCAAGTCCAGACTCAGCCGATGCTACAAGCGCGAGCACGTGCTCCTGACCAGTGCATGCACTGCAAGAGCGCTCGTGCTTGGCAAGAACGGTGAAAGCCCGGAGCGTGCTCTTTTAGCTTCTGCTACGCTCACATTTAAAGTGAAACCGAGTATGGTGTTGAGAACACCCCATTTAACCAGAAAACTGAACTGTTTAACATGGTTTGTACGCGACATCTTCTCACTATATCCTGGTAGTCAGAAATTTCTTTTTGTTGAGAAAATCAAATCCCGTGGTGTACAATGCACGACGTCGCGTGACCACATGACACATGATTAATCG
This sequence comes from Ixodes persulcatus, assembly GCA_013358835.2. Taxonomy (NCBI): domain Eukaryota; kingdom Metazoa; phylum Arthropoda; class Arachnida; order Ixodida; family Ixodidae; genus Ixodes; species Ixodes persulcatus. The sequence goes on from JABSTQ010009767.1 coordinate 193,703, forward strand.
TAGTGCCAATACAGACGCGCCACGAAAACCCAATTTTTCATACATTGCAATTCAGTATATGACCATTTGATCACTACAGAAAAATAGCGCTGCCAATTTTTACTTCTCGAAACACTCATTTTGTAATAAAATATATTACCGTGAACCGTTTTGAACCGGTTACCGTTATATTTTTTTCCTGTTCAGTTCCGGTTCAGTTCCAAGATGGCGGCGAAGATTTCGGTTCGGTTCAGTTCCGGTTCGGCTAAAAATAACGGTTCGGTTCCGGTTCGACACTCTGCCTGCTACGTCGCGCGCAAAGCGAGCGTGCCGTCGGGCGGCGTTCGCCAGTTATTCGTCACATAATTCGTTTAATGGAGTTCAGCCTTTACGCACTTTTTACGATCAAATCAGCATGGCCGACAGCGTCACTTGGTCGCGACGACCAACGAACGTTTATTTTTCTACGTGTTCTTCTCGCGCGTCCCGACTTCAAGCAGCAAGAAAAAAGTACTTGAAATAGACCACGATGAACAAGAACGCTGGATCCACGAACACCCGAGAAAAGCTACGACGGTCACGAATCCACCGATTCCGACCAAGCGAGCTGCGCAGAATATAGGCCTAGCAGGCACTCCGACTCGGCGCAGCGTTGCTTCGACGGTACTTGGCCAAGACAGTCTGCCCACGACCGGCTGGCGTGCTGAATGGAATATGCCCGCGCGACCCTTGTGGACCCTTCCCGTATTATAGTTTGATCGCTGACCTCAATTTTAGATTAACAGGTGAGGTCAATCTCTTCCCCTTGTCATCTCCTTGTTTTCCGAGGCAGTGTTGACGAACACTGTCGTCGAAAAGGAACTCTCGTCGATTCTATCTTCTTGTTTTGTGTGATATAGAGCTCTAATAAACGCCGTATGGATTACCTTCGTAACACGGTATGTACACTTTGTTATTAGTATGCCATTTTTATTCTGACACGACTGCACGTCACTGTCGAGCTAAAAAAGTTCGTCGGAGCTACGTGCAATGCCGGGCCAACCTTCTTTTACCGAGTGCCGCGTCAGTATCGAGTTGCAATCGTAAAAGATCGGTCCCGAAGCGCTCACCAACAGCGCGAATACAGCACTTCCATCAAACGCGCGCGTCCGCTCAGAGTGTGAACAGGTATTTACGTGGCTCTTGCTGACACTGTCGTAGTTCAAACGTATCTTTTTAGCGTCGGCTCACTCCTGCATCTCCGAGGCCGTGAAAATTACGCCGCAACTTGTTTTGCGGTCAGTTGGAGAGAAAGAAAGAGTCGATATTTCATTATTTGTTTGTGTAGACATTAATGAACCGAGACGAAAACGGATGCCTCTTCGGCATTCAGTGAACGTTGAAGGTTTAATGTAAAAGTTATCTGGCAAATGTAAAAAGGTCATTTCATGGTCCCTTTAAATAACGAACCTAAATAGACGATATTAAAAACAACTTTAGTGCTCCTTTCAGAATATAAAACATTTTAGTGTGCACATTTCCCACCATCGAGTCTGTTCTTTTCAACAAGAGATGGTGTCACGCGTTACAAGCACCTGTGAGCATTCTATGACAATTCAAGGGAAAGCTCGTTGTTGTTTTGAGGCCAGGCCAGAAGTGTTAGGAACTGGGGTGTAAAGAGCGAAATATCAAGATGTGTGGAGCATGTGCGGACGAATCCCGGAGAAAAGCTCACCGGAGAAAAGCTCACCGGAGAAAAGCTCACCGGAGAAAAGCTCACCGGAGATAAGCTCACCGGAGAAAAGCTCACCGCAAAACCGGCGGATGCGGAGAAAAGCTCACCGGCCATTGAGCGTATGCAGAGAAAAGCTCACCAATTTTCCTTCTGCTTTTTATATGGAGGCTGTTGGACCATGCGTAACCTATATCAATTTATTGACATTAAAATTTGTCAGCTTTGTAAAAAAGAAAATATCCTTTCTTGTATTATTTGTTAAGCTTATTGGGTATATTGCTCCCAAATTAATAATTGCGGGCGAGTGTTTTCTATGGCTTACTCTCTACGCAACGAATCCTAACTGAAAACTTTATGCACTTGAAGAACAGGAAAGAGTTCGAAAACCTAATAATGTCTGCCTCAGACCTAAAAATCAAAACTGTAAATGCCGAATATCCGAAAGTGAATGCGCAACAACGCGGTGCCTGAAATTCTCTTTAAGCTTCTGTTAACCTTTGAAAACAGGATAAATGAGTCAGTAGAATATCGAGGTTTCTTTCTTCTACGGACATGCACGTTTTCTAGCCGTTTGTACTGGTGTCTCTACTTTTGCCTTTGTGCGATAGTGCCCTTCTACTGCGAACCACGCGTGACCTTCAGAGCTGCACACTCTCAGCGTTGTTACTCGTGACCAGACTTGTACGTAATCCGTTACAAGTAACGAAATTACTTGTAATCCCTTACATTTATCAGTAATTTTGTAACGAATTAATTACATATTTCCTAGAGTAATTTTAATGTAATTTCCTTCCATTTTTTGCGTAACGGATTCCTTGTAATCCGTTACATTTTTTTTCAGGACCAACCCCCCCCCCTCCCTTTCTAACACAGTTATTTTTTTGTTTTTTTTTTTGTTTTTTTTTTTTGGGGGGGGGGGTTAAGTTGAGCGCAGTGACACTGTCACGCGAATTGACCAGCGCAAAGGGAGGCTTGGCACTCTTCAGTTCCGCAAAGCCTTTTTTTTTTTTTTGTAACAGCAAGCCCCTGAATCTATTTTTTTTTATACCCTAACAACAATGTCGAAAAATCCAAATGAACATTTCTACAAAAAGAAAGAAGGGAGGGGGGGGGGGGGGGGGGCAAGTTATATCCGCCTTTTTTAGTTCCTTTGTTGTTTTTTTGCGATCGAAGGTGGGGAGGGGACACCAAGTGATTGTATGCCTCTTCGAGAAGCTCGAGGCGGTAAGTGCACAGACAAGAAATAACAATGTCCTTCTCGGTTATAGTGACTACGACCATTTTCATAATGTCACAACACGAGACATCGCTCCGTCTACCCTAAAATACACTAAAAAAGATGTGATAATATGTGAAGGTATTATTGTCACAAGCATGCATGCTCGTTTGTTGCTGCACACTTATCCTCTTCTCTTTGAAAACAAGATGTATTTTTTTCTCTTTCTTTCACCTTATTTGACTCTGTTTTGAAAGCTACTTACTTTTTTTGTAGTCCAACTTCTAGGGTTGGCCCACTTTATTTGTGAATTCGAAAATGGAAATAGTCTTCCTTTCTTCTTCCCGTACTGACCCCAGCAGGACGCAACTTATCCCAAGCAGATATTTTTACAAATAAGACATAATGGTGGCTGAGGTAACTTGATATTCTGGCTTGAGGAGAGAGTGAAACTCGTGAGTGGGGCCATAGCGCGGCTTACTTAGTGCTCTGCACTTCGCTGCCGGTGGCATCAACGGACGTCTATCTGGAGAAGACCGGAGTAAACTGCAGTCAGTTCGTGCTCCGTGCTTTTTTTGAACAGCACCAAGAAAGGTACACACGGCAAACGTGCGTTTATATTTCCTTGTTTTAACCGCCGTCCAAATTAATTGTTGTTATGAGTGTCCTTTTTTTTTATTACTTATATTTATATATTGGAAACTTTTTTTTATTCACCAACGACTCAACCGAGGCTCGACCTGTTCAGAACCAAAGGAAGAAGAATATCGAGCCAAACCTTATTTATTATTTAATTATCACCTTACTGGGTCAAGTATGTTTTGCTATTGTCTGTAAATATATGCCGGTATAGTAAGATGGATATAATTCTTATTTTAGTTTTGGCTAGATGTATGATGACTTCTACAGCTTCGCGATTTCGACAATGAAGAATTTTAGTAGATCGTCCCAATGAGTCCGATAACGATACCCGATACTCCGCCGCCGCCTTTGCGCATTCATCATATCGTTATCGGGGGTATCGGAGGTATCGGAACGATCTACTAAAACTCTCGAATATGAGGCAACGGCTGCAACGAGGAAGCTTTGCTCTATCTTCGAGGTACGTAAATAGTACTTCCATTGCTTCGCTGAAAGATCTCAATGCAGAGCATAAAGCATTCGTGAGGCACAATATGGCACTCTCATGCAGTGCTTTAGTTCAAAGAGTGTTCAGCGTAGCAGTCGACATATGAAGTAAGAAATAACGCGAAATGTCTGACGAGACTTTCTGGAGTCAGCTCGTGCTCAAAACACTCAAGGTCATTAAATGGAATAGGTTGCAACAATAAGAACTTGAATAACCCTCTTCCCTTTGTTTCTTACTTGAGGGCAATAATGTTGAAAGTAACGCCACGAAAGTAACGGATTACTTTTTGGGGTAACGGTCAATTACTTTTATTGGAGGGTAATTGTAATTGTAATTAATTACATTTCAGCCTTGAGTAATTGTAAATGTAATTCCTTACTATTTTTCAGTAACGTGTACAAGTCTGCTCGTGACCTATATAATAGTAGTCTTGTGTAATGTAGCGAATAGGGTGAGTTGGTAAACGTTATACATGATGAAAACCGCTCAAACGACGACGCCGGAGTGAAGACAACAAACACGACAGGACGAGGCTGTTCTCGCAACTAAAGTTTTGTTAGTGAAATTAACAGAAAGAAAACAGCGTAGCCGACACTGATTACATCAACAAACACCTACCTATCTATTAGGCACTACAAAATATATGGAGCTGAAATGGTTCACACACCGCTATTCATATTAGCTCGCAAAGAAAAAACGTCTTTATCTGACAGAGCTACCGAAGGCGCACTGTCAGCTGTCAATAAATTGTTGTCTTTTTTTTACCTGTGTACGATGTTCTTATTTTATACTTGCGGCTTAATTAATATACAAAATGGGTGATTACTAATTTATGAGGAATTAGTAAATATGCCCAATGAACTTCAAAAACATTACAAAAACGAGGACATATTTTTAATGAAGTGACGAATGCGAATTGTGTTAAATTGCCACGTTTGACGCTGAATCCGCTAAGTTAAAAAAAATCGGTGAGCTTTTCTCCGCATCCGCTCAAAGGCCGGTGAGCTTTTCTCCGCATGTGCCGGTTTTTTGGTGAGCTTTTCTCCGGTGAGCTTTTCTCCGGTGAGCTTATCTCCGGTGAGCTTTTCTCCGCCGCCCTGTGCGAACGAAGAAGTGCAGTTGCTCAAAGAACTACCGATTTAAAATAAAGGCGTTGGTCTTCAATGGCAGCGACAAAAAACATTATAATGAACGCTAGACGTTCAACTGGCGCTAGTGTCTATGGGACTTTCGGTTTCGAATTGAAGCAGACAGCAACGAGTTCACTTTGCGGTGCTCCTGTGCATTCTGTGGGAACCACGTGTTCCCCGCATCCCTATCTAGGCCTAGCTCAGGCAGGCCGTGGGACGTCGCCACGTGGGGGCGCGTCCCGGATGCGAGGGCGAAGCCGTATTCCCTGGTGGGCGGCTTTCCCTCGTCCTTCTCGGGGGATTTGCCGAAGGCACACCCCTCGGGATCATGACTTGGACGCGTCCGCCCCTCCGGGGAGCCACCTACATCCGACCCACCCTGGGCGCGTCCATTCCCGCAGGCTATATAAGACGGCCCTAATCCAACGGGCGGGACTCTCGCTGGGGGAGGCTCTTCTCGACGGAGCCTTCCTATTCTTTACCTGATCCTCCCCTCCGTGATACTGTCAATTGCGGCAGCGCGGACTCCGACTGGTGATCCTGTCAAAAGAGACAGCGCCGTCATCTCCACCATTGTTAGCCCTCGGGCAAGCGTGTGGCATCTAAGTCAAATAAACACGTTTTATCCGGACCCAAGGAACCTTCTGTGTTTCTAAGTGGTACCCCATAAAAGGGGAAACCCACATCTGGCGCCCCAACGTGCGGCCTGTCCGGCGACTGCAAACAAAGCAGCACTCTCGCAATCAGAGCGAACCAGGCCAATTTCCGGCTAAGAACTTCGTGGACGGAGGGAGAGGCGAATGCCCAAAACCCGATGCCACTCAACGGCTTTGTGGCCACATCAGCCACGCACGGACACAATGAGCAAGTGTCCTTTCAGCCGAGCTCCCCTAATGGGTATGACGCACACTGCCCGGAATGCAACCGAGGCACTCCTTCTCGGAGCGCGCCAGCCTTCGTCGCTGAGCCAAGCCCACCCGCGACTTTCGAAGTCAACACGGGTCTGACGAGACAAGAGACGATGGCGCAACAGCAGGCAAATGCAGCCTCTTACAGCTTCGATCTCTTAACCTCAGACTGGCCGTCAGCTTCTCCGCACGGAGATAACACTGACGCTGTCTACGAGCCGCAGCACAGCACAGCTGCAACAGGCGCACCAAACCACTCGGCGGGCCCACACAGAGGGAACCCGCCAGCCGCACATGCGGAGAGCGATCCTCACCACAGAGAAAACACGCTCGGCGCGTATCACCCCCTGCTAGAAAACGCAGCGCGGGTGATCGAAAGCCTGACGGGCGCACTGCAAACAGCAGTTAGGCCCCCGCCGCCGACACGGCCACCGGTCAGAATCCCTATCCCGACATACCGAAGGTACGGAGACCGAGTGAGTGCGACAGACTTCCTCGAAAACCTGAAAAAGTACCAACAGGCCATGGGAATGTCGGACCACGAGATACTTGAACGCATCTTGCCAATCTCGTTGGTGGACCAAGCGGCGCGGTGGCTCCGTCTAACCGGAAGCCAGCTGTCGTCGATCGAGCAGTTCCGCAAGGCATTTCGCCAGGAATTCCTCCCTGCAGACTACGAACGCAGGATGAGGCGAGAGCTCGAACAACGGACCCAACACCCAGACGAGTCACTGTTGGAGTTCGTTAGGGCGATGCAAGAGCTCTTTGAGCTAGCAGAACCCTCAGCGCCCAATGCAGAGCGGGTAGAGCGAGTCATTCGACAATCGCACCCGACTTTTGCGGCGTATCTCCGAGGCAGTCGCTTTCGCGACTTGAACGAACTGGCCTCGGAGGCTCGGCGGATTCAGGGAGACATCCTTGCCGCACGAGCGTATCGTCCCCCACCACCAGCATCAACGGCACTCGAGCCGCGCTGCGCTTGGAACGGGGACGCGGCGTCCCGAAACAGGAGACACGAAGCCGCCCACTACGCAAACGAGCAAAGTCGAAACACGTACGACATATCAGATCGTGCGCTCGACCCGTACTCCTACGAACGGCGGGCAGCAGAGACTGTGCCGCAGTTCAAGAGGCGAGATCGGAACACAGAGTTACCGACGCCACGGGAGGAAACGCAGCCACGTCCAAACCCACAGGACGAAAGGCGCGGCGCGCATCAAAACGCGCGACAGGACTCAAGAAAAGTCCCGCAACAACGTTGCTTTCGCTGTAATAGCGCCAACCACCTGGTTTGACAATGCCCAGAACGGCAGAACCCTGGTCCCCAACAGTCGGGAAACGAGCAAAGCCACCGATAACCAACCCGGCGGCTCAAAACGGCACGGAGCAAGAGAGTCTTTTGCCTACAGCCTACAGAATAGGCTTTCCGACCGGCACGCTGGCACCATTCATAGCCCTGACGATTGTCGGTCGGACGTTCAAGGCACTGCTGGACACAGGAGCCAGCGCCTCGCTTTTCGGCGACGAAGTGTTGACCCACCTCCAGCAAAACTCAGTGCATATGAGGGAGGGCAACACGGCCTTTCGACTCGCGTGCGGTACCGCCCATTCAAGCGGTACTGTGCGGTTGGTTGCGAGATGGGAGAATCGAGTAAGACGGCAACGCTTCGTTCATCTCCCCAGTCTTTCCGTTCCGATCATCCTGGGCAGAGATTTTCTCGCCAAAACAGGGATTGTGATCGACGTGAGTAGCGGTGGCTACCGAGAGGGCACATTCGCTCCTCTGAAACCCTTCTGCGAACCCCCAACGCCAGAAAAAACACTGGTTAATGGGGCAGGCAGCACCTGCCAAGACAAGGCAACAGAATCACAAAAACCGGGTATCAACCCCTCGACAGGTACCCCGACGCGGTTGCAAACAAGCGCCGTAGCGTCGGAGGTCACTCACCCCCTGCTGACTGAGTCATGCTGCGGGTCAGGGCAAGAAAAAGCCCGTTTGTCGACATTATTGCGACGCTATGACGCCATGTTCACGGAGCGTCCCGGGTGCACAAACGAAGTGCGACACCGGATCGACACGGGCGATGCGCTTCCTCGGAGGCAAAATGCACGACCCGTCAGTCTGGCTAAACGAAAAGCCATCGACGTCGCTTTGGACGGAATGATCGACACCGGAGTTGTCCGGCGGTCAAACAGTCCCTGGGGATTTCCCGTTGTGTTGGTCCCAAAAAAGGACGGCAGCTCACGTCTCTGCGTAGACTATCGGCGTCTAAATGACGTAACGCGGAAAGACGCATATCCGCTCCCGAGCATTGACTCGATCCTTTCCAACCTCGGCAGCGCACGGTATTTCACAACCCTGGACGCCAGCCGAGGCTACCTCCAAGTTCAAATGGAGGCGGGTGACGAGACAAAAACAGCCTTTGTGTGTCACCGCGGGCTTTTCGAATTCACAACAATGCCCTTTGGTCTGTGCGGAGCGCCAATGACGTTCCAACGCTTGATTGACCGAGTACTGGGAGAAGCCAAATGGAAACATGCAATGGCCTATCTCGACGACATTGTCGTGTACTCCAACACCTTCGAAGATCATCTACGAGATCTGAAGGATGTGTTCGACAGGCTAAAGGCCGCGGGTATCACATTAAACCCAGAAAAGGCCCAAATAGCCGAAACCCGCATCAACTTGCTTGGGTTCACGCTCGACTGCGGGCGCATCGCGCCAAACCCCGAGAAGCTAAAGGCTATCCGGGAGTTTCCGGCGCCGACGGACGTAAACTCGCTCCGTCGCTATCTGGGAATGGTAAACTTTTACCGCCAATTCATCCCAAACTGCGCATCACTCCAAGCGCCACTAACGCGGCTACTGAGAAAGACCGTGAGATGGAGTTGGGGTCCCGAGCAGGAGGCAGCATTCCGCTGCACCTCCAAAGCGCTCGCGGACACAGCTGAACTAAAGCTGCCCGACTTGAACAAGCCTTTCGTGATCCAAACGGACGCGAGCAAACTAGGCTTGGGAGCGGTCCTGCTCCAAGAGCACGAGGGAGTGCTTGGTCCGGTAGCTTTTGCTAGCCGCTCGCTGACACCCGCTGAGGTGAACTACAGCACATGTGAACAAGAGTGCTTGGCCATTGTTTTTGCCCTGAAGCGCTTCGACATTTATGTCGACGGGACCACGTTCACGATCGAAACAGATCACCAGAGCCTAATATGGCTGTCCAGACTTCGCGAACCCGCAGGACGGTTAGCGAGATGGGCCTTGCTACTGCAGAAATACGACTATGTCGTGCGGTACAGGAAAGGCAGCACAAACGTGGTGGCCGACGCACTGTCGCGAGCCCCCGTAGACTGCGCAAATCTTTCCGCGAGGACCCAGGCCGAGCCAACGGCAAACTCCAAGCCAGGCGAAGCCGCAAATCAGTCCAAAATGGAGGCAGCACCACTGACCTCCTCGGACGAAAACGTGAACCACATAGACGCAGTGAGCGCAGTGGGGATCGTGTTCAGCAAAGAAGAGCTACTGAAAGCTCAGCAGAATGATCCGTTTTGTCGAAAGGTGATCGACGGACTCTCGAGTGAGTCGGACTCTGTGGAGTCGGGCGGCGCGTCCGCCGGGCGTACGACTGCTGGTATTGCAGTAAACACCGAGTGTCGGGATGTATCTGGTACTGACACGCTGGATCAATTTCTGCTGAACGCCGACGGGCTCCTGCTGAAGTATATCCCATCTGAGAAGGACACAGACAATGTGTTCAAGGTGGTAGTGCCAAAAAGTCTGAGGTGCGCAGTAATGCGTTACTATCACGACTCGCACTTGGCCGGACATGCGAGCGGCTCCAAGACTTACACAAAGTTATGCCACATCGCAACCTGGCCGGGCATGAAAAGGGACGTATTCCGCTACGCCCGCACGTGCCAGACTTGCCAAAGCTTCAAACCAAGAGGCGGCAAACCTCCGGGCCTAATGCAGCCGATCCACAGCCAAGAACCATGGCCTTTGGCGGCTTGCGACGTGGTCGGCCCTTTACCAAAAAGCCCCAAAGGACACCAGTATCTGTTGGTTGTCACTGACCACTTCAGCAAATGGGTAAAACTTTTCCCACTACGAAAGCTGACGGCCCGAGCAATCACTGAAAAGCTCATGGAGGTGTTCACCCGATTCGGGTTCGCTGAAGCTCTTCTAACAGATAGAGCAAGCTACTTCGTCGGGAAGGTATTTGTGGACGCTTGCAAAGCGCTGGGCATCAAGCACAGAACAACCACACCCTACCACCCACAGGCGAACATCACGGAGCGATGTAACAGAAACATCAAACCCATGCTGGCAGCATTCGCCGAAAAGCACCGCGACTGGGACGCATACGTTCCCGAAATTGGGTTCGCTCTCCGTTCCACTGTCAATCGTTCGACAGGCTTCACCCCCGCCTTCCTCACATTCGGAAGAGAATTGCCAAATCCAATGGACCGCGTCCTCAAGGCAAGCGCCGGGGTGAGCGACGCACAGTCGAAACAGACTGAACATGCGCGCACGCTACAAACTCGGATGACGGAAGCCTTCTCGGAGGCCCGTCGCAATCTCGGGGTAGCGCGAGCTAAACAAAAAGCTCAGTACGACCGCTCTCGCCGGGATCTCCGCTACAAAGTAGGCGATCTCGTGCTCAGACGAAACCATTTTCTGAGCGATGCCAGCAAAGGCTTTTCTGCTTCACTGGCACCAAAGTGGTTGGGCCCGTACCGAGTGCACGAAGTATTGTCACCACTCGTGTACAAGCTGACTGAGAAAGACTCAAGAAAAGTCAGCGGGCCTGTGCATGTCTGCGATCTCAAACCCTACAATGAAAGGGAAGAGGAAGGGGACGAACAAACGCAGCCCCCGCGGCAATATGCACGCAAAACGCGAGATAACGCCGACGATGAACAACAGGCGTCTCGCTACAATCTGCGAACTCGGAAAACCTAATATCCGAAGTTTTCGTAGAGGCAGCCCCAGTAAGTGGCGAAATGTCACATTAAGGGAAGTGCGAATCATAATGCACCTGCTGCCTTCGCGAACGCGCCAGACACCATTGTTTGCTGGCAAGCAGTGACCTAGATTAGAAGGTCACCTCAGCGTTCGCTCTCGGATCAACCCGTAGGGGAATCCCCCGAACTACGGCATCCGAGGGAAAGGGTAGGCGTAACGGCCATTGGTCAGTTATTGCCACCTACGCTCACGTGTCCAACACGTCACCGCAAGAACGCGGTGCGAGCGTCGTCCCAAGCGGTCGGAGACCAAGTGGTCATTCGACCGCAGTACGTCCCCGCATCCACGAAGAGGATCCGCAGCCAGTACGCGGCTTCGCGTCAGGGTTACCAGATTGGGCTATTAATAGCCAAATTGGGCTACCTAGCGATAGGTTTGGCGTCGAAATTTGTCGGTTTGCTATGTGGCTACATGCAGCTATTTTTGGGCTATGTCCAATTTTCTCCCGATATCCGCAAAATTGTCCCCTTTCTCTCTGTATACTGTAGGATGTCTCAAGAAACCCTGAAGAACATCCTTCATGTGAAGTTTTTTTTTCTTTGAAAGGAAAGAATGTTGCCAAAGTTTTAAGCCTTCCGACGAATGTTTCGCTCGGTTTAACTCGAAGGTACTATACGGAGCTAGTACGAGTGGGACAAATGATTCCTAATAATATTGTTCATAGCATGAGACTGTCCAAATGTGTCCACATGAGCTTTTTGTCTTTATTTTAAATAAAACTGTTTTCTGGATATTGTAATACTTTGATTTTGCACACTATCTCTCACCTAAGCATATACAGAAGCAGAGCTTTCGCCTTCAGCTTGTAAACGCGATATCAAAATTTTGGCTACATTTGGGCTATGCAAATATTTGGCTTTTGGCTACTTTTGGGCTACACTGTCTAGCCATTTGGCTATATCAGCTAGGATCTATCTGGCAACCCTGCTTCGCGTCGTTCGGGAGTTGCTGTCTCCTGGCTACGGGAGTTCAGCGGCGTCCATGGACCACGGCTGCGCGGGACTCGTCAGGCAGCCCCGCCCACGACTCTACCCCAGCCGGTCACGGGCCGAGCCAGCGACCCGCAGTCTTCGTACGCCGTCGAGGTCGACAACCGGTCAGGGACTGCCCGCTCTTCATCCACGGGACCCGCGCGGCGGTCGGACAGCTCGCCGACCAGGGACCAGCCGTTCCCGTTCGTCCCGTGACAAGTCCCAAGGCCCACGACCACTTCCTCCAAGGACACTACGCCTGGTGAGCGAGCTACGGCAACGTCGAGAACGTCACCGAAGACGTCATGTTATTTGTTACCCCATGCCTGTGGGAGCCGGCACCGCCGCGTTGTTTTTGTTTTATTTTGTTTTGCTTTTCGAGAGTCGGTAGGTTAATTTTTATTTTTCTTAAACCTTCCTCAGCCTTAAGGAGGGGGGAGTGTGGGAACCACGTGTTCCCCGCATCCCTATCTAGGCCTAGCTCAGGCAGGCCGTGGGACGTCGCCACGTGGGGGCGCGTCCCGGATGCGAGGGCGAAGCCGTATTCCCTGGTGGGCGGCTTTCCCTCGTCCTTCTCGGGTGATTTGCCGAAGGCACACCCCTCGGGATCATGACTTGGACGCGTCCGCCCCTCCGGGGAGCCACCTACATCCGACCCACCCTGGGCGCGTCCATTCCCGCAGGCTATATAAGACGGCCCTAATCCAACGCGCGGGACTCTCGCTGGGGGAGGCTCTGCTCGACGGAGCCTTCCTATTCTTTACCTGATCCTCCCCCTCCGTGATACTGTCAATTGCGGCAGCGCGGACTCCGACTGGTGATCCTGTCAAAAGAGACAGCGCCGTCATCTCCACCATTGTTAGCCCTCGGGCAAGCGTGTGGCATCTAAGTCAAATAAACACGTTTTATCCGGACCCAAGGAACCTTCTGTGTTTCTAAGTGGTACCCCATAAAAGGGGAAACCCACAATTCCTATGGGGAAACGCGCGTGTATTTTGTCTCTTCGCCGGAGAATAACAGCAATTACCCGTAGCGAATAGCAGGTAACTTCATTAACATTATAAAAGTGCATTTGGTTTAGTTGCAGTATTTTTTTCTGATCAGTGAGTAATGTTTAACTTCCCAGTATTCCCGGCCCTGTTCCACAGCAAGTGTTACGGAAAGCGACGAATCTAAGCAAGAAGAACATTTGAAAAGAACGTAGGCCTTGTTCAAGAACCGCCAACATCCCGATGACGCTAATACTGATAATCTGCGAGATGAATATGCCACTAATATGACCCCGATTTGCGACTGGTTAAAACTCGTGAACAGTAAAAGTACATGGACTATGAAATATATTTCTCTTTTTATTCGCGTGCTGAATTTATCGGGTAATAAAAGTTTCCTGGTTTTTCTCAATTTTGTTTTTCAAATTTCGAACATGCGGATATGATGTTTCGAACGCTAGAACGAACTTACCTTTGCACCCATACGTGAGTAGAGAAACTAAAACTAACGTTATTTATTGTAAATCGCACTCATTACTTCACTCTAAAAAAACCCGTGCGCTTACTTCCCCGCACAACACTCGGAGAGCCATTCCCCGCAACTTACGGAGGCTGCTCAGCGAAGGCAGCTCAGCGAAGGACGATGCCGAAACATATTTTCCGACCAAAACACGCAGTCTAAGTTGTGACATTAAGCAACGCAAGACGTCCCGCTTGCATTGCTTAATGTCACAACTCAGACTGCGTTTTTTGGGTCTAAACATATGTTTCGACATCGTCATTCGCTGAGCTGCGTCCGTAAGTTGCGGGGATTGGCTCTCCGAGTGTTGTGCGGGAGAGAAGACGCACGGGCTTTTTTTTTAGAGTGTTGGATTTCACTTTATTTTGATCGTCTACAGATTTGATAGTCTACGCAGAAAGAAAAAGTGCACCACCTTTTACCAAAGAAATGCATTGCCGGAAGTCAGTTTTACACTGGTTGCCGTCTACTTTAACTTGAAACTACTTAAACCGCACACAAGCGCCAGCTGAACCTCTAGCGTACGTTATAATAACTCAATGATATAAAATCACAGAATTACAAACTACTCATCTGGTCAATACACGAATTTTGGTTGACCATATCTTTCTGTTGGAGAACTGTTTCGAGGGTTCCTTGGTAGGAAACTTGTAGAAACCAGCGGTGCCGTTAGGAAGGAAAAGGGGGGGCAGTAAAGGGCAGTCCAATCCAAACAGCAAAACAAATCGGGAAACCAGAACCCTTTTTCTTTATCACTTCCGGAGCTTGTTGCGGCTTAAAAGTGTGCTGTTAGTGTTTGGGCAACGCAGCTTTTGGCGGCGTGCACGAAATACAGGCGGCGCTTGTCTAACTATCATCATCATCGTTTATGACGTGGCGGCAGCGTTACTAAAACTCTCAGTTGGGAAACTCCGTCGAAACCTGGGCCGCTGGCGTCCACCGAGACCGAGCTAAATGCGACAACAGCGCCACTCTTTATCATTTGTCTGTACTGTGGTCACCTTGAGCTTTTAGAAAGCCTGTTTTTGCGAAAAAACAAACGGAAAAGACTCCTTTTGTATGAAATTTATTGGAGTTTAGTACAAAATGAAGGTACCGTGATGTTTTTAAAAGCTTTAGTTTGCAATGTTTTGCGGCACAATTAATATTGTTTTTATACAACCATGCCTCAGCGGTGCTTTCAGGTAGCGCGTCCCGACCTAGGTGTATTTTAACTTCGGCAGTAAGACGCGGCGCGTCCGCTGGGGGGACGGGGGTGGCACCCCTGTAACCTCGTCCACTGTATCCGTTTCGGCGCCAAAATGGCTGATTAGCCAAAATAGAAGTAACGTGCGGTTCCTCGAACGGCCGCTGCGAGGACAAATCGGGGCCACGTTTTGAAAGCAGTCTCTATGGCAGTTTTCCAATTGTTTACTCGATCCGAACTCCGGAGTAAAGGTTTCGTACCGTGGCGTTTCAAAACTTACTCGCGCTTACTCGATGACGTCACAACTCGCGCTCTAGAAGCGGGTTGTTTACTCCGGAGTAATTACTCGCGCTACCCTCCTCGATCGGGGGGTAACGCCGGATCAAATCGAGTAAATACGTCACGTGATCTGTTCGTCGTCCGCTTCCTGCGCCGACAGCCGTCAAAGCTCGTTTGCTCCGTTGGCTTTGGCGGCGGACGTTCGAAATAACAAAGAATGAGGTGCAGCCATTTATGATTGGTTATTGCAATTTGCTGTTTTCAACGCAGGAATTGATTGCACCACATCCAGACCGTGTACCTTCCCTCAGCAAGGTATACTTGTTATTATCAGAGTGCGAGCGTAAACAGGAGCTTCTCCGCATCCTCGCCCTCGGCGTTGGAGGGAACTCCGTATTCTTACGTTAAAAGATGAAAATGTTCGAAGGCAGTAGATAATGGGGAAGTTTTTTGGAGGTTTTTTTTTTTTTTTTTTTTCTCCCCAGCGTGTGTGTAATGAGAGGATAACGCTTGTAAAGCAGTGAAGGCATCGAAGATTTTATTTTTATGACCAGTCAACACTCCCACCACATCTCCCTCCCTAATAAATTGTCTATAGCGGTTTCGAAGTGCTCTCTGTGATTTTATAATCATATTCGCGTCATAGCGAACGTAAGTTACATACCACTGTTGAGAAAGCCCCATGCGCTCTACCGCTACACCGTGTGGAAGCAATATCCGCAAAACGTAATCGGTGTTAATTACGATGAGTTGAGGCTGTTTATGGCACCTGGACTAGACTTACAGCGACTGCGCAGATTAGTCAAAACAAAAAATGTTGACGTCTAACTGAAAGGAATAAGTAACTTTTATCTCAATATTCAGCCCAAAAGGAAGGTGAGCAAAAGGAGCCGGTGGAGCCATCTCAGAAAAAACCGCGTCGTCACTGTCAACGAAAAACTTTGAAGCGGTTAACGTTATCGTCTCCATCTGGTTTCTCCCGGCATGATCGAAAGAGATCGTCCGCTATTTTCCGCCATCGCTGCTGTTTTCTTTTCGCCGTAGCCCAAGACGAAGCCAATCCGCGTCCTCTCCAGGTGATTATCCCGGCCGTTCCAAAATCAAGTCGCGGATCGTTTACTCGCGATGTCACGTGGTATTACCCGCTGACGTAGGAGACAGGTTACTCGGGTAAGATTTGGAACATAGCCAGAGTGGTTTAATAACGTTGCGTGACGGGTAGGACAGTCCAGGACAGACTGAGCAGACCTGCCTTGCGTCTCTCGGCCTGTTTCACGCGTTGTGTTTATTTGGTGAAGTGATATTTGTAGTAGGACATTTTAGCGAAGCTTGAAAACGTGGCACTCGTTGTACTGCTAGCAAACTCTGTTGGCGCTGAGGTGTCGAAGCGCTGGGATGGTGGTCTGCTGTTCTCGTGGGCTATTCTCTACCCCCGTACAAAAAAACCTGGATAATGCAAATAGAATATCCAGCGCTTTACCCCACCACAACGTCTACAACGGCGAATAGGGCGTATCTTTTTATTATGATTCGAACAAAACAAAAATAAGAAAGGAATGTCCCATGATCAAATGGAAGATAGAAAAGCGAAATTTGATAACATCTCGCGTGTGTAGTAAACACTTTAGTAAAAGAGACCCTGTGTATCCTGTTGGTTTCAGTGTGTTCCGTGAGTGCCGGTCTCTTCTTAGATCCAAGTTGATTTCTTTCTTTTTTTTTTTTTTTGCAAACCAGTAAACAAACATTTCTTTAAGATAACTTGCAGAAAGAAGCGGTGGTTCACTTCCGGAGTCGTTGCAATTAAATCCCTGCTTACTGATCCAATCGACGCGAAACGTGCGAGGCCCCCCGCGATTGAAGTCTATTAAATCTAGTAAGTCGGTGACACTTCAGCGTTCCGAGAAATTAGGTATATGCCTGCTAGGGGATTGCTCCCGTTTGAATGTTTAATTTTTCGGACACAAAGAATTGCGCATAATGCGCGATGGACTTCTCAGCGAGCCATTATAAATTTGTAAATAATCCTTAGTAAAATTTGGATAGAACAAATTAATCAATCGCCTGAATTTTCCGGACCATGGCCGACAATATAAGAAGTTATGAAAATGTCGGCTTCTCTTTCGAGCAGAAGTCGCGATGTGACAAAGTTCTTGTCACGTATTCAATGCTCGAGGAACTAAGGGTCAGTTGCTGACGAGCATTTGCTCGTCAGCAACTGTCGAGTCACACTTGGATAGAAGCGTCGGAATTGGCAAGCTATGTAGCAAAAAAACAAGTGTTAGGCGCTTTACAACACAACTGTGTGCGCGTGCACAGCTAAGATTACAGCACATCATTTACTTTGCTGATTGCAAAACCTTTTTCTACAGGAGCCTCCACAGGTCCGAAAAAACAAGTATCAGAAAAACTGTGAATAGCCCTGACGCACGCCACGCAAGCTGTAACGTGAAGTTCCATACTTTTTTTTTTAACGTTTTAAAGGTTTTTTATATATAAAAAACAACCTCGAGGGGCTCTTATTCGTTTGAAAGATCCCTCAGAAAAACATCTTACATGTGCCTTTAATAAATAAACCGCTTTTAATGGGCATAGCTGCGAACTAACCTAGCCACTCGCTGCTATTACATAGCGTGTCGTCTGCCCGCATCCTACCCGCTACATCACAGCACAGCGCCCGCGAGGTGGCGCACCACAACATCTCGTCGCCAATAGTCAGTTTCAGGTTAAGAAACGTTTTCGAGGGAAAGGAAAGGTGTAGAGGAGGAAGCAGAATAAACGCTGAAGAGAGGACGAGGTTTCCTTTTCTTTTCTCCGGCGTTCCGTCTGCTTCCTCCTCCCCAACCTTCCTTTCCCTTGAATACTTTTCTTAACCTGCGGACGGAGGAAAAGGGGGGAGGGGGGGGGGGGGGGCCGAGGGATTTTAGGATGTGGTTTGTTGTGGTGGTCGGAGCGGCAAAGGGTAAAACGCGGGGGAGTTGAAGGGGCGTGGGAGGGAGGAACAGCTCCCCTTTGAGGGATTTTTGAGTAACTCTGAGGGGGAGAATGCAACTAAAGCGACGGCTTCTTAACCAATCCTTTGTCCTTTTGTAAGGTTGTCGGTTTTTTTCGTGTCTCTCGACAGAACAGTAGTCGACAGAATCGTTGACAGAAAACCATCGCGCGCTCTATATCATTTATCATGTGGTTTTGACACTTGTTTCAATAAGATAACCACAAAACAAGTGTCAAAACCACATGATAGATGATAAGGCGCGCCCGAACAATGCGAATCACGTAGCGCTCCCCGCAAGCGCTTCTCGGTAAAGATTGCGGTTGCAGAAGCTGCCGCAAGTTTTGGTACAATGCATTTATTTTTATTTTGTCAATTATTTGTTTAGACCCTATTGCTGTCTACAAACATGAGCTGCTGCTTGCTGACCCCCTCGTGTATTGAGTTTACGAGAGAGTGTCTTGAGTTTATGAATGCAATTAGCAGTTTTGATATCTACCAAATTGTCAAAGTACCTAGAGGGGTGACTCAACCCTAGACCTGTTTTTACTACCCACCCTGATTGCGTGAGTGACTGGCACAATTTGTTTTTGTTTAGTGACCACGCTCTTTAAAATATCAACCTGTTTTTGATGCCCCTGTTTCTAAAACGTCAGGAAAAATAATTCGGAACTTTGCCAGAGCCGATGCCCTCAGTATCAACGCTAATCATTTAGAAGCATTTCCGTGCTTTGAGCGTTCGGTTAATACACGTTCAGTGGAAAACAACTTTTAGGAAAATGATCCAAGACCTTATTGATCAATACATTCCTAAACATTGCATTATTTTTATTTTTTTATCCTCTTGGTTTAATATCAATGTAAAGAGTTTGCTATGAAAAAAAACACCCTTCCAGTCCGCTAGGGACAATTGCTATGCTCTACTGTCTCGATTTCGGGATTACGCTAAAATTTGTAAAAATTTAATAAAAAAATGAAACCCATTTACAACTCCCTGTAATGCCGAATTAGAGCGCAGCTCTTGAGGAGGGGGGGGGAACGTACGGAGAGGGGGCTATGCCCCTCCTCCTCTCCTGCTCGCCCCCTATTTAGGAAAAACTTTTCCGCTAAATTTAGCGAAAAAATTTCTCGCTAAATTTAGCGGCGAAATGTTTCCGCTAGATTTTGCGGGGAATTTTTTCGGCTAAATTTGGCGGGGAAATTTTTCTGCTAGATCTAGCGGAAAATTTTTTTGCTAAATTTAGTGGGGAAATTTTCTGATAAATTTAGGGGGAAATTTTTTCGCAAATTTTAGCGGGGAAAGTTTTCCGTTAAATTATAGCGGGGAATTTTTCCGCTGAATTTAGCGGGAAATTTTTTTCAGCTAAATTTAGCGGGGAATTTTTTCTGCTAAATTTAGCAGGGAATTTTTTCCTCTAATTCCGCTAAATTTAGCGGAGAATTGTTCTGCTAAATTTAGCGGGGACAATTTTTCGCTAAATTTAGCGGGGAAAATTTCCGCTAGATTGAGCGGGGAAAATTTTCCGCTAAATTTAGCAGGAAATTTTTCGCGCTAAATTTAGCGGGGAAATGTTTCCGCTAAGTTTAGCGGGAAATTTTTCCGCCAATTTAGCGGGGAAATTTACCCATCATGCACCGCGCGGTTACGTGGACGCCGACGCCGACGCCGCTCAAGCCGGAAACGGGCGCCTAAGAGCTGCACTCTAAAATGAGAAACGAATTTTTTAAAATGATCTTTACAATATTCTTATCTCACATCCAAAAATATTTTGGAAAATTATTAACCCTTCTAGAAAGAAAGCATGTCCGGTTATCCTAAACTCGAAAGAAATAAAACTTCATGACAATGAAGTGTGTGATGAACTTAATAAATATTTCAGCAGTGTTTTCACCCGAGAAACTGTATCCACACAACTATTACCTTCCCAGCATGCCTTCAGTGAAATGGATGCTGTAACCATTTCTCCAGAAGAAATCTTGCATTTAATAGAGAACCTTCAATTCAGTACATCTGCTGGCTGTGACTGCATTAACAACAAAATCTTAAAGATCACCAAGTACACTTCATTTTTCTATTTGAGTAACTTTTTAAGCAATTTCTCACCATGGGTAGCCTTTCCACTGACTGGAGACATGCTGACGCAATTACTATTTTCAAGTGCGGACCTTCTAAAGAACTTGGCAACTATAGGTCTATTTCTTTAAGGATTGTTTGTTGTGAAATCCCGGAGCATATTATTTCTACAAACGTTATGCAATTTTTTATAATTCAACAATGCTTTGTTTTGTAATCAGCACAGATTTCGTAAAAAAAAAAATTTTGTACAACGCAGCTTTTGAGTTGGTTACTAATATGCATAATAACCTTAATACGCTGTGTTTATTGACTTTTCACAAGCTTTTCATCGGGTACCCCGCTGTAGACTTATCGCAAATAAAACCACTTAAAGGGGTACTCCGGCGATTTTTTTCATGGTCCCCGATTTGCTTGAAATTTTGCTAAACTCGCCAAACAACATCGCTAAAATAGTATCCCAAATATTAGGTCAAAATAATTTTTTTTCACAAAGTTATTGAATTTACAATTTTGGTCCTCATCGTGTTTTTCAAACTGAAAGTCTCTACTGGCAACAACAAAAAAGTGACGACAGTGGAAGGCAGGGGTTCACTCTTTGGACTGTAGAATTTGTTCCAAACTGATTACTAGCAGTTTCATGATGTCAAATGAATGCTTTGGAAGCTCGCCCCAGGACCCGTGCTCCAGCACGGAACAAACGATTAGCATATTCTATTTTTTAGACTGCTTGCTCGACTGGCAAGCCTGCCCGCCACTGACTTCACGGCACTGAAAAGTGCGGGTATATTTGAATGTTGGTTTTTGCATCATTTTCATTTGCCGATTTCACAATAACTAATATGAATTTCGCGATACTAAATAGCATACCGGAAAGGGTAAAGGCCGGGGAGTCAGAAAATATAGTTAGTTGAGGTAGCTCAAACAATTGCCGGAGTACTTCGGTCTGAAATTTGTGGAAGTTGCCCTCTGACACTTCTGAAGTACAGAACAGAAAACAGATTTCGTCTGCGTGTCCTAGTTGTTGTGTAAAAAAAAAGAAGATAAATATTGGCATTTCTGGCACTCCTCAACTCACTCCCACTCTTCAGGGTAACACCTGGTCGCACTCCTAGTGACGTAATTAGGGGTGCCGTGTAGGTTCCCGTGTGCTCTCTCGGAGGACGGTTCCTCTCCCACTCTCTGCTGATATTAGCGGGCGTTATGCTGCAGCTTAGAGCCGAGCGAGGTCACGTAAGCTTCTCGCCGTAGTTCCTTCGGTTGCCACTCGCGGCTGCAGGTGTGGGGGAAAAAGCTCGACTTTTGCTTTGCGATTACGCAGTGGAATCGCGACATTTTTTAATGAAAAAGATGTTTTCTTTTTACTCCGGGACACGATAAACAACTTAAAAACGACGAGATGCAAATTCTTTTAACTTAAAATCGTTGCACCCTTTAATATTAATCCAGTAGCGATTAATTGGAGAAACAACTTTCTTACCACAAGAACCCAGTGTGTCAGACTGGGCGAAGCAACTTCTTGTTCCTGATAAGTTATTTCAGGAGTATCCAGGAACTATACTGGGTCCCTTGCTCTTCCTTATTTACATTAATGATATTGGTTGCAAAGTTAGAAGCAGCGTACGTTTGTATGCCGACGATGTTATTTATCGCGCTATTACCAGTGAAGCCGATTCCAAGGCATTGCAATACGACCTATGTTTAATTGAGAGGTGGTGTGCTAAGTGGCTAGTGTCTATTAATCACCTTAAATCTAAATATATATTGTTTTCTAAATCGCGTAATCCAATCCATTACTCCTATCAGCTTGCTCTCCATCCGCTAGAAAAGGTTTCTTCTTTTAAATACCTTGGCGTTCATTTAAGCTCCCACCTGTCATAGAAAACTCATGTTGAAGATATAGCTTCAAGCGCAAATAAAACCTTAGGATTCCTAAGACGTCATCTTTATCAAACTCCACCAAAAGTCAAACAGCTGTCATACTGCACCCTTGTGAGATCCAAACTGGAATACGCCTCCACCTTCTCGAACCCTCACCAGAATTATCTCTCCGACATGTTAAAATCAATTCAAAACGGCGCGATTCACTTCATTCTGCACGACTATCCTACCTCTAGCATTTCAATACCACTATGTAGAAAGACACTTTTTTTCATAACCTGTTTTACAAACCCTGGACTGATCACGAACTCTTCTCAGCTGCTAATCATGTCCTCCTTCGTCGTGACCATTGTCATAAGCTCGAATTGCTTTTTGCCGTACCTAACATTTTTAAAAATTCACTCCTCATTTTCTCTATAAGTGATTTGAATGCATTTCCAAAATCTTTTGTAACAATGATTGATCATCCCTGATTTTCAACACAGCTCACTTGACATTCGTTTCTCCCTCAGATGTTGCAAATAGTGATTAATGGCGATAGACGTTTGATAAGTTGTTATCTACATTATATAATGCCCCTCTGGGGCAACTCTGCTCAATTCCGAAAATTTCGAAATAATGAGTGATTTTAATTTAAAAAGCGCTAATAAAAGGCACTGCGTAATTTGCTTTGTAAAAAATGAGATATATATGGTTAAATCTTGCCTAAAACAAGAGCAGAAATTGAGACCAAGACTTCAGCTCCGTCCGAGAACATTATTAAAATGCTGTTATCATCCATCCTTCCATTCTCGTCTGCAAACCCCAGCGCTCCGACTAAATCCTTCACCTTCTCCAGGAGGGAGGGAGCAAGCCCTGTGCAGCTCAACACGACACGTTATATTGTCTCGTCTTTCCCTTGGCGTACGGCACAGCGCGTACCCATTACCTCGTACTTTGTCCTATATTTCCTAGTCCTCAATACTCCCGTTCTATCCTTCAATAACAAGCTCCCCGGTGAATGATTATACCAATATTCCTTCTTTATTTCCTGTTTTTGCCCCCTGTACATAGTTAAATCAGATTTTTCCTGCATTCTTTCCTCGCACATCTTTCTCACGGCTTCGTTTACTTCCTTTTTCGCAGATGTAGTCTGCTCTGCACCAGCACTTGACTGTTGGTATTCGAATTTCAGTTTTCGGGTTTGGTTTGTCCAACTGGTGTTCAGACCTTTCATGTATTGGTGCATATATATACCTCTCTCGCCCATCGTGTATCTTCAATTGTGTCTAACCTTTGTTCACATTTCAACTTCCTGATCGCCTCTCTACACTCGAAAGGTGCCCAGCCCATGTCTCCCTGCACTCCTTCATTTTGTGTAGTCCCATGTACCCCCGTGCCAGTCTAGACCCGCTGCTCTGCCAGGTCTCTAAGCTCGACTGGACATCAGATTTCATGCATAATACCGTATTGCCAAAAGACAACCCCGGCACCATGACTCCTTTTCGTATTCCCCTAAAACTCCATTTCTATTGTAATTCCATAGTGCCCTATGCTTCATAATTGCCGCATTCTTTTTTACTTTCTTTTGCATATTTTCTTCCTGTTATTTTAGGTATTATTTCCCTCATTCAGCCGTAGTCCGAGGTATTTATACTTCTCTGCGTGTTCTATTAAAACGTTTTTAATTTTCAGCGGATCCCCCTTCTCATTGTTATAAACTGTTATCCCCGACTTGTCGCTACTGAGTTTTAGGCCCAGAGAGTCTATTTCCTCTCCGCAGATCATAATCAGCTACCGTAACATACCCTGGCTATCTGCTAACAGTACAATGTCGTCTGCGTAGAACATTCTTGGTATAACTTGGTTTACTTTTCCTCTTTTCTTCATATATGACAGATCAAAAACTAAATTGCACTCTTCTCATTTTTTTCTTCCATTCAACTCAGGTATATTATAAAAAGTAGACGTGATAGGGGACAGCCTTGCCTGAGTCTTTTTTTTTATTTCTGCCAGTTCTGTTATTTCTACTTCGCATGTTATAACAACCTTATTTGTGTATACATGTTGTAACAGCCTAATCGAATGTGTATCTATATCATAGTCTGTCAGCTGTACGCAGACATGGTATTTGGCCTACACTCTTAAAAAAAAGGGTACTGTAGTACCCTCCTTAAGGGGGTAACCGACTTGCACACAGGGCAATCCCTTTTGGAGGTATCGTTACCCCCTGCAACGAGGGTGCAAACTTACACCCTAGGTTAGGGTGCAACATTGCCTCCTTTTGGAGGTAACCTTAGTTCCTTTTGGTGTTAAAAGTGCATCCTTTCAGGGTCAGCCTTTACCTCCTTTAGGAGGGAATTTCAATCCTTTTGAGAGGTAAGACGACGTAATTGAGGGCGCTGCTTTTACCTCCTTTTGGAGGGAACTATGATCCACTTTGGGGTTAAATACACACGATGAGGAAAACAGCTCAGAAATCGCGGACTACGAAGAACAAACACGATAGAAAAGTGCTGTGCTGTCGTGTTTGTTCTTCGTAGTCCACGCTTTCCGAGCTGTTTTCCCCATCATGTATAACAGCAACCAACTGGCCCAGTTCACCACCTTATTACAGGTTAAATGCACACTTGATGGAATCACTTTTACCCCCTAAAGAAAGGTACTATGGCCCTTTGTGGGTGTGATAGTACGTGCTTCAAAGGTGGGCCTTATAATAGATGAAGACGGCCTAGTTCTGAAAGTACATGACAATGTTTTATTGTGGCTGTCACAAACAAAATGGCATAAAAATCAATGGAATGACTAGACATCTTATAAAAGTTCTAAGATGAAACCACTAAGCGCAATAAAGACATCTGGAACAACACTTTCGGGGCTCTAGTCGTCGCTAAAGATGATCTAGAGGCAGAATGCAACCAGGACTGCCTCAGCAGGCGACGCGGCTTCGAGGTCTCCCTCCACTGCCACATAGCTGGGCGCCTCAGGATTAATTAGGCTTGAGTTGACAGCCTCCGGGTAGACTGCACTGCCTGCCTGGAACCAAAAAAAAAGTGGAAATCATGTGATATGAATTTGAAACATATCATCCCAAATTTGAAGAAACTGTGAAGAAATATTAGATTTTTCTAAGACGCATTTTGAGCATTTGATGGGCCAATGATTCCAGCATTATAAAGAATCGACCATACTTACCAGACGTGACCAGTTTAACTGTTGACTAACTACCACTGACTAAAATTATCACATGGCGGGTGGTAATCGTAGATTAGTAAGCACTTTGTATTCACCGGTCATGTTTAAATTTGTCACCCCGATTTACTTAGGTGACTAACAGATCTTAGTCAAAAGGGTACAACTAGTGTAGCAGGTTAGTATATACAAGTGCTGATTGTTGGGCGAGTTGGCATTGTACGTGAAAAAACATGATTGCGCTTTAAGACAAGGACAGAGGAAGAACATACACCACAGAGCGCTACACCACATTAGCTACTCAGCACCACAGCAGATCCCTATGACCGCCAACCCTAACTGCCAAACTTAGGCAAATATGCAAATATTTTTGCCGAAGTGCTCTGCCAGATGAAACTTGAATTTATGTTTTATTTAGACATGAGAAGAACAGCACACAAGGACGAAAACACAGAAAAAGAACACACCGAAAAAGACACACTCAAGCGCCTTGTGTGTCTTACTCTAATTTATTTACTCGAAGTATACCCTCAACTTTCTCTTGAAAATGAACGAACACCACACACACAAAGAAAAGATAAAAATCAAGAACCTCATTTCAAGTGCCCAAATGCGAACAAGAACATCAAAATAATATATCTGACTACGCATACGACGAAATCACCCTACAAAGTTGACACAGTAGGAATGAAATATATTCAATAAACTTCAAATAATGCAAACTTAGCCATCTGACTCGCGTTTTGCATGATCAGCTTTTAAAAATGCCTGATGACTCGCAAAACAAATATGCCAAGACAATATACTTGCTAGTCTCTCTGCCGGCAATAAATTAACGACCTTATTCAGTAATATATTACTATTAATGTTTGCGAAGCGCACGATTAATTTCTGACTGCCGAATGTTGAACTTCGGCAAATACTTAAAGTTTTTTGCCGAAGTAATTTGCCAGATTAAAATTTGAAAATTGAATTTATGTTTTATTTAGACATGAGAAGAACAGCACACAAGCACGAAAACACAAAAAATAACACCGAAAAAGACACACTCAATTGCCTTGTGTGTCTTACTCTAATTTATTTACTCGAAGTATACACTCAATTTTTTCTCGGAAATGAACAAACAGCACACACACAAAATAAACATAAAGATCAAGAGTCCCATTTCAAGTGCACAAATGGGAACAAGAAATTCAAAATAAAATATCGTACTACGCTTACCTGCAATAAACAGTGTTAAGAACTGTCACGAGATGCGTCCAAGGTAGCAAGCATCCAGTACCCTCGACGAAATCACCCTGCAACGTTGCCGCAGGATGAAAGAAACATATTCAATCAACTTCAAATAATGCAAACTTGAGCCATATCTAACTCGCCTACTGAATTATTGCTTTTAAAAAAACCTGATCACACGCAAAAAAAAAAAAAGCCAAGACAACACTATAATTGCTAGTCTCTCTGCCGGCAACAACTTAATGAATTTATTCCGTAATATACTACTTTTAATGTTTGCGAAGCGCATGAATAATTTCTAACTGCCGAATGTCGAACTTCGGCAAATATGTAAATATTCTTGCCAAAGTAATTCGCCAGATTAAAATTGAATGTATGTCTTATTTAGACATGATATGAACAGCACACAAGGACGAAAACACAAAAAAAGAACACCGAAAAAGACACAGTCAAGCGCCTTGTGTGTCTTGCTCTAATTCATTTACTCGAAGTATACCCTCAATTTTCTCTCGGAAATGAACGAACAGCACACACACAAAATCAACATAAAAATCAAGAGCCCCATTTCCAGTGCAAAAAAATGGGAACAAGAAAATCAAAATAAAATATCGGAATCCGCTTACCTGCAGTAAGCAGTGTTAAGAACTGTCACGAGATGAGTCCAAGGTAGCAGGCATCCAGTACCCTCGACGAAAGCACCCTGCAACGTTGCCGCAGGGCGAAAGAAATATATTCAATAAACTTCAAATAATGCAAACTTGAGTTTTATCTATAACTCACCTACTGAATGATCAGAGTTTTAGAAATGCCTGATCACACGCAAACAAAATGCCAAGACAATATAATTGCTAGCCTCGCTGCCTGTAACAACTTCATGACCTTATCCCGTAATATACTACTATTAATGTTGTGCGAAGCGCACGAATAATTAACTCAGACATTTATATTCGGTATTTCAAGGTAACGTGACATTTGACCAAACTATTTATTAAACCTCGTTAAATTAAAAAACAAAAACAAAAAAAACGTTGATATTAAAAATCAGCGTTTAACCCTGTCTTTTCGAAATATCAACGACGTTGAGAATAAATCGCGCCGGTTGGCCGGCGCCGCCAATGAATGCCTGCGGAAAAAAAACAAAAAAAAAACACCTTATGAAAATTTTAAATATTTGATCAGATCCTCAATTTAACGTCCGACGCGACACGCCAACGGCCCCAAAACAGAAAACCTCATACCCCCTCACGCCTTCGTAGGCGACCCCATTCAAAAGGCGCCTTCGCCCGGCCGCCCCGCTCGCCGAACCGCCGCTTTCCCACTTCCTCCACCCGCACACACATACACCGGGAAAAGCCGCTGGCTACGCCACTGGTTAGCGTATGTCAACCTTCTAAATATGCGCTAGTGCAAGCGACAGTCATTCCTATTCTTACTCTTTATGAACTTCGATGGTCTAAACCGTGTCTGCGTTCGCGCCACATACTAATTTTATCGAACGCTCGACGCCTTCAAACGTGCCAACATGTCCGCCAACCCTTTGTCTAAGGAAGACGGGGGTCGCCTTCCCGGGCGGTCATAACCG
This sequence comes from Ixodes persulcatus, assembly GCA_013358835.2. NCBI lineage: Eukaryota > Metazoa > Arthropoda > Arachnida > Ixodida > Ixodidae > Ixodes > Ixodes persulcatus. Next base: position 221,677 of record JABSTQ010009767.1, read on the forward strand.
ACGCCAACTGCCGACCGCGCAGAACATTTCCTTACCTGCATACGGTGCACACAACTTGGATCTTCGACTGAAGTCAATCCAGCTCTCTCGGTGACCTCGTAAGAAGAGACTGAGCCGAACAGAACAATAAAGAACGTTCCTGCGCTGGGACGCCTCCGTCGAACATTCGAGAAGGAAGACCGTTATGCCGACACGACCAGCCGCGTCGGCGGGAAAGCTTCGACGCTCCCGGGCGGCCGAGCAGGCGCTCGGCCGCCGGGAGCGCGAAGAATCACGTGCCATACGAGGAGACCAATTAGCGAACTCGATTGCGCCTTTCCACAGCCAATCGCAGCGCCTAGGCTTTGGCCGTGCAAAAAGCACCCCTCTGGAGAATATTTGCCTCCTCGACGACACTCGTCGGCGAACTTCACTGTTAAGCACCGCATTCTTAGTGTCTGCTGCGTCCGAGTAGGTAATCCCAAGCGGGGCGCTTTACCCCTGGCCGTGAGGAGGGAGGTAAAGGCGGTCTGTTACCTCCTTTTGGTCCCCTTTTTTCTAAGAGTGTAGATAGGCTACGTTCCAGTTTAGGCCTAGACGCAGCCGACGCTGCGAGTTAATGGGACCAGTCAAACAGCGTCATATGCACAAGTCACAAGGTTCTTTATGTTTATGATTGGTTCAGAGAAAATATAACACGTACAGAAACATGACGAGCACCATGATAGAGCGCTTTTCACATCGAATGGGTATTTTAGCGCGTAGCGTCGGGTTCGTCTGTAATTAAGGCGAAACGAAGTATTGTCACTCAGACTTTTGTTTGCGTGTTTTTTCTGGCACTATGTTGCTTCACTAATATATGTGATCATCCCTAAGCACCTGTCGGAGTCATTTTTTGCGATGATTGTAGAAATGTTTAATGGTATAGTGTTTGTGTATTTAATTTCTAGGTGATGGCACCTCTAATTATGTTTTAGAGTATACATTGTTTGAAGTTTTTTTATTTTATTCACGTCCTTATTACACTCCTTCTAGTAGCTTACCCTTTCTGTGAGCGTATTTTTAATCGTGTTTCCTTCTAATGATCATCGTTCATAATTTTTCAACTTGAAGGTACCTTATATATGTGTAGCGGATGTACTGCCGCGTGTTTTTTCGACTTTTTTATGGTGTATATTGTTGGTGTATTTTACTGCCCACATGTTTGACTTGATATTGCGTCGGTGATTGTGCTTACACAGAAGGGAGTTCTGGATCATCATGTATTGCGAGATAATCGGAAATAAACAGCGCGAAAAAATACGGAAAAGGGCAAGAGGGAAGATGCGAACGACACAAGTGCTGGAATCATAACTAAATATTTATTGAAAAAACACAAACGAAGTAAACCGCCGAATCGCTTCCACACATGTTAAGATAAACAATTTGCTTTGTGTGTGTGTAAAAAAACCGATGATTCGCTGACACATGCATTTTGTCCCGCTTTTGTTATCGCATACGCTTCCAATAATTCTCTGCTGGTTTTATCTGTGCCGATCCCGACGATGGTGACGTTGTTGAATCTGGGCTGGCATTTACAAGCAGCACAATGCAGAGGCAAGTGACCCCCAGTGGTCGACCTGAGTGACCAGACATGTTCACGGGCTCTGTCATTAATACATCTGCCAGTTTGGCCAATGTACACTCTTCCACAGCCCTTAGTGGGATCCTATATACCACACCAACCACACAATCAACAGACTTGTTCCTGTGCTTTATGGGACATTGCCTCTTGCCCCCTGTCTTTTTCCGCAATTCTATTCGCGTCTATAGCTCGACACTCGCCCTCCCGCGGCGGAAACGGAAAGCGGTCTAGTGAGGGTCCCCCGATTCTCCTGCTCGGCGGGCACGGCAGAACTGCTCGCGGTCATGGCTCGCGAAATGTCATTTCCGAATGCAAACAACACTCTTCACTGTCCCAAAGTAGTGGTGCAACGAGTATGGGATTGTACCTCACTGGAGAGTTTTAGTATTGCGTATAGAAGCAAACGCAAGCGCTGTGCGTTTGCGTTAGAGTGGCGTGTCCCACGTTGTGCGTGCGCCTCATCGCCATGCGCCATCCAAGACCGCAATTTTCGGCAGTGGGGAACACGCAAAGCTAACGCAAACACACAGCGCTTGCGTTCGCTCGTATACGCAATACTAAAACTCACTACTGTTTCACCGGCTTCCAACGCCAACGAAACGTGCTGCAGTGACCAGACGTGAAAGCAGGTAGGCGTTCCTTCAAACTGGAAAGGCTGAAATTGGCAAAACAACGGCGCGTAAAAATGAAAGTAACTAAATGTTATGAAAATATTGGTAATTAAAAAAAACTGTTTTTTATTTATTTTTTTACTTTTGGGCATTTGGTTTGGAAGGACAATGGCGGCGACTTTGGACGTTTTGCCTATTGTCAAAAGTCGCGACTTTGATGGCAAAATATACTTTACCCGCAATTAATGTAATTCTACGTAGATTTATCACATTAGCTAGAATGTTTTCATTGATTTTAGACTATTTTTACTTTATTACTTGGTAATTAAAAATGCTGCAATTGGCACCAGTGATAATTAGCACACTTCTGATTGTCATATTTGTTAGCGTTTGAAATTAGATCATAACCAACAAATTATATTACAGCTTTAAAAATACGTATTAAAATATCTGAATTTTAATATTATTATTATTATTAATACAAATCGCGGCAATGTATGCCCCCAATTAACGCCGTAATCACGAAAATACGCCATTTAACCATAATAGTCTTACCAGAAAGGTATAATTTTCTTTTAGATGCGGAGCATCTCTTGCTCGGGGCTATGTCCCGCGGCGTCGGCGTTGTAGTCTGCACTCACACTACGCATGCGCAACTCTCCTCCTTCCCTCTCTGCAACAGCTGCGCGTCACTTCGCGTGCGTTCGATTCTAACCACACCGCGCGCGCATGCGCAACTCTCCTCCTCTAGTCTCCTCTCCTTCAACTGTGAGTATAAGCAGCGGTAGCTCCTTCTCTCTCTCTGCGCGCGTTCAGTTCAGCGCTGTTGACTCCACTTCACTCCGTTCTTCCGATGAAGTGTGATGGAAGGAGCAGTCCCGTCAGTTAGTGGGCTGGCGCAAGCAAGCGTCAGCACCACCCCACAAACTCACAGCAACGATACGTCCACTGAAGACAAAGCTGCGCAGCGAAGGGCACGCGACGCTGAGCACAAACGCTTGATGCGAGCGGCAGACCCTCAACTACGGCAACGAGAAGCGGCGTCCATTCGTCAACGTAGAGCGGCGGATGCTGAACTACGACAACGTGAAGCAGCGGCGGGTCGAGAACGTCGAGCAGCAGAACCTGAGGTTCGGGACCGTGAAGTTCAACGTAAACGTAGGAAGCGAGCGGCGGAACCCGACCTTCGAGAACGGGAAGCCGCGTTGGTTCGTGAACGTCGAGCAGCAGAACCTGAGGTTCGAGGACCGTGAAGTTCAACGTAAACGTACGAAGCGAGCGGCGGAACCCAAGTTAACAACGTTACTAACAACGTTACTAACACCGTTAATAACACCGTTAATAACGATCCGCGATGCTCCGCATCACCCCATGGTTCCCCTCGGGAAGATGGTGTAATTTTTTTCTTTTTAGCATATGAAAAACTCTTACATCGTTATAAAGATAGACATACGTTCAAAGTTCAAACACTAGATGTAATATAAAGTCCTATGCGTCACGCGTTGCTATAAAAACACACATACACACACTTCAGCTGTCTGACTCAGATTCCGTTTTGGGTTGTTGCAGTGAGAACAGCGTTTATTAATTTATACGTTTTGTGGACATATTGTAAAAATTGGAATTATTCTCTTATTCTTGTGCTGGGAATAATGTTAAACCAATAGACCCTTTCCGAAATTCAGTGCCATCTGGTGGTTCGTAAAGCAGTTTAGGTTTTGCCAAATCAATGGCGGAGATGAACTTGTATCGGCACCGTCACTTTCGCAAGTCAATGGCACGCGAGGAATTGTTCAGTGTGAGTTCTTTCTCGATCACTTTCAGTTCGATGGTGACCAAGAACCTGCATTCAGAACAAAGCTCTAACCCATTCAGATGCCTCGAGAAAATTCTATTCATCAAAGGGCTTTAAAGCCAATTGTGTGCCGCCCACAGATTGACTGAATCTGAATTATTATAAATAAACGCTTATGTAGCCCTTGTGTTCCATTCCTACGTCACGTCGTGCTGACCCCCGAATATACAGGCTTCGCATCATCCGCTTAGGAGCATCTTCAACGTCTTTCTTTATCAGTCACTAGAAGGCCGCCATTGGTATGGCACAGTTGCCGTTCCACAGATGATGATAGTGATCAAAGTGGCCAGACTGAATTTCGGAAAGGGTCTATTAATCATCTAAATACCCCAAAAAACATTAAAAGGCCCGCAGTTCATTATTGCCCATGACAATTATCTGAGCGAGAAAAGGCAGCGAGAACGCACAAATAGCAGCGCTGATTTTATCAACAACATCAGCCTGGATAGAACATGAATGTCACAAAATAAAGTTTCCGCGAAGAACTTCTCTAACTAAATAATTTCGATGTGAGACACACCTTGAGTTATGAAAGAATCCGAAATTAAAACCGATATCGAGAAATTAAATCAAAATAGAGGTTAGTTTCGGTTTCGCTCCAGAATTAAAACGCGCATCCTTGCGTAAATATTACGCTAAACACCGTTCTTGTTTTCAGGGTAAAGAGGTGACCTGCGCTCATAACACCCTAGCTTCCTCGTATTACCAGAAATAATTTGCTTCGCTCAGCGAAGCCAGCATACTCAACAGGCTCAGCAGCGGCACGCATCTCCGACCCTTACTATAACCGCCATTTTGGAAAATGAGTGGCGCCCCCTATAGTTAGTTGGAGTCGCGAATAGGACGTAGGTCCGGCAACTTTCGACGTGCCGAAAACACAATGGGCACGTCAAACCACCCGCCTACCTTTTTCAAGTTGTGCGAGATTTTGTGCATGTAAGGGAGCACCTGGGGTCTCATTGTGGGTACAGCATCTTTCAGCCGCTGTACCTGCATCCTAAAACTTACTGGCATTGAATGGTAGCGGGGCTTTTCCAAGGCGGCCTGGGGGCAAGAGGACACAATGTTTCTTTTTACGAGCTTGGAGTGGGCGGAATCATAAAGGAGGAGTCCCTTCTTAGTGCGTGGTTGGTAAAGCTAATACACGTGAGTTTTGCCAAATTCTAGTCGTCTTGTGATTTTCTGGCTTGTTTTGTGACACACTTCTTTATAGACATATGTATGAATGCATATGAATTACATGAATTACATATGAATCGATATGCTGCACAATGCGCTATAGGTGTCGTGTTTTACAGGAGTGATATTTGCCGCACCTATTTGTACACAGTTAAAAAACTTCCCACTTATGAATAAATTTGTTATGATTATCAGTGCTGTGGATAACGTTGTGGGTTGCGTAACGCTTGTGTTATTAGTCTTTGGTTTTCATACTTGTGAGTGTGCTTGGTGAAGAATTTGTTCTTATTGTAGCTTACTCGTGCGATATTTGTCTCGCTGATGTCTATGAGGGAAATATTAGCCCTGACCCTGTGGCTACCAGTAGACTCTTCTTTTACATTGCCGCTACCAGCGTCAACTGCACTCTGGACTTTTTTGAACGTCACAATTTTGTTTGTGATTACACTCTTGTGCGACTGTCCTCCTCATGTCTTGTCCGCATCATGCTTCTGAGTGATGTCACGAATGACTTTTGCGTATTAAGTTTTCTGTTTGTTGTTTATTTTGTAAAGTACTGTATCTAATTCTTTTTTTATTTTGTTTCTAAGAGAAGAGTTTAGTGGAGAGTGATCAAATAAAAAGTCATCATTCCGTAAGCTCGGGAACTCAATGCAAACACAAATGTTCGTCGTTAAGCGAGTTTTTTTTTTTTTTTTTCAACATTTGATAAACAGGAAAGAAACAATAGCGATTAAAACTGATTAATATACACGAAAATTGTATACATGCCGTAGCTAGGTATTCACATATTCACCGAAGAGTTTTCGACCATAATCATAACCTGACACGCGTTTTTGTTCGCTTTTCCTAAAGGAGGTTGACGCCTGGATACTCAGTGATTCCATCATTCGTTAAAAATGATTTTCAGTCTCCATAACGTAATGGCCCGACTCCCATCCTCATAAACGTCTGTTCGTTCTTTTCGAAGCTTCGTGCGGCCTCCTTCGTACTCATTATATGTCCGCTGTCACTGAGGCTCTTGCTGATGCTCAATCGAAGTACTGCGAATCTAGGTGGTAATCATTTTTAATGAGGGCATTGAATAGCTTGATTCATGTCATTAGATTAAGTGCCGAAATGTTCGCGGTGTTACGTGTAGGGGTAGCTACAGTGAGTACCTTAAGAATCTTCGTATTCCAACATCTTTCATCCCTCTTGATTTAACAGAGAATGTATTTCTGGTGTTGATTTCATGCGAAATGTTTCATGCTCGAGTGCGAGGACAAAAAGTTACGCGCAGGCAAGGGAAATGAAACATCCCATACCAGGCAATGCACAAGCATCTAAAGAGCATAGAATGAATACTAAATTAATTACGCAGAATTAACTGAAACCAGGAAGCTTCACCAGGGGTCTCGGCAGGGATCGCACAGCGGACCATACAATCCGCAGTCCGACGTTTTTGCTTGGCGACACAAGGATGAGTGGAAAGAGAGCTCTAGCGCTGGACATAGTGTGACTTCTAACTTACAGTCGTCTGCGGTAGCGCGGGACTGTCCGAGGCGAGTGATACGTGGTAGTTCACTATAATTAGCAGCCACAGGACCACTGGCGCTTAATCACGCATCCGATAATATATCACCGCGTCTCGATCTCCAACAGAAGATAGGCATACCCGCCTTCTGTAACAGATAATATTCTGTAACAGATAGGCATACCCGCCTTCTGTAACAGTACAGTCCATTCATACTCTGAATTACGCTTTCACGAAACGACCTTTCAGCGTCTGTGGTTATGTTGTCTGATGACGCCATCTTAAAAGTACCTTAGAAATATCATAATTCCACTATGTTATTAACAGCTAAATATTTGCACCTTTAGAACTTTCTTTTAATGCGTTAGCATTAGAGCACTCCTCCTGACGAAAACTTAGCGGTGTCTTTTGCCTGTCTGCGCCGGAGAGAAGGGGAAGGAGGGGGAGAGGGTGAGCCGTGAGACGCTCCCATTGGTCTGAACCGCTGACGTCAGCGCGCGTCGACCTCTCTCTTTCTCTCCGGCGCTGACAAACTGACAGACACCGCCGGGTTTTCGTCAAAACGAGCTCTTCCGTTTTCGTCAAAGTCACGCTCACAGCTGGCGCGGAGAAGGAGAGGAGGAGACGCCCGCCGCGCGGTTGAATGCGAGTGTGCTCAGTTGCCGCTATACCGTCGTCGGTTGTTCCTCGCTCTGGGTTTCCTTTGTAGCGCTGCGTGGCCCGTGATGTGTGTGTGTGTAGTTAAAACGATGGACGCGGTTCCCTCCACAAATAATATGAATGCGGCTCCTTCAACGAGTGGTATGGATGTGGTTCTTTCCACGAGTGATATGAATGACCGTATCCAGGGACGTCGACGTACCCTTAAAGGTAGAGTTCAGAAAAAGGTGAAAAAATTACAGGAACATCTATTGGTGCATTTTTAGGGAATGGGTTAGCATGACCCTTGGGAAAAGCCACACACGTCCGTCCTTTTTTAGGAAACGCTAACGCTGACCCCGTAACGAGGCCAAAAAGAGGCAGTAAAAAGAAAAGAAGCGAAAGAGAAAGCCATAACAGAAAAGTAACGGGGCCAGCGTAAGCGACTCCCAAAGCGGGACGTGTGTGGCCCTTCCCAGGGGTCACGCCAACGTATTTACTAAGAATCCACCAATTGATCTTCCTGTAACTTTCAATGAATCTGTAACCCATTCTACATTGCAATGCCCACGGGTCCCTGAGGGTACCTGAACTAAATAAAAAAAGCTCGAGGTACACCTAAGCACCTCTTATGAGTTGTGATTCGTGAACGCGAAAGCATGCAAGCCCCTCGTTCGCTCCCTTTGTCGTCTGCTGCGTACTTTTCGTCGCCGTTCAGCGCGCGAATCGGCACGCTGATCTTGGACGCTCCGTGTTAAGAGGATATCGCAGTTCCCAAGCCCTACGCAATTCCAATGGCAACTTGTTGATATTTTTTCTCAGCAACCACCGGACGGATTGAACTGGGAATGGTTTTATTAGAAAGATAGTAAAAAGCTGAGTAAGGTTGTGGCGCTACATTTCCCGATCTAAATGTTAAAGTTGTTTTACAGGAACTTAAACTTGCTTGTAAAGGCCCTTTTTTCGTTCCGTTCTTCGTGAGCATTTAAAAATAAACCAGGGCCTAAATACAAATTCAGGCGCCACAATATTGAAGACCAAGACTTTTTAAATATATCTCTTACAAGATCTTCTTGCCGGAGATTCTCATTGTGATAACATTTAACTAAGTTTGTGGCCCATCAAAATGCCAGAAATCGAGCTGTCAGCTGGCGCCATCTATGAGCGTGTCGCTAATACTACCTCTTGAAATTGCACAATGTGTTATTGCGCCCCGGACTACTTGCATCTTCAAGGTCGTCGGGTTGACGGTCGGGATTTCGAGGGAGAGTTCCTCTCAAAGTTTTTTTTTGTTTTTATTTTTGGCGGGCGAACATGTTTTGCGCGTTATCGCGATAGTAGGTTGTCCATCGCCCGAGTGCGTCCTTGGGAGGATGTTCCGTCTTTGTTGGTGTTTTGGGGTCGCACAAATGCGAGTGAAAGGTTTCTTGTTTTTTTTTCCTTTTTTGTTCGGCGGCGAAGATATTTTGCGGGTGGGTGTGAATCATTAGTTTTGTATCGCCAGAGCGCGTCATTGGGAGGATGTTTCGTTCTTTGTTGGCGTTTTGTGTCACGAAAATGGGGGTGAAAGATTTCACGCTTCAAGCGGATCCTTGCGTGAGTCCTGAAGTTACCAAATGCTGGCAGACAAAAGCTACCAAAGCGTCAAAGGGTCGATACTGTCTTACCACTTCTTACTGTTCGAAGTAGGAGAAGTGATTTGATTTGGCGATTTCAAATATTCTGCAGAGATGCATTTAAAAAGTTCACATATTTGAAATCCGGAAGAAACATATGTGAGTTCGTCGATTTTGTTTTAATTTCGACATTTGCTTTGCATATCAGCTCATGGAGGCTGATATGCAAAGTAATAAAACAAACATTGCGAAAATTTGTTCAGTGAAGCTAAAAACAGAGCAAGCTTTTTGTAGTAGCGCGTCACACGTTTCTATTTGGAAGTTGTGAAAGTCTCGCGCTGAAGATTCTTCGTTTGACCCGAACCAAAACATTCTTGATTCAGTATTCTATGAAAGAGAGGCTAATGTATTAGACAAGAACCCGCACACCTTTTATTATGGTGTTCGTCTATTGCACGTCTTGGCTGCGATGAGCCCTTGGTCGGCACTGGGCAGTCACTGTTGGGCGGCCAAGAAAATCTCACTGGAGAAAAGGCGGCGTTGAAAAGCTCACCGGAGAGAAGCTCGCCGGTGAAATGCTCACCGCAAAACCAGCAAATGCGGAGAAAAGCTAAGCTCATTTACGAAATAATTTATTCAACATTTAAAATTTATTATTCTCGGCATTGTTCGCACTGCGGTGTTTATATTTAAAACTCACGTCCACACTTTGCTCACCGCTCATTCTGCGTTTTTTGCGTGTCCGTATAGTTGTTAAACCAGGGGTTCTTGCTCAGTACCAGAAAAATGGTTCCCGGACATTTCATCGAACGCCGTTTCATCGAAAAAATGGACGTTTCATCGAACGCCGTTTCATCGAATGTCTTTTATATAAAAAGTGTGAAAGATGCTCTTTTATGCAGGGATCGAGTGCATTTTCGTGTCATTCACCCATTTCATCGTCAGGTTTTTTAATGTCCAAACTTGTAGCTGTTACAATTTATTTTGATGCATGTAACCCATGAAAATATTTGTACCGATTTTCATGTTTGTTTCACACATTGTGCTTACCTGTTCATCCCCTCTGTATTACCCGATGGGCCTTGAGGGTATTGTAACAAAAAAATAAAAAGTCGCACTCCCGGTAAGAGCGCACTCCAACTCATGGAGGCCAGAAGGCGACTTAGGTTTTGCGCAGGCGCAACAACTTTAGCCATGTGAGCCTCCTAGCCTCTCATGTCTTTCTAGTGGTACTTTTTTTACTGCCCGAAGCTTGCAGTAGCTAAAGCTGAGGTGCTATTTACGAAACTACAACGAAACATTGTTTTTTTAGTTGTAAGACTCAATGAAGACAAAAGTAAGTACGTCACTTCAAATTTTATTTGAAAACTTTCGGGGGTTCATGTGTTCGTGCGACAATCATTCACCGCTTCAAATGATGAGCAATTGCTCTCAAAAAGTCCCCCACAGCCATGCTCCGTCGGTTCTCATAAAGAAGGCGGACCTTCTTATTTCTTTTCGCTATGGCCTTCTTCCGGCGAGGAGGCTCTTGGGAACTCAGCATCGCCTCCAGCTTGTCTTCCGTCAGTTGATGTTCTGCGGCGATGCAAGTCAAAAACTTCCAGAACCCGGGATGGGCACCTCCGACCAGCTTCAGGAAGCGAGAATGCCACCCTGGCGTTTGATAAGACGGCGTTCGATAAAACGGCATTCGATGAAACGGCTTCGATGAAACGGTGTTCGATGAAATGGCGCACGATGAAACGGCATTCGATGAAACGGCTTCGATGAAACGGCGTTCGACGAAACGGCGTTCGATGAAATGTCCGGTCCCACAGAAAAATAGCTTACTTTCTAAGAAAACTGGGGAAGAGGCAGACGAATCCACAGTTTTGCAGAATACGAACAATTAAAAAAGTGGAAAACTCATTTTTTTTTAGTTATCATTTACATGGAAACAGGACAGTGCCTCAAAGTTGAGTACTACGAACAGCAACAATTGTGGACCTCCGTCTCGGCGAATCCCGGAGAAAAGCTCACCGGAGAAAAGCTCATCGGAGAAAAGCTCACCGGAGATAAGCTCACCGGAGAAAAGCTCACCAATTTTTTTTCTTCTTTTTATATGGAGGCTGTTGGATCATGCGTAACCTATATCAATTTCTTAACATTAAGATTCGTCAGCTTAGTAAAAAATAAAATATCCTTTTCTGTAATATTTGTTAAGCTTATTGGGTATATTGCTCCCAAATTAATAATTGCGGGCGAGTGTTTTCAATGGCTTACTCTCTACGCAACGAAGCCTAACTGAAAAGTTTATGCACTTGAAGAACAGGAAAGAGTTCGAAAACTTTATAATGTCTGCCTAAAACCTAAAAATCAGAACTGTAGATGCCGAAAATCTGAAAGTGCATGCGCAACAACGCGGTGCCTGAAATACTCTTTGAAGCTTTTGTTCACCTTTGAAAACAGGATAGAACAGACAGTAGCATATCGAGGCTTCTTTCTTCCGCGGACATGCACGTTTTCTAGCCGTTCGTGCTGGTGTTTCCACTCGTTGCCTTTGTGCGATAGTGCCCTTCTACTGCGAACCACCCGTGACCTTCAGAGCTGCACACTCTCAGTGTTGTTACTCGTGACCTATATAGTAAGTAGTCTTGTGTAATGCAGCGAATAGGGCGAGTTGGTAAACGTTATACATGATGAAAACCGCTCAAACGACGACGCCGGAGTGAAGATCACAAACACGACAGGACGAGGCTGTTCTCGCAACTAAAGTTTTGTTAGTGAAATTAACAGAAAGAAAACAGCGTAGCCGATTACATCGACAAACACCTACTTATCCATTAGGCACTACAAAATATTTGGAGTTGAAACGGTTCACACACCGCTATTCATATTAGCTCGCAAAGAACAAACCTCTTTATCAGACAGAGCTACCGAAGGCGCACTGTCAGCTGTCAATAAATTGTCTTTTTTTACCAGTGTACGATGTTCTTATTTTATACTTGCGGCTTAATTAATATACAGAATGGGTGATTACTCATTTCTGAGGAATTAGTAAATATGCCCAATGAACTTCAAGTATATTACAAAAAAGAGGACATATTTTTAATGAAGTGACGAATGCGAATTGTGTTAAATTGCCACGTTTGACGCGGAATCCGCTAAGTTAAAGAAAAATCGGTGAGGTTTTCTCCGCATCCGCTCAAAGGCCGGTGAGCTTTTCTCCGCATCTGCCGGTTTCGCGGTGAGCTTTTCTCCGGTGAGCTCTTCTCCGGTGAGCTTATCTCCGGTGAGCTTTTCTCCGGTGAGCTTGTCTCCGCCGCCCGTCTCGGCACCCGACGACCCCTGACCTCCCAAAAAGTATCAAGTCCGTCTTAGGCCACATACCGAAAGAGGTCATTGTTTATTACGAAGCAAAAGCAAAACGGAACATAATATTGCCGCGTGCGCAGCTGGCCAGGTAGGCAGCGCGCCCGTGGTCTAACGGTTACCGTGCTTACCTTCGACGCAAATTGCCGAGGTTCGATCCCTGGTAACGGATACACTTTTTTATTGTTTCTATAATGTCGCGTTCTGGTAAGTTCTAGAACCCTGTTGCTTATTCGAGGTTAGCTGATTCTACTGCCGAACCTTCTATGCCGATTGGGGCTCCGCGTGGCGAGCCGCAGTCAGTCTCGATCCTGCTGTTTCACCGACATCGATGCCTGCGACGCTAACCTTCTATTTTGTTCACCCGATTAAACGTTTAGTTTCTAAAGTTATTCACCACCTCATCAGTTTTCATTCGTGACAATATATTTATCCTTTGGATGCAAAGAAAAAAAACACTATTTACAAAAACGAGAAGCGATCTGGCCAGAAACCATGATGTTCCATAAAACAGCGTTCTATACTAAACGGCTTCGATGAAATTGGGTTCGAATAAATGGCGTTGAAATAAATATCTTTGATGGAACAGAGTTCGATAAAATATCGAGAGCAGCGAAGAAATAATGGTAGATTGGTTTGTAAAGGTGAGCTTTTCTTCGCATGCATCAAAAGTGTGGTGAGCTCTTCTCCGCATCCCCCGGATTTCTGTGAGCTTTTCTCCGCCGGAGAACAGCGCAACACCGAGAAGATCACGGGAGAAAAGCTCACCGCAAAACTGACAGATGCTGAGATAAATCCACGCAAGTATTCTACGATCAAGCTTTTAAATTTAGTATTTGCGGCTCTACTCTGGGGGCCCCGTGGGGAACACAAAAGGCGATATATACAAAATTTGTATATTACAGACACCAATAGTAACGAAGAAGCAGAGGTCCACAGTTATGCAGGATAGGAAAAATTAACAAAGTGATAGACACGTATTTTTTTCTATTAAGACATTGCCTCAACGTTGAGTTCTATAACGAAGAGACCTCGTCATTGCACCCGACGACCACAGAGAGCCCCCAAATTGTGTCAAGACCCATCCGCACCAGAAATCATAAGTCGCTACAAAAAAAAACAAAAAAAAAAAAAAAAAAACGGAAAAGATTGTTGCTATTATTCATATACCAAAAGAATGCCATTTCCGAAAACGAAAATCGTAGGTGAGTTTCCACCGCATTCATCAAGAGGCCGGTGAGCTTTTCTTTGCGTCGGTCGGTTTTGTGGTGAGATTGTCTTCTATTAGCTTTTTTTCCAAGATTCGCTACTTTGGCATCGACCTGCACCTTTTTTCTTTTTATATCGGAACCGCAAAAAGATCGCACGTGCCTGAAAGACGATGCCGGTTTTCAGTCATCATATTTTCACAAAGCGAGGCATCTGAAGTTCTGTTGCGCACTAGAAGATCAACCGCACCTGGGACCGAACATTTCACCGAACGCCGTTTCATTGAATACATCATAAGTTTCTGCCAATAATATTTGAAAATTTATTCTTTCTTTGAAACCATTGAATCTTGCAAACCAAGAAGTAATTTCTCATTGTCCTCTCGTACGACAGACGCTTAGATGGCACGACGTAGGACACGTCTGGAGTTGTAACCAAGCGGATGGATTCGGGGTTTCCACCACCTCCCCCCTCCACCAACCCCGATTATATATATATATATATATTTTTTTTTTTTTGGTTAGCAACGTTTTTTTTTTTTTCCGCTATTAGGATGTTTTGTTTTAAAATACCGGCCAATTGTTGCAATTGAAAGTTTCGGTACGGGACGACCACTTTTTCGATGAAACGGCGTTCGATTAAATGTCCTGAATCCCTACGCATTTCTCGAGTTTTCTTTTTTATGATTATTGCTTTGCTCGACGACAACTCAGGCGCAGATTTGGAGCCCCCCCCCCCCCCCCCCCTTTTTTTTTTTTTTCTCCCTAAAGACAAACCGGCAAAACACAAAGAAGGTCCAGACTCCTCGGAACGCAATACAACGACGCCTACCCCAGCCACAAGCGAGTGGACCCCCTCCAATAGACCCCTTTCAAAAGTGTGACAACTCTGTGCGCCTCGGGCAACAGTGTGCGCGCTTTCCATGGTGTAGGAATGTTTTTTATTCGGCCTGCTGGCTCTGTGTGGAATAGTGGCATGGCAAGTCAAGTAACGCGGCTGTTTCCCGCCGCCGGCTGGGAAAATAACCTTGCTAGCTAGCTTGCTAGGTTATCAGTAAGGACAGAACGAGCGGGTTGGTATAGGATGGAAGAAAACGAGAAAGGGCGGACAACCGTCCTTCCTCGTTTTCTTCCTCAAGTTTAATTAGTGTTATCCCCAGCGCAAAGAGGGAGCCGGCCCGAAACAAGCCAGAAACAGAAACTCAGCTATTTTTTTGCTGAAAATCGGACTATATCTGTCGGTGCATCGATCTCATGTTTTTAAACTGGAATTGGTCATATTATGCGAGAAAAAAAAACACTCCGGAGGTGAACGCGGTACATGGCTCATAGCTTTAGTGATACTCAAACATTCCACTTTATCTCAGTTTCGCTTGACATAAAATTGGCTCACTTCGAAAAAAAAAAAAAAGTTATTTACTTCTGATTTTGTAAGAAAGACAATCACATGACCCAAAAAGCGCCCAGAGCCCCTTGACGCTGTTACTTGGTGCCTCAGCGTTTACCTGTTTGAGTGTTTTGCGGAGGCGGTGTCTCGTCCGGGCGAAGAAAACAAAACAACAACAAATGAGGTTCTCGGTAAAAGATGCCGGGGTCTTAGTGGCAATTCAGCTTTGTGAAGTGATTAATCGGAACATGTAAGTATAAAAGTTAGTTAAAACCTTTTTTTTTTGTTTCATAGCTTTCTGACAAAGGAACTACGCTTTGATCAGTACGTATATAAGACGCAACACTATCTAAACTTGTGGTAATTGATTTTTTGGCATTTCGACAGTACAACTTATAGTTCTGCTTCCGTGCAATTTAGAAATCGTACACCTATTTAGAAATCAGGGTGCCCGTTGAAATAAAACGAAATCCGGTGCTCTGGAAAAAAACGAAAAAAAGCTGGGACTCTTATGGCTGTTGATTGCATCGCGAAATGGTTAATTTCGTATCTTTTTTCTCACAAGGAGATCAGACACTTTTTAGAGTGAGTAGCTTTATTTTTCAAAGCACTCCTTCGCAGGAATGAAAAGTAGGCTCTGAGGGGCCGCTATTAGGACGCAACGCTTTCGCAACATTTTAATTTATGACACAACACCACGAAAGAAATGTATGGCCTATTTCGCTCTTGTACTGACGATATCAACAATCTACATGCAATTTGGAAATCGTATCGTGCGAAAAATCTCGGAACACGGATTAACCGAAAAACCGATCCAAATCTTTTTCCGAAGTAAACCCGGGCAGCGAAATGAGGCGTTCTGTAACCGCGTTTATTTTTTTCTTCCTGATCCGGTAAGAATGGGACAAAGAGCCTCCTTCGCGATGGGCTTGGAGACCCACAACTTTCACTGCTATCCTCTTTCTAAACTGCATAAAAATGAAAAAAAAAATGAAAGCCGTTTACAACTCCCTGTAACGCCGAATTGGAGCGCAGCTCTTGAGGGGGAGGAGGGAAGGGTAATTAGGGGTGGGTATACCCCTCCTCCTCCCCTCATTCTTCAATCTCCTCCGGGGGAGGGGGGGGGGTCACGTGACCTCGGCGGGAGGGGGGTCACGTGACCCCCTCCCGCTCCTCGCCCCAGGTCACGTGACCCCCTCCCCCTCCTCCCCCAGGTCACGTGACCCCCTCCCCCTCCTCCCCCTCCTCCCCGAGGTCACGTGACCCCCCCCCCCCCCCCCCCCCCCGAGGTCACGTGACCCCGGGGGGGCTCGCGCGGTGCATTATGAGATATTTCCCATAATGCACCGCGCGGTTACGCCGACGGCGACGCCGCTCAAGCCGGAAACGGGCGCCTAAGAGTAGCGCTCTAAAAGCCATTCTCGCAGCTTGCAGGGCGGGGTGACGGGATGGGTGGGTTAAGTGGGGCGCTTTCAGGGTCAAGCCGTCCGCTGATAACCGGAACAAAAAGACAAGCTTTTTCTTTATTTTTTGTTTGGAAATAGCACTATATCGCGTAAGCAGGTGTGTGGAAAGGCTTCCCCCCCAGCGCCATCTGGATTCCGGAAAAGTTCCTATCGGAGATGAAATTCTACTGAGATATCCTCTTAACGGCGCGGTGATGGACACGCAGCGCCATGGGGTGAGCGGTCGTGGAAACTGACGAGCGCAGCGGTCAACGGGAGCCCTGTCGACGCGCGCCAGCCAATAGAGCCGAAGGATCGGGGAAACTAGGTGCCATTTTCGCGCTTCAAACTGATGACGTCAGCTCGCTCCCTGAGACAGTTAATGTTTTCGCATTAATAAATACACAGTCCAAAATACCTTGTCTGCAGGCAAGTGTCGGCGCCAACTTGTGCTTAGTCAGGTGGCCACCGTCGGCGGCGAAGCAAATTTAGTCCAGCATATTTAGTGCGCAGGCGACCATTGGTAATAAATCATACTTAGTCCAGCATGCTTATTCCACAGACAACCGTCGGCAGTGAGCCACACTTACTTACGCATACTTGGTCCGCAGGCGAACATCAAGGGCGAATCATACATAGTCAGGCACGCCCAGTCCGCAGGCCTGGTCGACACCGAATAATACCGACGAACTCGTAGATCCCACTTCACTCGAACTTAACTTCCAACGATCTTAAGTGGGTGTCAATACGTTTCGTAAATCCCCCTTCCCTCAAAACGCTCTCTTCCCTCGCCTCGCACTTCACTCGAACTTTTCTAAAAAAAAATCGAGTGAGCAGTTGCGCCGCCCTTCCTTCATCATGCCTCGTCTTCGTCGAGCCCCCTTCATCGCAAAAGATGGCGGCGTCCCGGAGCGACGCCGCTCGCAGGATCGCCTCTTTTGAGTTCGCGGCTCGTGCCTGCCACCTTGTGTTCGGGGCTAGCTACCCGCTCGGTTCGTCGGTGCTGCAACGAAGTCTGTTGGACCACCTGAACCCGATGGAGGTGTACAGCGACGGACTGAACCTGATAGAGCACTTCGCTCGCATAGGTTTCCTGTAATCAGAGATCATAGCAAGTAAGTGTTCATAGTTCTGACAATCGCCGAATCATTACATGATGACGAGAAATGCATAATAGAAACAAGAAAACACGTGAATTTATCACTCATGCAGCGGTTTACCATGCTCGTTGCCGTGCAACATTCACATGCGGCACTTGAACAAGTCCAATGACTATTCTCAAAAAAACGTTTTTTGATTGAAAGTTCCTGATCTATTAAGCACGTATTTGTTAGAAACGGGCTGCAAATATTACTTTATATGCTTTGGGTTGTTCGTTCAAACGGGCATATAAATACAGCTTTACCGATTTTATTCCGTAATTCACAGACTCCTGCATAACGGCTTCAACGCAGCGTATAGGAACATTCTAATATAAAAAGCTAATGAAAGCACAAAGAGCTAGCTCTAGTATATCGTGTCGCTTAATAAGCTTGACTTATTTTTTACATCTAAAAAGTACTGCAAAACCTGGTAGACCTGGTAACAAAAAGTATACCCACCCTCCACTCGCAAATCGTCTAACACAGATGCATTTATTTTGTTTACCTGACCCCGCACACAAACAGAATGCCGCCTTTGTGGGTCACAAATGGTATAATCTAAAATTTCGATGATAAAAAAAATGTACATAAAAAACGTTTCCCAGTTAGAGATCCCCTATGTGTTTTATGGAACGCACCTGAGTGGCCCATTAATCCGCACACCTAGATTTTTCTTATTCGATCTGGTTTTGTGTTTGCAGACCTTACTTGGATGTTAGAATTGCACACTGCTTGTCACTAAATTTACCACGTGCAATAATTTCTAACATAAATATCAGTTTAAAAAATCTTTTAGAACTTAAACTCGGAGATTCTTCTGCCCCATAAATCACACAGTGCATCCTAGGTAATTCGAAGAGTCTTGACCCATGACAAAAAGAATGTCTTTAATAGAACCTTGTTTACAAAGTACACTGAGAAGCTGGTTATAAAGGTACACCTTCAAACTAATGTAACATATCACACAAATTTTAAAACCATGATATGCACTCACTATATAGCTTTCGTTTATGCTTCAATTATTTTCTTTCGCCTGTGATTATTTGCAACGCTGCATTGAAGCTATTATGCTGGAACCTGAGGTTCACAGACGGAACTGTTAGAGCTGTTTCTAAATGTCAGTTAGAAAGAATACTGTAGATTTAAAAAAAAATCAACAAAATAAAAAGTAACCTTTTTAGAGAAAAGAGATGTTAAAAAATTGTACATTGAATTCGTTTTTAGAAACTTCAAAGAAATTTAAATATATTTAACCTGTGTACCTACCTATACGAACTAGATATTCTCAAATAGCTTTCATTGACAGCTCGGCAACGATGTGTTTGATGGCTTAGTGTTATATTAAAATTTAGCGCTATATCCTTAAAATGTTTTCAAACGGTTTACAAAATGATATTTGAATTTCATGTCACATATCTAAAAAAAACTGGTTATTATACTTCCTCAAGCAAGTTTACGCTCATAGGTCAATCGGACGCCCGCAAATGGCGCATGATCATAATGTGATTGATTCATTTGCTTACCCCATTTTGTGCATTTCTCGATAAAAAAAATACCTTCCTGTCAGAGTGATGAGCATGAAGACTTGCTCGCCACGGTCTATGATTAGAAGCGACCCAAATAAGGTAAAATGTTTAGTTTTAGCTAGGGAGGATGTTTTGGGTTCGTACATGGTAGGAGAAAGATACAGTAAAAAATACAACAGAGTACAAGGGATTTTTTCAAAATCCGTTATTATTGAACCACCAAGTACGTCACGTAGAAGCCAGATTTTCCAGCCGTAGACCTAGAGTACCGATTTGGGTAAGGCTTTGTTTCGATCTCTTTTAATGGATTGCACGAGACATATGACTGTGCTCACACACGTATATTATGAAAGGGTGACTTCTAAAAGCCTGAGCAGAGGGCAGCAAAAGCCTGATTTTTTTTTCTTGGCTATTAATGGCACGAACCTGTCTAAGTAAATGTAGAGACAACGTGATCCTCTGAAATTGAAAAAAAAGAAATATTCGAAAAGCCTTCTAGTCAGTATAGTTTGCTTTTAATTGGGGAATATCTCAAGATGTTTGCCTATCGAGTATTCTCGGTCATTTGGAAGTTTTAATAAAGAGTTCTATTAGATTGTTCCGACAACCTCGATAACAATAGCCGATACTCCGTCGAAGCCTTTGCGGGCGCATTGTACCGTCATTGGGTATCTTTATCGGAAGTATTGAAAGGATCTACTAAAACTTCCCAATAGCAGAGTGTTACCGCTGGGTACCATTGCCACGGTGAGGCTTCTGGCGCGCGTTGAAGAGTATGCTTCGAAGTCGCAGCACTACCTCACAGTTGCAATGCCGTTCTGCAGGCCAAGCTCTGCTACAGCCTCGACGAAGCGAGTATTAAGAGTAAATAATAAATAAATAAATAAAACAATTATTATTAAAACAATATAAAAATAAAACTTTCTATTAGCCCATGTAATTCATAGTTTTGCCTGCCGATCTGTGTAATTTTCTCAGTTTAAAAGAAATACTCATCAGAAGTCCCGAATGCTCAGCTCGTAAACATAAGTGGCATTGCCAAATCGAATCACAATGTGAACTTCAAAAGTATGTAAGATGAAGACGACTTTGAAACCAGCGGACCAAAACCAGAAGTGATCTCAAAACATTCGGCGCTAGCCATAACCACCAGGAAGATTCTTTAAAAAAAAGTGATGCTCTATTGTAACAGTTGTCAGTTCGTGATTTGCTTTTAGTTTCGTGACGGTGGCAATTCTTTAAGTTTTTTTTTTTCCCTCTGAGAGGAAGACATAAGCACGAGAGAGCTCATACGCTTACTTTCTCAAGTACTTCCACGAACAATTTTGTAAGGTTAGTGCAGATTAGACATGTCTTTGATCAGTGCAAACACGCGATTACCGGTCAGTCAAGATAAACAAAGGGCAAATGCAGACCTTGGCTGGGATTCACATTCTCATAGCCTCCCCAGAGAGCGGATGTATTATGGTCCCTGTTACACAAGTTGCCGTTGATCATAAGTCACGTGACGAGAGACAGGTTTTTCAAACTCCAAAACGTGCTTCAATTTGTTCAGCTTCAGGCTCTCACGAACGATGAAATGCAAAACAAGTTGTTCCAGGCTCTTGCAGTTTTCGATTTGTTTTGTCTGGCCTGTATGTAATTACCCCGCCCGCAAAGCTTGTGTGCCCTATTGAAAAAAAAAAAAATCTTTGTTGAACAAAAAATGAAAGACGTTTACAATCCCCTATAAGGCCAAATTAGAGCGCAGCTCTTGAGGAGGAGGAGGGGAAGGTACGAAGAGGAGGCCATGCCTACTCCTCTCCTGCTCGCCTCCCATTTAGGAAAAATTTTTCGTTAAATTTAGCGGTGAAAAGTTTCCGCTAAATTTAGCCGGGAAAATTTTTCCGCTAAATTTGGCGGGAAAATTTTTTCAGCTAAATTTAGCGGGAAAATTTTTTCTGCTAAATTTTGCGGGAAAATTTTTTCTACTAAATTTTGCGGGAAAACTTTTTCACTAAATTTAGCGGGTAAATTTACCCATAATGCACAGCGCAATTACGCCGACGCCGACGGCGACGCCGCTCAAGCCGGAAACGGGCGCCTAAGAGCAGCGCTCTAAAAACCAGATTAAGCTGGTACCAGCTTCAAGCTGGTTTATTGCCCCCGCATGCCCAGTTTGTTTGGCATGCTCGGCATGCTGGTTGATCTGGTCATGCTGCTTGATCTGGTCATACTGGTCATGCTGGTTGATCCCAGCTTCAAGCTGGGTTATTGCCCCAGCATGCCCTATTTGGCATGCTGGTCATGCTGGTTCAACAGGTCATGCTGGTTAAGCTGCCGGACTTCCCCACCAGTTTAACCAGTTTAAGTTAATACACAGGATAAACAAGCCAAACTCTTCAGAAAAGTCAACTCAGCATCCAATTTATTATTTTCGTACTCGCGGCCTGTTCACATGAGCTCAGATGCTATACATCCTCGGCACTGACGCAGTACTAACCGACGCACAGACAGCGGTTCTCTGTGCAAAGCAAACAATGTTATTAAACCTAGATTGCTTATCTCTCAACACAAAAATGTCTCGACACACGCCGAAAATAGGCAATAACAATAGAAAATACTGCACGGATGGGAAAAGCGAACCTGGGTCCCGCCAGTGATAGGGGCGAAGCGGCCTCTTACGTAGTCGGCAGAGGCGAGGAAATCCGTGTGGCTTGGATGGCATTGGCGATACTCCTCGGCACCACCGTCATTCACGAGCGCACACACGTTCGAAGACACGAAGCGACACCTCAGTCGGGACGTCCGACCTCTTCCCGCGCTCAACGGACTGCCGCTCGCTGTCATCTCAAAACGCGCTTTGATCGCATCGCCGTCCAAGTAGTCTCCGCACGGAGCACACTGCCGTCCCTTCGAAATTCTGTCCAAGCTAGCCCAACGTGTCTCAAATTATTCGTGTCTCAAATCATTCTCTCTCTCTTTTTTCTCGCACATAAAGAAAGCTCGCAGCGCGCCTGGAACGCCCGGTCCCATACCAAAAATGAAAGGACAAAGCATTGGAAGTGGCCTCGTTCCAGCCCAAGCCGACCTTGGCGCGCGCGCTTCCAGCAAGGCCCGTTCGACCAGCTCTAGCCGACCTTGTCATGGGCGCTCCCAGCAAGGCCAGCTTGACCAGCATGACAAGGAGTTTGACCAGCTTCACCAGCTTGTCTCCCAGCTTGACCACATTGGCTCCATGGAAGACCAGTTTAACCATTTAGGACCAGACTGGCTCCCAGCTACACCAGATTGAATCTAAAACCAGATTCTAGTTAGACCAGGCTGTTTTTTACTGAAACCAGACAGACCAGCGCAAATTCTAGCTTGCCCAGCTTAAACCAGCTTGATTGTCAGTTAAACCAGTTTAATTACCACATTGACCAGTTTGACCAGCTTAATTACCAGCTTAACCAGTTAGGTTTGTTTGCTGTTTTTTTCAATAGGGTGTGGACGAACAAATGATATCGTCCGCTTGGTGATGCCCATCCAGGCAGTATCTTCCATTGACGCCGATCCCAGTTGGACTGAAGAACTTTTTTTTTGCGACAGTGCAAGTCCTTCTGCTTGGTTAAAAGATCTATAGTGGGAAAAGGACCGTGCAAGTTGAATCGCCCCCAAAAAAATTGATCTTGGAGGAGCCGCGGTAAGGTTCATTCTTGATACTCTTCTAACAAGTCAGAGATTCACATATTCTCCGACAGGTACTTTATAGGTCTAGAAATGCTCACCTTACAGGAATGGTTATGAGCCCACAAACCGGGGAAGCGGTGCAGAAACTTCCGGAGGCATAATAGTTTTAATTGATTTATAGTCCTCACTCTAATTTAAAGGACAAAAACATTGAAAGTGGTGATTTGTCATGTCTAGTTTGAAGTGACGACAAGGTGCGTTTGACAAAGTTGAAGGACAAGATAGTTGAGCTCAATCTGTGGACATCAAACGGGGTCTCTAGAAGCAGCGTGAACGAACAAGCAGAAATATTGAGGTACCAGGGCCTGCAGCAGTCAAATCATACAACATGAACATAGGCGGTGTTGACCCAATTGACCACTTTATGTCTTAAAACCTTACAAAGATTCCGACGAAAAATGGACCGTCAGAGCCTATGCACACTTTCTTGTTTTTGCTGCGTGCGAGGGTGGGTTGATTGGATGCAACACTGTATTCAACATGGCGTACCAAACAAGGAAGTCCTCGGAACTTCTAGATTTCAAAATTAAAATTGCAGAACAGCGTATTCTTTCTGCAAAGCAGGCACCACCTCGCCAGGCAAATTGAAGCGAAAATTGACAGTCTCCTAAAAAAGAGAGGCTAGAGGATACTTCTGATGCTGAAAACAGCAAATAAGAATGGCCCCTAACGACACCCAAGCGACAACGCGTTTGGCCTTTGCCGCCAGATGCTGTCGGGCTTGACTGGACGAACCACGTCCCAGAGCATGTCACGCTCCAACCGTAAAGGAATTGCAGGAACCAAAGATGCACAGAGAAGTCCGATTTGCTGCGTAAAGTGCAAAGTTTTCCTCTTATCTTAAAATAGATGTTTCATGGGTTTTCATAGCGCGCCGAAAGTTGCCGTACCAAATTGGGTGCCTGCAGTAGTGACTCCGCCTAGCATAAGAAGATGCTTTACAAGTATAGTCTGTACGTTCTATATAGAAGCCAAAACAAAAATAAAGTGTGACTTAAAAATTTAATTTGTTTTTTTTTTTCAGTTCTGCAGAGTTTAATTGACTGTCCCGAATACTCAGCAAAACAAGACTAACTAATATTTATGTACAGTGATTAGATATATTATGAACAATGCACAAGTAATGTTTACATATATATATATATATATATATATATAACTTTAATAAAACTTACTTGCATAAACTCTTTATTTTCATATTGCTTATGTTCAAAGCTAGACATTGAGGGTTGTTTTTTGTCGTCTGAAGTTGAGGCAAAATTGCCCAAAGCAGTAAGTTCGCCATTTTGTAATAAAAAAATAAATAAAAGTCATAAAAGGCAAACTGAAGGTTTTTCGTTCTACAAAACGTCCGTAATCACTTTTAAACGCTGAAACAAATATTATCACTATGAAATAAATGAACTGTTTGGAAATAACGGCCACAATTGAGAAATCCAATCGTTTTTTTTTTTTTTTTTTACGCATTCCATCAGATGGCACTTCAGAATGTTTATCTATATAACTATAAAGTTCCGATTTTTATAAAATTTTGTTTCGCTCAACCTAAGACTTCTGCTATCACATATATTATTTTATTTTCATCCAAAGGTCCCCCCCCCCCCTTTCCACCAAGTTTGGTGCAATTCATATGAAACCACCCAAGTAAAGTGTATGCAGAATCTCTGGAAACCGCTCATCAAAGCACACGCCCCGCTCCTTGGTAAACTTAAACATGTTTCGATTATTCTCGTATACCCGGTGATCATGTTAGTTCGTCTTGTGTGCAGCACATCAAGAACATATAAAGCTCCTTCTAACCAAGCATGGCTAACCACAACGCACGCATAATGCAGGAATTGCACATTCTGTGCTCTCCCGGTGTATCAAAATAATCAAGACAAGTTTATCTTCAATACGAAGAAAGCAAAAGACAAACAGGGGACAGAGACACTGCCTCTGTCCCCTGTATGTGTTTTGATTTCATCGTATTGACTATTAACCCAACACGCTCGTCAAACTCATCAAGTTTATCTTATCTCAGATAGTGTTATATGTCTGGCACCTAACCGTTTCGGGTTTCCCCCTCCTCAAACAGAACAACAAAGTGCGAGTGGCGAGTGCAATCCAAATGCTGACACAGCGTTCGCCTCTTCTCTCATTGTGGACGAGTTCCAACCAATCCAACGTTGTTGGATCGATTAGTAGACACGCTATCCGCAATCAATAGACGAGCGTCGTTCGATAACTGTCCTTTCTCGTGGTCTGCACGCGAGCAGGAATGGTCAAATAGCGATCCTAGCACCGGCACCTACACCGCACCCGCGGGCAAGGCAGAAGAGTAGCTTATGAACAACGCTCTTTTTAAGAAAACTTTACGCTCACTATAAAAAAAAAAATGCTAAGTCCACTTCACAGCAAGCAATGCGCATCCAACATTCCATCGGATTCGCTGCTTTTGTCCATATGAGCGACACCGAGAGGAGCAGCCGCGAAAAGGCGACAGGCGTTTTGGGTAGCTTGTCAGCTAGTAGAGTTAGGCCGAACATCGTGCTTGAGAAGGTTCGAATTACTACCGAGGGTCCCCTCAAGGGGTCAAAAACAAAGCAACACCAGGGACGCGCTCTACTTTTAACACGCGCTAAACGAGCGGGCTCCGGGCTTCAGCGTTCCTACGGCATGCTCGTTCTCGATTGTTTGTTTTACCACAGTATACTTTCTAGAAAGGAGCATTCACGAGAAAGTCGCAGCCCAGCGAGACACGTTTATCTTATTTTTTCCGGTACGTCTCGTTCCCAGATTTATTTCGCTGAAGTTGCCGCGGCTCCAGAAACGGCGGCACTGCGATCGCATCTATACTCCATTCTGCATCCGTTTAAAGGGGTGATTTTCGTAGAAAACTCGCGTAAAAATGGCACCTTCCAAAGCCACGCGCTTGCGTCCGTGCCTTTGCAAGCTAAGCTTATGTTTCTGAAATGGAGTCTACCTACCGAGACCTTAGTGCTGGAGATTCTACTACACCAACCGCAAGCCATCACGTGGAAAAAATTGGACAAGAGTGGACGAGTGCTACGTCATCGCTTGGATGAGACTCGTGTTCAATTCGTTAAATCACGGGTGTTCACTGATCGAAGAACTCGAGTCTTCAGATGAGTGACAACAACGCAGCCCTATTGGGACAATTTTTCGTTGCACGAGGGAGTTACGTGAAAGCGCAAAGAGACAGTCATATCAAACATTTCAAACATCAAACAAATTGCTAGCACATTCGTATTACGGGAATCTCGTTTCGGGAAGAGCAGGCGCATGTATACAAGATACCAGTCGGACCGGTTCTAGGTCAGGTCTCTAACGATCCGTGCCGGGTCGGGCCTGGAAACTCGGGAACTCTTATTTCTTTAGTATGGCACCTGTCTTTATCTTTCAAATTTAAGAATAAAAAAAAATTAAATAAATGAGGCAATCGATAGTGCGTGCCAACTGCGTCGCCTTCTGAGCGTTCTAAACGAGGGTTTTCAAACAAAAATAAAATCATGAGTATGTTAGAAGGAGTTTTCTTCAGCTAAGGGAAAACACGGATAACATCTACTTAAGGAAATTTCACTCCGTACTCGTATTTGTCGTTGCAAAACATTTTTGTTTTCTTGTCGAAACACCTCCGCAGAAAGGCAGCGTCTAAAGATGCACGCAGCATCATATTGTTTTACACTTCATTTTTTTTTTTCACGCAGAGACAGCCTTTTCAAACTGGAAAGAATTGATCTTAAAGTAAGAATGAGAAATTAATTTTATCGACAACGTATTCAGTCGGGTTACTGCCTGCAAAGAAATACGGCGCAAGTATTACTGGAGTAATTTTTCGGTGAGCTTGTCTCAGCCTCATCAAGGTGCCTAGCGTGATAGTTTTGAGAATACATGTTTTGTCTTCGTTACTTCAATTATTTCCTGGTCCTCATCCTGCCTTGAAACAACCAAAATTTTGTCTACAAGCGCGTAAGTATGTGGTAAACTTGGACACGCCATTGCAGAGAGAGAAGATTTGTGGAAGAGATCTTATCTGGATACGTTTCTGAGTGAATAGAATAGAAGCTGTGTGACGACAACGGATGTTGGCATGCTTGTTTCGAGCATGAAGTTTACTGTTCTTCTGAGCGTCATCCTCATCGCAACAAAGCCTGACTTTGCCAAGGAACTGAAAAGCTGGAAAGATGTCTTACAGGAAGATAGTTTTTGGCTTTTCCTTACTTTTGCGGTTGAGACAAAAAGGCTGGATATCCTTTTGCCTGATCAATGCCTAGCTGACAACAGGGAAGTGATGCAGCAGTTTATGAAGGGGCTACACTTAGCGGCTCGCTTATCAACACAATATGACTGCACTACACGCACTTGCGACGATATACACTTACAAGCCAGCAGCCTTCTAGTCATCTTATGTGGAAGTGAAATAGGACGTGATTTAGAACCTCGGGTAAGCAGTCCGTATATAAACACCATTGTTGTTGCGCCAGATGAACTGATATCCAAGGCACACAGCATTGTGTGGGATCAATTCGGTTGGACCTTTTACGATCGATTTATGTCCGGCGGCTACGCCATTATAACTGCGGTTAACGAAACTCTTATGCTCACGAAGAACATGAAGACAGAATGCTTAACCTGCAATGACAGCCCTTTGTCTGTGAGTAAGACTCCGCTCCTGCTTCGACAAGTTTCTCTCCGAGGTAATAATTTTACGGCACATTGCTGGGGCGTGGAAAGTTGTTTGCATCCGTCGTACACAACAATTATTACAGCTCTTAGGCATAAAGGTGGTAGAATATATACCAATTTTGAAAGTGATATTGGCGCCGTGAGACCGGTCAATACTATGCTAACCCACCTGCTCATTCATGCCTTTGATACTGTGTATAGTTACCCGAAATATGTGATAGTACATTCCCACCACCCGTATGAAAATCTAGCCTTTTGTAGAAGAAGGCAACCGATCCCGAAGGAAGCGGTTCTCGTCCTTCCCTTCACATGGCGGGTGTGGGTCACGTTGTTGACGGCTTTTTTTATGAGCATGTTATCGCTTTTTGTGACATTCCGCATAATTGTGGGCAAGGCTGCTCACCTCAACACGATTGCCTTTTCTGTTGTGGCCTTGTTGCTTCATCAAAGTGACCAACTTCCTCGCTCATTTCGAAATCATGTCTCTACCAGAGTCATTATGGGTCTCTGGGCTCTCATGAGCCTGATCATCGGCACCGGATTCAAAGGTACGCTCACTGCCCTGCTCAAGTACGTCCCCTTAGAAGGTGAAATTCCGGATGGTGTATCTATTGCGAACCTTTTATTGAATCACTACACCCTTTGTTTGATAGGTGATAAAAAATTGATAGCTCCAGGGCTCACAAGGCTCAAAAGGAGAACCGCGCTGAATTCCCACTATCAAGACACACGAAAATTTTGCGATCCTTTAGAAGGAAAAGATATGAATGACGGAACCATGAGGGTGATACTTATGGCACCGCCGCCACTGAGCCCAAACACAAAACAGATAATCAATGTCGTGCGTGACATGGGTAAATACGTACCACTTCGTTATTCACAAAAACAGACTTACACAATAATGAAGGCGGCCTCCCCATATAAAAAGGCGGTCGCATCAACGCTCCTTCGGGCGCGAGAAACTGGACTCTTTGAGAGAACAGAAAAGCTCAAAGCTCTCGAGATTGACCATGGAATGTGGGATGGCACGACAACAACAGCCCAGGAAGTGTTAACAGTTAACGATGTGAAGCCTTACTTTCTTGCCCTATTCTTGGGGCTGGTTACAGCTTCGCTCGTGCTCCTCTTTGAAGTATGCGTAATGCGTCGTCCATCATGCGTGAAATTCAGAGCATGGAAAAGACGCCTGTGGAGGGGTCTAACATTTCGTCATTGTTAAACACTTACACTCACTGGTGTTATCCGCTGACGCTTTGAGCCTCTACATATTTAATGCGGCCGCTATCGAGCTAGTTTGCACGAGGCCGGTATCCCGCTGTCATATGCCTCTGTTGGCTTTGAAGACGTGACCTGTCAGTTGGTTACAATATTTCTTTTTCACGCAGGATGCACCGATGCGCTGCTTTTGCTTTCTAGATTGCCATCGAAGATCATCCCCTAGGGGTATTCTGCATCCGCACAAGGATTACAATCGTTTCGTGTAAACGTGCTCAACAATTCACCTTCTTCAGGGGTCCATCTGCTGGCCCCGCCAACGTTCGCTCCACGCTATCGCGCCCCTTCTTCACAATAAAAAAAAATATAAGAACCGTTCTTGAATCATTGAAAGAAAAATAAGGTAAAACGATTCCCACAAACACGTATAAATATTTTCGAAATGCCGCAGTGTCGGTGGCGCTAGGAGCGACTATTCTATCTTTGGGTGTTCCCATATACCGCTCCTCGTCTTTTGGGTGCATGTTGAAGATCTTGCCCAGTCAGACAAGCGTAATCAGTAAACTTCGCTGATGAGTTTATTTTCAGGAGTTAGAAAATATACTTAAACTGGTTGCCTGCATGAAGTTTTTCATGTTTGTGGTAGATACACGCTCAGAAAGTGACCCACCTAGGGAGGCTATCCAGCGTAACTCAATTCCTCCAGCGAAGACTACGGTACGGAAGACGACAGACAAGACCATGGAGTGCACGTGCCTCAACTTCGTACACTAGTGACCGTGCAGGCAGTGCGGACACTGTTCTCGAACATGCAGGTGCACCTGTCAATCAATAATCCGCGTTTTCGAAAACGGCATTCCGAGCGCTCATGCAACGCGCCCCAGTCTTAATCTTAAAAAAATGAGGGATTTATGTTGCTCTTGATGCCTTTTACTCGATTCGCGTGGCTCTCATTACCTTTAGGTTCTTGTGAGTGATTATTGTGCAGTTCTTGCGTGATGTGTGCCATATATAACTACTGCGTGATGCCCATTAAAGACCTCAGGCAGGAGTGGTACTACACTGTTTTGTTGTTTGTTTCTTTTTTTCATCTAGAACGTAAACCAGTGTCGCCGTACTTTAAAGGCCGACCGAGCTTAAGCTGCATAAACATGAACGTCTCATTTGTTTTGTTTTCGATTTTACTCGATTGTCATATTTGTTGCTGTATTCGACTGGCGATACGTTTACACCATTGCTTTTTTTTTATGACTGTGCAACTCAGTACGTCTGGGCGCATCGTCTATTGTGAAAGTGGTACTAGTGTTTTGTTTTATTTTACATTATGTATTCATTTTTTATTTGTATGTCATCACATATATGACCTTGTTTAGGAGCACTCTGTGCTATAGTTGTTGCATTTTACTATCAGTGATGGTTATCGCACTCGTTTGTACGTGATGTTTATAAGATCGTATAGTTTGTTACGATTACCATTCTTGGTTTATCCGCGTGAAATTTGTTCTATAAATATAAGATGTTCATATTATGACTACGTTAGGTGTATAATTATTGTAATTGTTGTTGTATTTTGCTCGCGTTGTATATGTCTGCCAAGTTCATTTTTAATTCGTCAGAAGCTGAGTGTAATAGTAAGGCATCGGCCACAATTCTGTAACTTCCAGGCGATTGTTTTTCTCAATTTTCTGAGACAAGCCTCAGACACATTTTGTTTAGGTGGCTATTTTGTGGTTGTCGTTGCCTCTCTTGTATTGTCCTTGTTGTGTTTGGCTCGCGTGATAATCGTAGTGACAGCACAGATGAGCTTGGATTGGTGAATTTGTTTCGTGTGATTGTTAATGTTGTATCTAACTAAGTACTTTTTGTCTCACTATTTTTCTGGCTTATCATGCATATGCTTGTGCTTTGACAGCAGTTTGATTATAATTTTCGCTGTTTCGTCCCATTCGCATCATGTTTAGTTCCCTACTTTAGAAGTGATGAATCATTCGACTGTCCACAAAAGTAGGTTTGTTGTAATTTTCGTTGTTTTTTTTATTTACTGAAGTGGTCTTCTTCCTCAACTAATTCGTATGTGCTATACACATTTTTTGTAACACAAAATAATGCCTCGTTGCTTGTAGAGTACTAAACTAAACACTTCTCAAGCTTTAGGCAGACGCGCCCAAGGTTGAAAAATAACTAAATTGCCCTTGCTTGACCTTTATCTATCAGCTAAGGTTTTAACTTGGGATGTTCATGGCACGACAATCGAGAGAATATTCTGCTTCATACGGAGCTACGTTTTCACCTATTCTGAGCGTATTCTGTAGATGGATATTGGTTGTGAAAGTGCTCACTATGTCTGTGTGTGTTTTTAATATGATTAAACTTTCGTCCTTAAACTTGTGGTATTATTTGTCGTAATCTCGCTCTAGAATAATCGCCCCCGATCGGTCTGTGCTTCGCTCGTCTCCCAGGGAGTGACAGAACACAACGAGAAGACAGCGAATGGGTTTACTGTACTTCCCGGTTGCCCCTCGTTCAGAGCCGGCAGTCCGGGGCCGCCGACCCTGGTTGTCGGCCGTCGTTCAGAGCTCGCAGTCGGAGTCCGTGTCCAGGCTTGCGGATCGTCCTTCCCACGCCAGCGCTGCGTAGGCTAGTTGTCCCGGGCTATCATAGCCAGAGTCTCGCTGCGGAACCACTCCGGGATCGCCATGGCCCAGGCCGGTATGGCCAGGGCTCACCGTTCCCTCCGGTCCTGGTCAAAGCCTCGTTGGTAGACCGCTCCGGGGATCGCCATGGGCCAGACCAGCCAGAACGGCTCCATCGTTCCTGCCCGGCCCCAGCCTCGTGCAGCACGTTCTGTCTGGCGCCAGCTCGTGTATGTTCGGCACCGTGATCTTCGGCCGACCGCCTGTCACGTGGCCTCCGTCTCCACCCTCGTCTCCCACAAACTTCAGTTATGGTTCCTTTGTCCTTGCTGCGGCTGTGCCTTGTCTTCGTCTGCGTTTACTCAGCTGTTCGTTCTTATCAACCAAGAGTTCTTGAGCTGTTGTGAGGCCCATTTAAAAAAAAAAATGTATATAAGAATGACACTTCATATTACATCGCGATTTCTATGCGTTCTGTATTATCAATATCCAGGGAAATTTTGCATATAAAAAAATCACTTAATATAAAAAGTATTTATAGCGTCATTCCCAGTGCGGCTTTCTTGGGAACAGAGAAAACATAAAATTAGAGGAATATTTCTCATATATGTTCATGAGATGTCGACGAATACAATCTTGTAATAAAACTATTTCTGCGCGTTAAAAGCAGGTGATTCAATGGATCAATTTTAAAACCCCATCAAACAATATACTGGAGG
The DNA here is from genome assembly GCA_013358835.2 of Ixodes persulcatus. Classification (NCBI taxonomy): domain Eukaryota; kingdom Metazoa; phylum Arthropoda; class Arachnida; order Ixodida; family Ixodidae; genus Ixodes; species Ixodes persulcatus. The sequence continues at coordinate 253,722 of JABSTQ010009767.1, forward strand.
TCGCCATTTCTTTAACACGAAGACTGTGACGGAAGTGTAGTCCTCGGCGTAAAGCTGGTGCAGCTAGCACTTCTTTTGTCTACAAGCTGAACCGAGTTCACGCCGAATACTGACACATCCCTCGTGTCAAATACGTGCCCAGGTTGGATGATCGATCTCTGACAAACTCAGACAGTTGGCGCACCATAGTGGAGACTACAGGAAGCTCGGTGGCCCGAGCTTTTTTCAGCGCTTTCCTCAGCAATAACCTGGACGTTTTCGACCTAAGCTTCGATAGCAACTGCAGAAGAGCAATCCTCTTCAGTTTTATTAAGCTTTCCCATAATACCATCAAACGTTTTGTCGTACTGAGACAGCTTAGTACGAATAGATTTTATCTCGCTTAAAGGAGACGTTTGTCCTGCTTTAATATCATTAAGAGCTGTAATGAATGATATTCACAGGTCGTTTGTGTGTTAGCCTAGCGAGTGGTCGGACCCGGATTTTCTTCAGTGTCCCGAGCACCGTTTAGACATTTTATTAAACCACATTAAAATGTGTTTTTTTTTTTGTTTTTTTTTTTAGTCTTGTGTGGCGCGCAAGAACTCACATCAGCTATTGTAAACGACTTAATTTTCGCGAGGACCTAAATTTTGCGAATTTCGCGAATCGCCGACAATTGGCGAAAAATAGGTCCCGCGAACAATTCCGGTAAAATGTAAACATATTGGAACTTATATTGAGATACCACCGCGTCTCGAAAAGTAGAACCCCCGAATTATTCCCAAACTTCAGCTTTGACCTAGATCGCGAAATAGTGATCCCGCGAAAAATAGGTCGTTTAGGGTATGCCATCGTGCTCGTGCCACGCACACCGTTGTAGAGAACTGTGGAGTTCTTGATATTTCTAGCTATATTCTAATCATAGCGATGCCTGGAACTCCAGTTTTCTGGTATCGTTATGATCTGGCAGCGTAATTTAAACACATCATAGTAGGATGTGCTACAAGAAAAGCCACTGCCATAGACGCAAAAAAAAAAAAAATAGAAGAAAACCTTTTTTGTCTTCCCAGAATGGGATACCACTGGATATGTACTTTTATAGCGAATTACAGTTGCTTAAGAATTATTATTTTAAAACCTATGAATTTTTCAATCGAGGGTGTTTAGCAACTGCTACTTTACAGCAGTTTACCAGAAGAGAGCCATTGACACACAAGGATTCTTCTGTGCGGGCGATGACTTAACCGTACTGATCAAATGGAAGTAAAGATTACAAAGTATTCGAAAAGCAATGTTGTCGTAGCCAGGGTTCGAGCTCTGGGTTTCCTCATAATCGGGGAGGTGCCCCTTACAGAAATGATCAATGAGTTTCAATCGAGTTTCTAATGCATTCCTATAGAGTCAATTGAAACTCAATATACAGTCAACGTTTAATAAGTTTAATTATAAGAAACTCTACATCGATTTTGTTGAATTAACTTATTAGGAATGCAATTGAGTTTGATCATAAGAAATTCAATATCCATTCAATTGAATTTACTCACGAGGAATGCAATTGAGTTTGCTCATTAAGAATTCAGTGTATATTCTTTGGAATTTACTCATTAAGAAGAAAATTGAGTTTATTAAGAATTCAATATATATTTTATTGAATTTACTCATACGGAATGCAATTGAGTTTGTTCAATGAGAATGCAATAGAATTTTCAATTTAGTCATTAAGAATGCAATTGAGTTTGCTCGTTATGAGCTCAATGTGGATTGTTTTAAATTAACTTATTAACCGGGCGGCATGCACAAAGTGCGAAACATTATTTTTTTCTTTCCTTTTTTTTTTCTTGAGGTGACAACAAATATAGACAGCCTTCCGACGCAGGAAATTACGAGTAAAAAAGCGAATGAACCGTTATCGTATCGTGCTTTAGTTAAACAGAGAAATTGTTCTTAAAATAGGCCTGTTTAGCGCATACGCGGCTCCGCAGATAGCGTCACTGTCATGATGTGACATCATAAACATGGCTCGGTGATTTGGATACTCATGTCTTGTCTTTGTTCACATCGCTCTTTTGTTTTTAATTTATTTCCCACTTTCCCAGTTTCGGTCGCTTTGATCACTCCCCCTTCATAACGCCCTCTTTCTCTTGACACGTGACCAGTGCCAGACTTCGGAGAATCTATGGCTGGGAAGGTTTTCAGTCGAGCTAAAAACATTTTGATAGGGCTGATATATTCATAAGTGGTGGCATCAAAAATTGTACCCTCTCAAAGTTTTTTTTTTTTTTTTTAATATCATAAGGCATTTAGTCTTTTTATTTTTATTTCTTCATTGCTGCAAGTTTTGGCAGCAAGACGACGGTACTACTATTCAATCGGGGCTTTCGAAGAATTCCGCAACGCCGTTGGGCTCTCCAGTGTTGGCAGAGCGTAGAACAGACATTCCTGAGCAAGAAAACACGAAATAAATTAAAAGTGATCGGTCTCTTTCTTTTTTTTTTTTATCTTACTCTATCGAATATATCTTCGAGCACAAGCTTTCTGCCTTTCGTAACACTTCGTCGCACGTGGAAAAAAAAAAAGGGTGCCTTCGTTTCACATTATCTGCGAGCGAAGCCAAAGCTAGAAGCGCGAGGCCAGCGCTTTTTGCGTTTGTCCCCAGCTCGCGCGCTCGAGCAAAGCCTGAACGCACGGAACTTTCGCGCTCGCGCTTTCAGCTTTGCCTTCGCTCGCACATAAGGTGACACGAAGTATAGAACGCGCGTCTCCGATAGGCCTATTCAGCGTCCTATCCTGACCATAGAACAAATTTGGTCCCGCAGTGGCAACAGTCAGCCGGAGTGTCGTGCTGTTGGGTGTCACTATCCTGGCGATTGGGGCCAGTGGCGTAGCCAGCAATTTGTTCGGGGGGGGGGGGGGGGGGGGATGTTGGTTCAAAATACATGTGTATATTATTGGGTCGGCTGGATTTCAGGGGGGGAAGGGGGGGGGGGGGGGGGCTAGGCCACTTGCCTGAAGACTAATAAGTCTTCAGCCCCCCCCCCCCCTTTACTTATTAAAGTGAAATTAAGATTTGGCCCAACGTTGGCGCAAATTCCTCACACTTTCGTACAATGTAGCAGGGTAAGCCATTTGGCGCAGTTTGGCGCAAATAGCGCCGCAATTCACATAATTGAGTATATGAATAGGGGCTAGTCTATAGCTTGTTCTCGACGGGTCTTTCAACGTTTGACGGCGTGAAATAAACGCTAATTAAGCTCACGGCAGCATTAAAACAAATTTAAAAAAAAAGCGCAAAATATTGTTTTTGGATTGCCCGCTCGGCTTACGAGTTATGCAATATGTGACGTCGCCCCAACCAGGGAGCGGGGGACAATTTGAATGTTGGTTTTTGGAATCAACTTCATTGGATTTTTTCTCAATAGCTATTTTGAATTCGGAGATAATAAATGTTATGCCAGAGAGTAAAGCCTGGTTACTCCCAAGACGTGTGTAGTTAGGGTTGCTAAGAGACGTGAAAAGGCAAATTAGAGAGAAACGAGTGCTTTATAGACGGAAACGAGTGCTTTATAGACGCAGCACCAAAAATGCGTACCTCGTACCTTCGCTGGGCGAGCAGGAGGTTGTAGTTTTTGCCATGAACCTGTTGTAACGGCCAAGCCATAAGTGCTTCAGAAAGAGGAAGTGGAATTTATTTGCGTGTTTACTGTTAGCCAAAGACATTGAAAGTTACATTGGGCAGTAACGGAAGTGCAAACACCTACATGAAGACGCATTACATATATAAAAAAATAACTAAAAAATTTGTTATCGGTACGAAGAACACTTACCGTCTGCTTATTTCTCAACCACGTGTGGATGCAGAGCTTCAGATCGTAGAGCTGTAAGAAAAAAGACATTTGGAATTTATCTAATAATAATAATAATAATAGTATTAAATTGGCAGCGACCTTTATCTCTAAATTCCTATAATGCAGGAAATGGAGTATTTAAACGGCAACGATCAGGTCAAACTTCGATGTTGAGGAAACAACGCAGTCCTACATCGTATCATCTGAAAAGCGTACACGTGAAATATTACGACGCAATTCCGCCTAAATGTTTATTAAACCCGCCAACCAAGTCGGAGCGGCTCCACGGTCACCAAAATCCGCCCAATCTTGCGGCCGGCGAAGCGCGGCGCGCGTAGCAGCGCAGTCAACGCCGCTGTGTGGACACAGCCACCACTACGCGGAACGTCAACAACCGGGAGAAGTGTTTTGTTTGTTTCTTACTTTTCGAGGCGCAGAGCGCGAAGGCGAGAGAAAGGAGAGAGTGTGGGGTGGAAAGAAGAAACGCGACAATGCCACCAGTGTCGAACTTCAATGTTTAACGGTACGGTTCGGGTTCACAGCTTTCGGTTCAGTTCCGGGGAGCCAAAATAGTGGTTCAAACCGGTTTGAACTGGTTTGAACAACTAAGTTGAGAATATATTTTTATTTTGCGCTGTTCTGGCAATCCGGAGAGCAAGTCGTCTGCTTCTTGTGCAGGAATTGCTGTGACGTCAGAGTGACGCCGAGCTATGATTGGCTTTGATTGAAAGGATAGTGGGTAGACCTCAATGCTAGATGCATTGAGGTCTACCCACTATTTCTTTTCAATCAGCCAATAAGAGCTCGGCGTTCCGACATCATCGCAACCACTGATCTCCATGACAATTGCTGGATCGCGCATCCCCGCTGCGCGAGTGCGGCCACCGGACGGCCATCTTGCATGCCGTTTTCTTCCTCGTTTTGCTAGTGTTGCAGAGGCCGGCGGCAGCATGCTAGACACGTTTTCTACTCGTTTGTCGTCATTCGCCGAATACGTCTTTAAGATCCTGCGTGACGCGTGATACTTCCCGTTGAGAACATGTGGACATTTTTACGAAAGCGCAGTGCTGCAAGAAAAAGGTACAACTCGTCGAAAGCAAGTTTCGCCGGTCTCGCGGCGTGTTCAAAGCTTGCTTGGCACGCCGAAGTGTTATGTCTCTGTGCCTTCGCACGCTTGAATACCAATCAAGAATCAACGCCGTGTGAATGTGTTTTGCGAGTGCAATGTGCGTGAAGCCGTATGTAAAGGTACAACTCGTCGAAAGCAAGTGTCGCCGGTCTCGCGGAGTGATCAAAGCTTCCTTGGCACGCCGAGTGCTGCATCTTTGTGCCTTCGCACGCTTGGATACTGATCAAGGATCGACGCCGCACCAAAGTTCTGAAGTTGTATCGCGCATCGATGTCTTTAGATCGTATATATATATATATATATATATATATATATATATATATATATCGGCCACGGAGTTCTGGATCGTCCAACTGTATCATGCATCCTTCGTGATCTTACGAGCCTGCTTACAAACCTGACCGCTGACAGCAATTCGAATGGAACCGATCCAGTCCTCAAGTGGTGGGGAGTTTTTCATTTCAACCTCTTTCCTTAACAGAGGACATTGGCAGTGTCTAGACTTCCGTAAAACCTCGAGAGATGCCCCACCCCCGAAAGATAGCCCACCCCTATTTTCGGCTTGATTTGCTATATTTTTTAAACACCAAAAGATAGCCCACAGCTAGTAATAGTAGTTTGGGATCAATGATGGCCTCGGCGTGAATGCGGCTAGTTGTAGCTGTGGCGGGATATAAGCAAACGCTGCTGACTGAGAAGTACAGTGTTTTCGCTTCGTTGCCCCTCACCACCATAACAAGCTTGGAAGACTTTTTGTAACTTTTCTTGATTGTACACTGAAAGTTAGCCCACTCCGTATTTTCATCCGATTTGCTCTTTATGTTAGGTGGGATATCTCTCGAGATAGTCTAGAGCAGCGCTTCTTGTTCAGCTTTCCCCGGACTCCTAGGGGTTTTCATATTAAAATAGCGCAAAAAAGACGGGACAAAAAGACGAAGACGCACACAGGACCTGTCGTTGATCCTCCGCCAACGACAGGTCCTCACTCTAGCCCACATGAGGCTGTGCATGTTGATGCGGGTTGGACTTCAAGGGGAGGAAGGTTAGGAGCACAATTAAATTTTTCGAGAAGTTCATGGCAGTGGGAAACAAGTATTGGGCAATGTAAATTTTGGGTTCCTATACATGAAGGTGAATACAAGCTAGAGGAAAGGGCTTTCTGCCAGGCTCTGGGCTAATGTAGGCGACAAATGAACAGTATAGGAGGTTAGTCATTGCATCCTAACTTTTTTTTTTCAGAAATAGTGTTACAAAATTTTATTGAAAATTTGTATTTTACACGAGTATTAGAGGAAACATTCACTTGTCCTTCAGATGTTTCTTTCTCTCTCAATATATTCCTGGCCATCTGATGTATCCAATCAATAGTTTTTCAGCACGTCATACTGTTTAAAACATTCAGGAAGGTGGAGAGCAGAGAACATCTGGAGGCCAAGTAAATGTTTCCTCTAATTTTTGTACAAACTGCCAGTTTTCAATAAAGTCTTTGAGGCATCATGGAGGTAGTAGTTGAGTGCGTTTGGGGATTTGTAGGATTTATGTCGTTCTCAGATATATGAACCAGGCTAGTCAAACAAGTAGTCCTGAAGATGCACCCACGATACCTTCTGCAGATTGTCATTTCTTTGAGAATTAAAGATTGTCATTTCTTTGAAAACAAAGATGTCATTTCTTTGAGAAACAAAGAATGTCATTTCTTTGAGAAACAAGTGCTCTTTTCACCCAAGGGATCGGGAAGGCATGTCGATCCCGCATAATAAAATTCTAGGAGGTACCGCAGTTAGCACTCGACACTGAGACTTTCAAAGGACTTGCTACTCACTGCGTGTCCTCAAAAACAAGTTATAATCACGCGACACTCCCCAGGAGTGTCACGTGATCATAACTACTTGGACGTAAAACTAGTTTTCTTGCCTTATTGCCAGTGGTTCTAGAATCTAAAATAGCCCTTTGACGTCTGCAACTGTATCCATGGGAATATCATTCACGGGATCGCCGCGGTAGGTCGACGTTGTCACAATCACAATATCTCTACTCGTCATCGAAAACACTCCACTCTCCATGATCGAGCACGAATGGCAAAATTCTTCACACCTTCCTTCATCTACGTATGATAGGTGTAATGTAGTTTAGCTTTGGCCGGCTCAAACACTTACGGCGACGACGCACAGTGGACGAAGCAATCTTGTGCTCGCACACACTCTCCCGTGCACGAAAAGCACGAAACACTTACATGTTTCGGTTGATTCATGGGCGTCTAACTTCGTTAAATATCTCACGTCTACATAAGTTTCCACTGGTCTGTCAGGTAGGGCCACGTTAACTTTTGCGTATGAGGCCAAATAAAACAAGGTGTGGTGCTTTCTCTTGGTGCCAAATGGTCCAGAAACACACATCGATCTATCTTATGTCCCGTTTTCAACATACCTTTTCCGATTTTCTGCGATGCCCATTCTTGCTCATTGAAACATACACAAGAAGCTGGTCAACCGGAAGCCATCTCGGCCACAGGAAGTTCCGCCATTGCTTGCTTATGTTTACCTTGGAATACCGTGCATAATCCCCAACCCTCCTGGGTTAAATAAAGAATATCAATACTTCAAATTCCTAGCAGTCTTACTATAGGTCGTTTCACTCAGAGTTGTTCCTATCTCAGGTATTTTTCTCAAGATACTCTATTCAAAATACTGTGGTAGTAGTCTGGTTTCTTGCAAATATGTTTCATTGAAAGTATTTGCTACTCTTTCTTATTTACACTTCTCATGTATATCTCTTAATATTGTGAACAGTATGGGCACGAATGCTGGAGCGCGTGGCCTCCGATGTATTCTGCACTGCCTGGAGGCTGATAAAACAGCATATTGGGGAGGGGAAGCTGCGAGGGTGTGCACACCAGAGTAAGTGCGCATTCTCGTAGCCTCCTCTTCACTCCACAGTTTTATCAGCCCCGAGGTTGCGCATCATGTATCGAAGGCCACACACTCTGGGAACTCCAGCTTGTACTGTTTCCGATAGTACTCATCGTCTCGTAGTATCTCTGAACTGATCAACTTGCTCTGGAATTGCCCCGAAACGGAGTCGGTGCAATTTGAAGACAAAATGAACTGCGCTGGAATGCCTTTCTTTGCATGCCGGTATGGGGCAGTCACATGATAACAGATCATGCGACCAGCGACCTGGCCCCTTCGTCAGTTTTGTGAATTTTTTTTTCGTCGAGTTCTTCTCTCTCTTACTTTGGCGTTTGTCCTCGCGTTTTTGCTTTTTTTATTTATTATTTTGCTGGGATCTGGGCAGTGCGCGCCAATGAAGCGTGTTATGTTCTTGCGCTAAAGCCCAGTTCAAACGGACACGTATTTCTTTTACCTGCTTTGGATCACATAAAAAGTACAACTTCCAGCGCACAAATACGGAGCAAGATTTTAAGTTTTTGTTTGGACGGCCATCTTGAAAAGTTGAGCGTATTCACGATACGGGCGAAGGAGGGAGAGGGTATGCAGCGCGGCGGAGGTATGGTGTGGCGAGCGCAGGTGAAAGGGGGGGGGGGGGGGGGGGCTCTTTCAGCGATGACTGGATCGGCGGCCGCGAGGGGGCGCAACGAGTCGCAGGCGTGCTGCCGGAGTCTTGAGCGCAGGCAGCGGTAGTGCTTGGCTGGCTTGGCATTCCGCACGGGTTCGATTGTTTCATATTGTTTGGCTAACTCTTTGCGGTACTCTATTTCTTTCACATATTATTTATCATACTTTCGTTGCCAAATGCTTTGCGCAAGACGTACATCTTTGGGCAGAAGGCTACAGTACACATCGCGACACTGCTAGTGCGAACGCGACAGTCGCGCTTTTTAGCACTTACTTCGAAAGAGTATTAATGAGGACAAACTTTTATCGCCTGCATTAGATTCAATAAACGATGTTTTCAACAACAACAACATTATAGACCCAAATGAGCTTTTTCCGTAGGAGTTAGAACTTTGCTGACATCCTTTGGTTTCTAAGAGGAAAACTAGCGATCGCTTGTTCGCGCTAACAGTGTTGCGTTCTGCATAAGCAAAAAGTTCTGCAAAAAGCAAAAAGTTGTCTGACCAACACAACCAGACAAGAAACGGTTCACTCAGTTTGTGCTAGAAGAGTTTGGTTTGAAGTGACACACCAATCCAAGTCGCTCAACTACTCGCCATCTGTCATGTATAGATTTAACTTTAGCAAAGAACCTCACCAAAGTTGCAATGGAACTTTTGCAATGGAACCCATTAGTGTATATCATAGTGATCACAAAGCAATCATCACTACCGTTTCAAAATGATGTATATACTAGAGTGTATATAAACATTCGGTGAAGCGCATGTGTAACCTTGGTGAATCATTTGTGGTGGTGCTCTACAGCTTTGCTGGCCAACCACCTTCACAGAGTGGAATGGCTCTAAATTCTTATATTGCATAGCTTCAACAAAACTGCATTCATTGCTACTCTTTTCTATACTAAGTGGCTATCTTGGTTGGGCATTTCTTGTTTGCCCTAATACACAAGGTATTTTTTTCTCTCAGGTCATGGAGCAGCACCATTTTGAAAAACCAGCAGCCCATTGAAAGTCACTGAGGACATCTCGTTAGGATGCTGTTCTTGCACATATGTTACCAGAGATCAGCGTGGAATCGTGAGTCCCCTGGTTGCCCATGGTGATGAACAATTCAAGAGCCAGCATCCGCCTGTGTTTTCTGGCTCCAGGTTCAAAGTGCCAAGCAACATTCAAAAGCGCAAAAGCAATAAGTCGTTTAAGTGCAGACTGTGTCCTCAAGCCTTTGCCAATAATTATCGACTGGCCATGCATAATCAAATACACACAGGCGAAAAACCATACAAGTGTAAGCTGTGCGCTCAAGCCTTTGCTCAGCATTTTAAACTGAGATGCCATAATCGAAGACACTCTGGTGAAAAGCCATTTAAGTGCAAGCTTTGCCCCCAAGCCTTTGCTCAGAATACGCATCTGAGAGGCCATAACCAAACACACACTGGTGAAAAGCCATTTAACTGCAAGCTTTGCCAAAATCCTTTACTCGGAATTCAGATCTGAGAAAGCATAACGCAGCACACACCTGTGAAAAGCCATTTAAGTGCAAGCTTTGCTCAAAAGCCTTTGCACTGAATTTATGTCTGAAAAGTCATAATCAAACACACACAAGTGAAAAACCACATAAGTGCAAGCTTTGCCCCCAAGCCTTTGCTCAGAATTCACGTCTGAGAGACCATAATCAAACAGTAAAACAATTTCAGTGCAAGCTTTGCTCAAAAGCCTTTGTTCGGAATTCAGGTTTGAGAAGGCATAAGTTAACACACACTGGTTAAAAGCCATAGGAGAGGCATGATTTGCCCAAAAGCCTTTGCTCTGTATCCACCTCTGAGAAAGCATAACCCGATACACACTGGTGAAAAGCCATTTAGGTGCAAGCTTTGCCCCCAAACCTTTTCTCTTTTCTGTCTGAACTGCCATTTTCAAACAGTGTTCAAAAACCTTAAAGGCACACATGCTGAATGCCTTGCAGTTGACCTGTAACTTGAGCTTGCCATGCTTTTTAATGTGTGTAATAATTTCACTCATGCAGAATTGTATGTCATTTTCAATTAAATGTACATACACCCAAGTGCAAGATAAATCTCAAGGCATTGCTCAGATTGATAGTTAAACTCGCAACACTGAAGCACTTATGCGCAGTAAGCCTTACACAGGTTAGCAGCATCCCACATCATTTTCTAGATGGTCTTCCCTTATCAGTCACATGCCAACAGATAAGTTTAACAAACCCTAAGGGCATTTTGATAAAAACACTGGCAGAAAATAGCCCCTTCAAATGCCAGCAATATCTGAGAAGGTTCAGTTTGAATTCCGGTGGAGTGGTGGGCCGCAGAGATTGTAACACAGCTAGAGCCAGACTGTCTGGCATATTTCTCCTGGATCTTTCGTCCAAATTTCACCATTTGTCATGACACAAATGTATTGGGGAGTAACGAATGATTCCTTGCCAGCTGCAATATAGAGGCTGGGAAATGTAATGGGAAACTAACATTTTTTAGAGCAGCTACTCTCTATGCTTTTCATAGAACTGTTTATGTGGAAGAAACAAACCTGCAAAAAGTAAACGTGGCTAAAAAATGTAAAATTCAGTTTGGTTGTAAAAATAAATAAATAAATGGCTGGCAGTTTCAATTTCGACACTTGTTTCTTCCATCATGTGTAGCTTTGAGTACTGAAGTGTGAGGGAGCTTTATTCGAGATTTTTTTTTTGTTTTGTTTTGGTGTCCTCTACCATGTGAATCCCATTTTGTACCACTTACCTCGATGGGGGACCGATTTCCGAGTGCGTGATGCCCCGCAGCGCTTTCTGCGGGGCATCACAAATTGGTGTCTTGTGGCGTCAGGTCACGTAACAAATTTCCCGCTAAATTTAGCGGGGAAAGTTAATTGACGTATAGGTCACGTGACATAATTTTTTCGCTAGAATTAGCTGAGAAACGAAATTGATGTATAGGCCACGTGACATTAATTGACGTCATCTGACCTACAAAAACACCAATTTAGTTTTCCTGCTTTATTTAGCGGGAAATGCATGGACGGACGGACAGACAAAAATTTTAGATTTTGCGGCAAAATTTGGGGATTCCGTGGCCGAGTGTGCTAACGCACCACAGCTCGAAGTACGTGGAGCGAAAGCTAGCGCTCCAGAACCCATGGGCCCTGGGTTCAATCCTCACCCCTGCCCGTTCTGATTTGAATGGGCATTGTACCGGCGTGCGTTTGTATATCGATCACTACTGCCTGTTGTACCTTAAAGGGACACTGACACCCCCCAAAACCTTTTTACAGCGGAGCTGTTAAGGGCTAGGTAACCCAGGATCGTGTCCGTGTATGTCGACACAAACCTACCTGGACAGCTACCGCCATCTATAAGCGACGTCGGCAAGCACGCAACCAGTATGGTTTCCGCTGTCGCTCGTAGATGGCGGCAACCTTTCCAGCTATAATAGAAGAATGGATAGTTGGGCGCGTTTGTGGGAATTCATCGTAGGAAACAGCGCGAAAAACAGACGACGACGAAGAAGAAGCACGCAGTGTATCGAGCACAGCTCAGCTGGTCTTCCTTCTTCACGAGTGGAAAGGCTGAATGATTTTTTTTTAATTTTTGCCAGGCGATTTATTGTGGTGTCAGAAGACTACACAATCAATATTTTGCTGCAGCGTCACATATATTTTGAATAAAGTAAAAAAAAAAAAGAAATGCAACTGCTCGAAACCTAAAGTGGACTGGGGAGGAAGAAGAAATATAGAGGAGGAGAAAGTTACCGCTAATCATGCGGCTGTGCAACTTTTTTTTTCAATTAACATATTTTTAGTTTTTCGAAGCCACAAGAAATGGCTATGTAGTATTCTACGTTTAGCGGATGTACGGGCAATAATTCTAAATGAGGGAAGCACGTGCCCCACTCACAGTGCCACGAGCTCAGCTCGTGCTCGTATCAGGGTTACCAGCTTGGGCTATAAATAGCCAAATTGGGTTACTTATTTTTGTAGTTGGCGGGGAAATCTGATGGTTGGCTATTTGGCAATTATTGGGCTATTTTATACACAAGATTCAAGTAATTTCAGAGCACAAGGTTTGAAAGCCTTAAACATTATGTTTTTGAGCCACGTAGGACACAACAATCAACTCAAGAGAGTATAAGAGGAATATATACAGATCACAGGCTTGAAAATACAATAAGTGGGCCCTCATTGATGTTGATCGTGAAGGCGTGATCTTTTTTATTTTTATTTTTTCTGGTGTACTTTGTTAAGGTTTTTGGGTGCGATTTAATACTGCAGTCAGGGGCGGAGGCAGTTGTTTCTAGTGGTGGGGGAGTCGGCGATGTTTCAGAAAACACCTGCCCCCCCCCCCCCAATTTTACATTCGGAATCCAAGGGGAGGAGGGGGGGGGGGGGTCAGGACCAGAGGTCGGCATTTTAGGTCGCCCTCACTCACCCTCACCCTCACAGCTACACTCACCTTCAGCCCTTCACTCACCCTCATCCTCACAGTCAGACTCAACTTCAGCCCTTCACTCACCCTCACTGAAGCTCACGCACTCATGGCCCTCACGCCCCTCATGCACTCACGGCCTCACGCACTCATACCCCTCACGCCCCACACGCACTCATGGCCCTCACGCTACTCACGCCCCTCATGGCCCTCACGTCCCTCATGGCCCTCACGTCCCTCATGGCCCTCACGTCCCTCATGCACCCATGGCCCTCACACACTCACCGCCTTCACACTCTTCACGCACTCACGGTCCTCACTCCCCCTCAAACTCATGAATTTTCCTGGTTCAGAAACTCACTCACCCTCATTTCACCTGTGAAGATGAGGGTGAGTGAGGGCCCTCATGAGTGAGGTTTGCCGAGGTATGGTTAGGACATCCGGATCCCCTTCTGAATCTGTCGCTGACAACAGTGATGTACCAGTGTTCCACCATTGGTATTGGAAACTGGTAAGGTTTGTTCTTTTTGCATTCTTTTGTAAAGGTATGTATTATGTCATCAGTTCTCCAAAGGGATGTTTCAAATATCTTGTATAAATTTTTATGTTTTGGGCTATTTTTATAGCCCGACATTTGGCTATTTTTGGGCTATATCTTACTAATATTTAGCGGGTTAACCTAGGAGTACCTGGCAACCCTGGCTAGTATCGCTTTGGAACAGTTGACCCTGGGGAGTAGATGTTGGATGAACCCAAAGTCTACTCCCCAGCCACAACGACGCCTGCACCAGCGGCTGCCGCTCCTTCCCCGACATTGACGAGGCAAGACATCGCCACCTCCGGCATTCAAGGCCATCCACGTAGCCCCGCGCCGGCACATGACAACACCTGTCGGACCTCCACCTCTCTGCTAATATAGGCCAGCTCTAAAATATCAAAGGCTATTATATTTTTGTTTATTTTTAGTATTGATAGTGTCTTCGATGACCCACGACTTTGAATATCTTTGGTGGTTCTGCGTAAACCCTAGAAAACGGCACGTGACCACGGAGAAGAGTGAGCGCGACTGAAACCAGCCAGTTCTCGATCGGTGGTTTTAGGGCGGAAAGAAAACGAATTTCAAAAACGAAGCAAATTGTGTTCTCGGTAGTTGTGCTTTCATATGTCATGTACAAATAAAAACCTTGGCGAGCATAAATACCCAGTCGGTGTCCCTTTAAAGACTCCAGGCTGCAGCAGTGGCACTGCTCTGTTCGTATGATTCTTGCGCAGGGGTTGCGGTGCCTTCAAAACGCCGAGCTCCGATTCGGAGTATAGTGGATAAACCTGAAGGCAGCTAGCATGGAGGTCTACCCACTATCCTTACAATCGGCGTTTTGACGTCACTCGAACCCCGCGCAAAAAGCAGACAAACTTGCGCTTCGCATAGCGAAGACACCAGAGACCCATTGGGACTAACTTCCGGCAGTATAAACATACACAACTAAATTACAATCACGTGCACACACCAACGCGTGGCCTTGACGTCACGCCGCTGTTGTCGGTGCAACGCATGTGCAGACGCTTCTCGGCGGCACGAAGCTAATTTCTGTGCACGCACGGTGCCCACATCCCGGTGAGCGTCAGGAAACACACGATACCTACCAGCACGGTGACGCGGCAGAGTTGAAATCTCCGCGCGGCATCTCCGAGGGCTTCCACGGAACACTCTTCTTTGGGCATTCTCTCAATCACTCCGTCTTTCCTCTGAAAGTTGAGAGCGTGCGCTTGAAAAGTACGCACAAAGTATCGGCGCCTTTTTCCTGCGTTATCGAACGGCACCGAGGTGTTCATTGGTCCGTTAGCGCCGCATGACGTTTGTTCCATTCATTACATTTCCGCGGCTCGTGGAAATAGCACCACTTTGTTTTGCAAATATTCTACGTTGGTGACAGAACCGTGTTCTAGCTTTTCCATAGCCCTATAAGGGTAGAAACTGAGGGACAGGAGGCAGTGAGAGCACGCGGGGACGTCGGAACACCGAGCTCTAGCTGGAATGATTAGAAAGAGAGAGAATAAGCATTTATTGAAAAGTAAACAGCGAGGTCAGCCAGCGCTTTGTGCCGGCTTGCTACGCTGTGAAAAAAGATAAAAACAAAAAAAATAAAAAAATGGATAGTATAGACCAGGGGGGGGCAACCTGCGGCTCGCATGCGGCTCTTCGCTTGTTGAAGTGCGGCCCCCCCCCCCCCCCCCCCGAACCCCAAAAAAATAAAAGAAAGAAAGAAATGGAACGCGTTTTAAATTGAAAGACAGGTTATGGTTTGGTAGTCTTGTGCTACTGGTACCTTACGTATAATTGGACTCCTTTTGACTCGCATAGATTGAAAGTAGTTCGAGTTTCGTTTATTGCTCTGGACAAAAGTTGCACCTTTAAAGAATGTAGGACTTCAATCATCAAGCATCATGAGATCATGATGTGGCATAATTCCAAGTAATGCCCTTCCTTGAGCATTGTTCTTCGTACAGCGAGGGGTAAACATTAAAATCTTCTCTCCGAAGACATGATGGGGTTTGTTGAAGAATAGCTTCGAGTCTCTTATTGTCAAATTCTGCTCGAGGAGGTATATAACCAGTTGTTACACTGAAGGATGTATATCCTTTTCTTATAGATGCAGCAATACATTCATTTGTCCTATGGGACAAAATATTGTGCTCAATAAAAGTGAGATCTTTTCGAATGCCAAGTAATACTCTGCTAAGACCGGTTTCTCTGTAAGAGTGTAGTAGTTCATAACCGGACAATCTGATGTTACGTCATACTCTTGATTCCGAAATCGCTACTAGAGAAAAATTGTGTTTGAAGAGGAATTTTTGTGAAAATTTGACAGCCTATTTCGAAAACCCCTTGCGTTCCATTGAAGGACAGTGGCCTCACGTGGAAGTTTATCAAGCGACAACAGAGCATCGCGAATGGAAGGGCAGCATCAATCAACGTAATAAGCTCCCAAGAGCAAAGAAGATGGCAGATGACATTGACAACTGTCTGAACCTTGGCGAGCCTGCCTGGGATTAAAAAGCCCGTCTGCTCTGCTTCCGAAGTCGTGTTCTCGCCGTGCCTGGAGCCCTGCTCGGCCGAACGCAACAGGCTGCTCTGCTGATGAGGAGTTTTCGCTCGTCGGGAGTTCTTGAGCTGCAGATGTTTTGTTTTTCTTTGACGCAGCCGGTTTAGGGGGTGTCTTCTGTCGGTTGTTCTTTCGATGCCAGCAGAGCCACTTTCGCTGACGGATAGTCAACTTCAGCTTGGCTCTTGTTCTTGTATATCTTTTGTTCTCTTTGATATACTCAACAGAGATGAGATGTTGAGTCATGAGCTTTGCTGCAGTTCGTGCAGAGGGGGTTGCCTGCATTGCAGTCGGTGCGTTCATGTGGTCCCCCGCAGCGTGTGCAATGTGGCTTCTTCGTGCACGCGGTTCGAATGTAACCAAACCCATTGCATTTCGAGAATCGGCGAGGCTTCTCTACATACAATTCTATCCAGCATCTTGTATATTCAATCGTGATGTATTCCGGCAAAATGTCTGTGTTGAGGACAACCCTAACAATTTGGGAGCGTGCCTAGCCGACGAACAGGGATAACAGGTGCCGTAGGTCGTATGGTCACTCATGCTCCAAGTCATTTATGTCCTACGGTACTCCGTATACAACTCCTATGGCCGATTAATTTGGACCACCTGGGGACTTTTCGACGTGGAACCGAAAGCTCGATTACATGGTGCCTTGTACGCAACATGCCTCCGCCATATTGCGGGCACCTCGGCCGGGATCCGTACCCGCCACCTGGAAATCCGTAGGCCGGCGCTTTGCCTCCGAGCCACCAAGGCGGCGGCATGGAGATTTAGTCTTCTGTTTGGCCTGACAAGGATGATTTTATCTGGGGCAGTCAGCTCTAGTTACTCGGCGATTTTCAGCAGATTCTCAGCAGATTGATTGTGGCGATTATTTCGGATGGATCCTTAGGCTTCGGTACCACTACCGAGGTGGGGATGTGCTTGTTTCATATTTTTGGACGGTCTTATTACTTTACTCGGAGCTGCTAGAAGCTTTGCTTCTTTGCAGCTCTGAACCAGATTATTTGGATCGGAGTAGTCGAAAATCCTCTCGTAGTAGGAGATTCTGCTGAGAAACACTTGACATACCCATAGACGATTCATCCATTTTGACTGAAGTATGACCTGGCTGGAGGAAGGGCCGGCCTCGGCCATGGGAGATGACCGATCGGCTCAATTCGAAGAAAAAGTTGTGTCTAGCTCGCCAGGGAGGAGAGAACCTCGATTAAATAAGAAAAATATTGAGACGAGCTCAGGATCAGCAACGATAAGTTCGAATTCTCCTTTTTTCTAATTAGAGGGTAGACGCAGAGCTAGCTCAGAGTCTACCCCCTAGTCATTCTAACCAGGGTTCGGTGTTCAAACATCCTCAAGCGCTCACATCACCTCTTCTCCCTCAGTATCTGCCCGTATTTGGTCATAGTTTTTTTTTTTTTTTTTTTTTTCCTTTGAGCTTTAGATTTGTTTAAAAAAGCCGTGAAAGCTACACTTATGCTGTTTGTGCAGGCAAGTTATACGGCCAGGGGGACATAGTATAGGGGGCTAACCGTGATGATCAGCCGACTAATAGACCGATCTCACCAGCCAGTTTGACTATCCCAACGCTGCCGCAATGCATAAAGGGAACTTTAGTCTTCGAGCGCGTCAGGCATCCTCGCTGGAGCTCTGCGCATGCGGAACACAAGAAGACACAAGCTGTCTAGGCGCACTGTCGCCTGCCTTCTGAAAACTAAAGTTATGGCAGTTTCACGCAATAGCCGAACGCTTGGCGAGATCGGTCTGTTAAGTATAATTTGTAAACTAACTTCTTAATTACACTTTGTCTCACTAAAACCGTGCAGTACAGCCAAAGCTTCAGAGGAAAAACCGTATCCCGACCTGTTCAAGAGGATGAAAAGGAGGAATGGGGAAATCCCAGCCCTTCTCTCCAGTTCCTCCTTTCCCTCCTCTTGAACAGGTTGGCATACGCTCTCTCCCCTCTAGATTTGGCTGTACTGCACGGTTTTAGTGACACGCACCATATAGCGCAAATACCCTAGACGTATGGTTCCAATTAGAAAATTAGAAACTTGTTGAGCATCATCGAAAACACCTATATCAGTAATTTTCAAAAAGACTGAGCGCGTGAGAAGCGCGGCAGTGCGCTAAAGTTACAGGAACAAGCCTACCAGAGCTATGAGGCGCCCGCATGATTTTTACGTCTCGCATAGCGCCAGCCTTCTACCTGTTGCACCAATGGTACCTTTAGCGCACTGCTATGCTTCCCATGCGCTCAAAGTATTTCTACAAATTATTGATCTAGTGGTTTGGGATGACGCTCAGCAAGTTTCTAATTGGAACCATGTGACATCTATTTTCACTCCATAGAAAGTTCGTTAACAAATTTTACTTAATTAGCAAATTGATCGTTATGATTAGCCCCAAATACTATGTCCCGCTGGCCGTATAACTCACCTGCACAAACCACATATCTGTAAATTTCACAGCTTTTTTTTAAACAAATCTGTATCTGTAAAGCTTAAAAGAAAAGACACCCCAAATATTTTTTTCCTGGTACTTTCCAAGGAATGTACAACTCCCTACTTTAAAGGGGTACGGAAACAAAAATTGAAATGTTCAAATTTCGTTCGGAAATGAGTCAAGCATGACGGATAATAACCGTAAATGATAATCGCACGTTTGTATTTTGAACGATTGGCTATATTTTTCGTTCCAAACGGTGCACTCGAGCAAGCACTCGAAGAGAAGCGAGTGGAGAGCCCGATGCGTCATGGGATGTCTGGCGCAAACAAAAACAGAAAGAAAAGATTTCCCGCGCTCGTGGAGTAGCAAGGCAGGCGTGCTTATGAGCTTTGCCCTTGGTGGCGTTGTCAGCGTTGTGGTGGTGTCAATAGGGAGTTGTAGTAGATCGTTTTTCTCCTCCGCTACGGTATCCCCGAAGAAAACGCCGCAGCTGCGCAGGCGCGCCACCAGCCTTGTCTGCATAGTTCAAGGTCTTCTGGCGGGTTACGAAGCGCTATCCGGGTGCTTAGCGGGCTGCGGAAACGGTCTACTACAATTCCCTAATAGCGTCAGCGCGTTACAACCGAGCCGTTCGAAGTACCCGTAAGGTGACGAGCGTGTGGCTGGCCCAAGGAGCACGTAGCTTCTACAACACTGTCAGGTTAGGGCTGAACGGCGTGGGGAAAGCAACTTTTGTTCGAGTTTTGAGGGACGGGGTAATCTTCTATGGGGAGAATGGCTGTTTCCGGTTGCACGAACGAGGGTCCGAGAAAGAGGGGAGTCCTTCCTTTCCGTCTTCTTTGACCGTTTGGTACAATGCGCGATTTGTAAGTTGAGCTAGAAGGAAAGCTAAAAAAGGAAAATGTTGAAATTCCAAAACGCGGTGCTGCTCCGAAGGAATCTGCTACGTCACGACCAGGGTGTAAGATAGACAGGTGGGGAAACGGCCCATAGAGGCCTACAGCAATGCCGTGACCGGATTGTGTACTCGTCTGCTTACGGGTACCCCCGATTTGCGACAGATGGCGCTGCGGCGAGAAAAAAAATCTCCGTCGGTTTAACCGGTCGCCACTAGGGGTGTCGCGAACCGCCCGAGGTTCGAGTTCGACCAGGTTCGACTTTTTCGAACTTTTAGTGGAAAATTCGACGAACCTTGTATTGAGGTTCGACTCGTGTGCGCATGCGCGACAGGCTGGCCAGTTGGCTTCGGATTGGATGGTGATGGCTAAGGGATGAATTAAGGGCAACGCTGATTGGTTATTTCAGTTAATACAGTACAAACAAATTAAGTTATTAACTTCTTCAGTGATTAGAATTGGTTTCTTTTAATTGCAACTGTTTATAAAATAAAATAACCCTTTGCATAAAAAAAAAATTCTCCAAACGTAGACATGCTTGTATCAAGGTCTGGCCACACTGTCCACGAAGTCGAACCGGTCGAATCTGGTGAAAAGTTCGAAGGTTCGTCGAACCGGTTCGACCCAGTCGAACCCCGAAAGTTCGACCTAAAAATCTGGTTCGACAAAAGTTCGCGACACCCCTAGTCGCCACCGGTCGCCCACCTGGAGTGAGAGTTCGTGGTGCTCCACATAGATGGCGCCACAAAAAAAGAGAAACCCGAAAGGGACACAATCCGGTCGCTCATTTGGCTCTCGTTTCCCCGCCTGTCTATCTTACACCCTGGTCACGACTAGGGGTGTCGCGAACTTTTGTCGAACCGGATTTTTAGGTCGAACTTTCGGGGTTCGACTGGGTCGAACCGGTTCGACGAACCTTCGAACTTTTCACCAGATTCGACCGGTTCGACTTTGTGGACAGTGTGGCCAGACCTTGATACAGGAATGTCTAGGTTTGGAGAATTTTTTTTTCATGCAAAGGGTTATTTTGTTTTATGAACAGTTGCAATTAAAAGAAACAAATTCTAATCACTGAGGAAGTTAATAACTTAATTTTTTTGTAGTGTATTAACTGAAATAACCAATAAGCGCTGCCCTTTAATGATCTTTTAGCCATTACCATCCAATCCGAAGCCAACTGGCCAGCCTGTCACGCATGCGCACACGAGTCAAACCTCAATACAAGGTTCGTCGAACATTCCACTAAAAGTTCGAAAAAGTCGAACCTGGTCGAACTCGAACCTCGGCCGGTTCGCGACACCCCTAGTCACGACTAGGGGTGTCGCGAACTTTTGTCGAACCAGATTTTTAGGTCGAACTTTCGGGGTTCGACTGTGTCGAACCGGTTCGACGAACCTTCGAACTTTTCACCAGATTCGACCGGTTCGACTTTGTGGACAGTGTGGCCAGACCTTGATACAAGCATGTCTAGGTTTGGCGAATTTTTTTTTTATGAAAAGGGTTATTTTATTTCATAAACAGTTGTAATTAAAAGAAACTAATTCTAATCACCGAAGAAGTTAATAACTTAATTTTTTTTGCACTGTATTAACTGAAATAACCAATCAGCGCTGCCCTTAATTCATCCCTTAGCCATTATCATCCAATCCGAAGCCAACTGGCCAGCCTGTCGCGCATGCGCACACGAGTCGAACCTCAATACAAGGTTCGTCGAATTTTCCACTAAAAGTTCGAAAAAGTCGAACCTGGTCGAACTCGAACCTCGGCCGGTTCGCGACACCCCTAGTCACGACTACGTAGCAGATTCCACAACGTTGCTAGACTACCTCCCAAATAGGCTCCGCATGCATCCACCAGGTGCACATTGAAAGATCGTTTATTTAGCTTTAAAATTAGTTTTCTTGTGCTTTTCAACGGAAGACTGGTGTTTTTGAGGTTAGGGTGCAACATGCAACACATTAAAGCTAAAAAATGAGCGCTAAAATTTCGTTTCCCTACCTCTTTAAAGTACATTCTCCAAATTTGGTCATGATAAATTTGAATCCCAAAATGATGCTTTGTCAACTCTGAAGGAATAGAAACGCGAGCAGACGACGCATCGCTCCCTTTGCACTGGGGGCGGCTTTCCCGCAGCATTTCAAACTCTCGCTACTTCTCGGTCGGTCAGCGCAAGCGAGGAAGTTAAAAATATTAGGAAAGGAGGCTCCTCCACGAGAGGATCGCTTGCGGAAACTACGGGGCGGACGTCATGCTTCTCCTAGTATATTTAACCCCCTTTGAGGGCAAAAGACCGATACAAATAAATGCCTCGTACGATGATTGTGTTAAATAGTTTGTCAGCGAGAGCAAACCAACTACTCTGTGGCCACTTGACTTCATCTGATGTTCGTCGCCATTTTCTAGAACAACTGTTGCAGCCGATTACCCGGGCCTTACTTCTAAAGTACATTGTATTCATATTATACAGCCTAAGCTCGTTAAAACAGACCTTGATTTTGACCAAGATTTTGGTCTGTTGTAACAGGAGTATGTTAAGTCAATGGTATGTAGAGAAAAACCAACCGAACTTCACGAATCGGTATGTTATAACTTATATCCAAATGTATGTTGTAACCAGGTCTGTTGTAATGAGCTAAGACTAGTACTTTACTTCAAATACATTGTGCCTGCTGTAATTACTTCTTTACTTCAAGTACATCATCTCCAATTTACTTTGTACTTGCCATATCTCAGTAGCAGCGTCCACTAGACGGCTTGCTTCCGTTTTCTTTCTGAGCGTACGAAGTAACAAGTCTTTCATGTCTTAATTTTTTTCTTTTTCAAAAACAGACTCCCGAAATTTGAGCATGGTAAATGCACCACCTGAAGACACCTCTGTTCAAAGTTTCATTGCAATGCATTCATTGGCCACCTAGCCTAGAAACAAAAAGCATGATTCCTTTTTTCGCCTTTCTAAGCCAATTTGCTTCTCCTCTGAATTTCGTTCTGCCACCAGTCGGTGTGGGGTATCGCCAGGATGACCTTCGGGGGACCGGGCAAAAAAACTAAGCACCACTTCCCACTCTTTCCCCCCGGCGAGTAGTGGCTCTAGTCAAACCTAGTCGGCTTTACTCCAACACTGGAAAACAGGGTTGAGGCTTTTTGTCCGGAGTCATGCAGGAGGGAGTCCCAATTTTCCTCTGTTCCGCCTGCCTCCAACTGTGCTGTAATCAGTGAGGGGTTAAGACTAAAGTGGAAGCTCCTCCCACCTCTTTCGACTTTAGTTGAGCGAACACCGGAGAGGGGGTTGCCTCCTCTCCAGCGTTCACTCTGCTAAAGTGGAAAGAGGCAGGAGGAACTTCCCCTTTACTTTTAACCCGGTAAAAATCAGGTTATACGCTGATGATTGTATAATTTACTCAGATATAGCTAGTGCTTCCGATCAATTTTTGTTAGAGCTTTTCAAAAAAGCACGGAATGGTATATGGAATGGCAAATGACTATTAACTTTGAAAAAAACGGGTTTTATGAGAATTACTCACAAAAGAAATCCTTTGAAGTTTGTTTACAATACTAATAATATTCTTCTATCAGAAGTAACCCAATATAAATACGTTGGACTATGGATCACTCATAATCTTACTTGGACAAAACAGATTGATTACGTAACATCAAATCATTTGATGTTACGTAATAAAAATAATAACTTAGCGTCCTTCTAAGAAAAGAATAACTTTCGAAGAGCATTTGATTCAAATACTCTTCGAAAGTTATTCTTTCTTAGAAGGACGCTAAGACTTTCTACCCCTTCCCTGCGGTCTTGCCGACATTAGATTACGCGGTTATCATTTGGGATCTTTTCACCAAACTAAACATGAACAAGCTCGATCGTGTGCAGAAAAAGGCAGCTCGCTACATTTATAATAGCTTTGGACGTACGTCTATAACCCAACTTTTAACCAGAGCTAACTTAAAGTCATCTCTCAGAAATCGGCATTCTCATCTAAAATTTTTGTATCAATTAATAAATGGACATTATAGGATGGATCTGTCTCACTTAATAAACTTCTCATCACGCTACGCTACTCGAAGGAGGCATGCGCTAACAATAACTCCTTTTCGATCGCATAATAATTGCTTCAAGTACTCCTTTTTTTTTTTTCCGTGAACGGTGACTGATTGGAATAGCCTTTCTGAAAGTGTTGTTATGCAGCCATCATTGTCTTTATTTGAATCCCTCCTAAAGTAGTCTTGTCCCCCTGTAAAATATTTGTTCTTTTGTTTCTTCGACTTGTTTGCTATTTTGTATGCCTGCATGTCTTGTTAATCAAGTGTACCCACCTGCTAAAATCCGTTTTTGGGATTGCAGTATCAATAAATAAATAAAAATAAATAGTTTTACTTCATTCAATTTTCCCTAGATAATTTGCATCAAATCTTCTAATTTTCTCTTTGTGACTACGGTATTTCTTTTCTCCATGAACAAATTGGGACTCCCCCCAATTTCTATGCAGACAGCAAGTCATCTGCTTCTTGCGCAGGGGTTGCGGTGACGTCAGAACGATGCAGAGTTCTGATTGGCTTTGATTGGAAGAATAGTGGCTAGACCTCAATGCTAGATACCTCGAGGTCTACCCTTTTTTTCGATCAGCCAATAAGATATTGGCGTTCTGACCTCATTGCAACCCCTGGGCAAGAAGCAGACGAACTTGCACTCTGCATAAAGAATAAAAACTCGCTGTAGAAAATATTTCTTTTTTTTTGCTTCGGACGTTACGTTCTGGCAATGGCGGCTGCCACGAAATGCGCGTGCGCAGAGGCCATGCTTTGTTTTCGAGGAACACTAACTAGGTGGCAAAGGCCGCCGTCCAATTTAAAGGGTTCTGCGGCATTCATTTATCCAGTCATCGCTTATCGAGCAGACTACTGACGGTAGTGTCGCATTCTTGAAGCTGGAAACCAAGAAACCTAACTTCGCTGGAAACTGATCGAGGCAATCAAGGGCTCGCGATTATTGAAACCTGGAATATATACCCAGATCTTAGACAGGTGCCGAAAAACACAAGGACAAGAAGAGACGTAAACACTTTTGAGACTTCTGAAATCGAAGCAAAAGGCAAGATGTGCACAAGTGACACTTCGATAACCTTATCGACAAAAGAATTTGATTTTCTAGAAATGGGTCTGCACCATTCCTAGTCATGACGAAGGGTTTTTTCAAGGCTATATAAGGGATTTGTTTTTTTCAATAAATGTTAGTTGCGAGTGCACCAGTGTTTAAGTCTCTTCTTGTCCTCATATTTTTCGGTGCCTGTCTACGATCATGTACCAAATGGCCCAAACTGCCATATATACCCAGATAACGAAGCCTTCTCCCTTTTCATCTTCTTGAAATCGAACGAGGTCGGCACTTGTACCCAGCTTCAAAAATTGAAGGACACATAATCGAGTTTTATGGGCCACTGAAAGAAAAAAGAAAAAAATGAGTATAGCGCCGGTTCACAAGTCATTTTCATTTCCTGTAAGCCGCGTACTGACATTTGACGTACAGCGTCTGCCACTTTTCTCGTTTGCTTGCATGCAGACAGCTACTGGTGTCCTTTCTGGCGATGGTGAAACGCACAAACGTTTCGAGTTGCTTCGTCGACGACGAAACGGGGCCAGAGAGAACACACACTTAGAATGCGTCTTCTGTTTCGGAGTCGTCCCAAAGTAATTTTGGCCGCCGCTGAGTCAAATTCTCGAGCGCCGGCTCATCTGCACAGCCAATAAAGACAGGCATCTAAAAAAATGAAGTAGCAGACGGTCCTCCTTTGTGTCGCCGACCGTTCTGGCAGAGGCAGTCTACCACGACGCAAAGAGCCCAGGCGAACTCGAGAACCCTGCCTCCACACACACAAAGACGCAGGGCCAAAGTTTTTCAACATGGCACCCGGTAAGATTTCCAGTTGCGCGAGCTTGCACTTTTGCAAGCGGAGCGGGGGAAGCACGTGACCGACTCCCAGGCGAACATCAGTCCACTTCCAGCTAGATTACGGAACTGGAAATGAGGCAGTCCAGCTGGATTCCAGCTGGAATCCAACTGCACCCAGCTGGAATCCAGCTGGACTGCCTCATTTCCAGTTCCGTAATCCAGCTGGATGTGGACTGATTTTCGCCTGGGCTGTCATGCCCCCCCCCCCTCTCCAGCCCATCACAAAGCCCATTCTTGACCGCCATGCCCGCGCGAGTGCTGACGATACCACCCATCTACGATACCACCTAGAAGAAAGGCCTGCGCATTACGTCGTCGCAAGTAGATCCCAAACCCGCCCCAAGCCGCAAACATGCTGAAGCTCGATTGGAGACGCCAACATAAAGTAGGCAGCGCAGCATGGCTCTACTAGCGATGATGTTTGAGGGGGAAAGGTGCAGGCAGTCTTCCAGGTGGAATTGGTACGGGTCAGCGCCAAGGGGTGCATGCAATACATACGGTAGTGGCATGCCTCCGGTTTTTTTCCGTCCGCACCGGGAGAAAGGTGGCAATACGGAATCAGTGAGCAGAGGCTCAAGATCCGCGCCAGAGCTGCAAAGTGTCTCGTCATACTTTTCGGAGAACGTAGTGCAAACGCCGAGGCCCTAAAAAAAAGGCGGCCACCTCGTTAGACTTTATGTGGGGTTTAATTTATATTTAATAACCCTTTCGGATTGGCACAATGCTGTAGGACAGAGTTGGAGAAACATCTGGATTCAAGTTATAGCTGGTTGAGGTTTAGATTTTTTACGACACGGAGCAGAGGGACAGTCTCGATTGTGAAATTCATTTATCGGGGTGTTTGGCAGGTGCAGAATTCATTGCTCACAAAATGTAAGCGAGAGTAAAAAATCGATTATCTACTTTTTACGAACTGCTCATTTTTCGGTAGACTTTCATAGACCCAATTCTTTTTTAATGACTTCAGTTTCATTGGGTTGCCTGTCATAAACACGAGGTTCGTTCCACCTTGAACTCTTTATATTCCAACATTTTTAATGCAGAGCTGAATTATTTCGAATTCGGTTGTATTGATCAGTGTCCTGTTTCGACACATGCCAATTTATTAGGGCCCTGAAAATTTAATGGCCATGCGGTAATAATAAAGCCGGACTTCCTATACGTCGTTGTAACAGCTTGGCAGGGAGGACTCCTTCGAGCATGAAAAGATTCTATTCTTTTCTGGAGTTGCAGTGCTACGCCTATTGTTACAAGAAAACACATGCCACATGCTAGGCTGTGCTTGGCGACGACCATTTTGTGCTACATTGTCAAGGTTAGCGTAGCTTCCGCAGTGCTGCCTTAGCACTGCCATAGCGCTGTTGCGAGAGTATGTACTTTCGCCACGAGTCTCATTCGCACGTGCTTTGGTGCAAAGGAGACGCCAAACAAAGCCATGCACTCACGCAAGTAGCTTTCACAGGGTTGGAGCACTGCGGAAGCTATACTAGCCTTTACAAAGTGGCACTAAGTAGTTGATGCTGGTTATAGATGACGAGGGAAGATACACAAGGTCCAGTTTTTACTGTTTCCGAGATTTCCAAACCTTTACAACAAAAATTTCAGCAGTTTGGGCATTTCGGGAAGTTCTGCCACGACAACAAAAGGGTATGTGCACCAATGGCGGTGTTGCAAGAATGAAGTGTAGACATCAAATTTTTTGGGGGAATTGAGACTCAGCCTTATCAGTTCTTCTTGCTCATAAATAATGTGCATGAAATTTCAAGACAGCTCCGTTTCGGCACTATTTAGGTAGTTCACATTCGTAATCCAAGCACCGAGACTGACTGCATCGTCTACCATGACAGTTCTCAATCAAGTCATCGAACCCAGGAGTTTCACTGCCCCCAAAAGATTGCAATTTTGGAAATACTCGAGAGACCTACGCCTATTCGTCCGCCACTTCCCTACGCACACAAAGTTTAATAATTGGGAATCTGGAACAAATGTAGCAAAAAACATGCTGCACTTAATTTGTGTACTGTGTGAGGAAGGAAAGCTTTCATCTCCGAGCATGTTCATGAAATTTCTGTACCAAATTTTCCGGTGTACAGGTTGCATTCCCCCCCTCCAAATTTACGTTGGCACATCTTTACAACAACGCAACCTAATAATACATGCATTTTTTTACAGTATGGACCTCAACTGTACGAGATGCAGGCAACGGCAGTTATATTTCTCGTTCAACTTGTTGGGGAGAACATTGAAACTGGCTCTTCCTTGTGCACATATCGCAATCGCAATACACACATGCAGGCTTATCAATGTAGTTTCGTTGCAGCGACTGTACAAAGAGGTGCGACTTACATTCCAACTTTTTCTTGAAACCAACTTTGCGGAGAAGCCTTGCGACCTATGTTCTCGGCCTTCTCCTTGGTGTTTGGGTAATTTGGCAGAAGGTCTATTGGTAGGCAATATCATGCCCCCAATCAATCAGCAGGCAACACTGAATGTACAAAATAACTTTTATTATGCCCTAAATGTAGACGCAAATTCCGATTCTCACTTCTTACCTGCAAGAAAAATAAAGAAACGGGCAGATATTAAGACCTGTCGATCCTTTCCCGAGCTCCCACGTTGGACCACTTCAACCCGCAAGTGGGAGAATTAAAAACATTTGAAAGTCTGACAGCTGTCAAAAGCAATAACATTTGTCACAGGAAATTACTACAATGCAAGGTCTGGCCTCCTCTTGATGCGACTGTGAACTATTTGGCGTTCGACACAATACCGTTCAGGAGCGTGTGCTTCCGAATTGTACCTACATCTTGCTTAGGAAATGAACCTTTTTATGTGTAGAACTATGTTTTAGATAACCCGTTTGAATGCAAAACCAGAATGATAGCATAGTAGTTTCGCATTCCTATTTGATTTGGTCTTAACAATTGCTACCGTACACCCCAATTTAATGTGCCAAACTTTTTGAGGTTAGGCACAATTTAATCTGCCAAAATAAAAACTCCAGGTATAGAATTATGGCTCACATAACCGTCAATTCAAAACCACAATGGTAGGACTATTAGATTAATCTACAATGGGCCTTTTCAGAGTTTGGCCACGATCGTGGTGTGCCCTTGTGGGAATCGCTCGAAACACTTCTGAGGGCTCCGGAATTGTCGCTCCGTTTACCATGCCAGCGTGCCTGTCTCCCGGTCTGCGTGTTTATGTGCATTCTCTGGTGGCGTTGTTCCGTCTTTCATCAATCTGCACGTGTCGTTTCATCATCGTTTGGCGTGCATCTTTGCTTCGAAATGGTTGAGGATGACTCTAAAGGGTTAACGAAAGCCACTGTCTACGATGCAGACGACCTCGTTTGTCTTTATACCTTCAAAGATGGATAGACTGCCAACGCCGCATCGGTTCCTACCATCGACTCGGAGTCACTCAATCATCACTTCGGTGTCGCGTCGTACAAGCAACTGAAAAAGGGGTAGACTATCAAGGCAAAGTGTTATGTAAGGGAAGTAATGGTGACCAGTTTCGATCCCGACCCAACAAGCCGTTTATGAGGCCCGGCCACTACGCTCTCCTTGAGCGGCCAAGTTATTGAAGCTTATCGCGAGGCGACACCTTTGCGTTCCGTCACTTCACCGTCCTGTTGTACCGCGTGGGCGCACGGGGCATTGCAGCACCAGAGGCCACAAAAAACAAACTCTGACAGGGTGAAATGCGGGTGGTCTTGATATCGCGAAGGCTTGCCTGCACCTTCAAGAAGTAAGGAACGGTATGTTTGAAACTATCTTTCCCTGAATTCAGCACATTTACGAACCTCCGACGAAGTGGGCACTGCATACAGAAGAGTTCACGGTTAGTTGCCAAGGTGTTCCGTCGGGGTTCTGTCGCCGTAGGGCTTGAACCCATTTCGTACGCTTTAGGTGTTTTGCCAATAACCAATATCTGTTTTTTTGTTTTCACTTTTAACATCGCAAGATTTGAATGTGTATAGCTTTATCCAATTATTCTTTCCATCGGGGACGGCACGATTACGTCACATGAGCTCGCGTGCACACTTACTGCCTTTTAGTTAAAAGTAGAATGTCCCGCCGTTACATTGAGGACTTGGCCACCCGACACGGGGGATTCGCGTCATAGGCTTCTGAAACGGGGGCTTTTGAAAGCGGGGTAAAAAGAACAGGGTGTTTGACATCGGGTGCTTTTGTGCACCACCCGCAAAAGGCTGCTGGAAATCTATAAAATCTTGCATTTTACCAATTTTTGCTCCTATTCGTGCAACTAAACCGCTGCGCAGTGATGAGGCATGACGACTATGAAGCCAAGCCGCGAGAATAGCAGAGGGAGTCAAGCCGAACCAGCACTGTCTGAGCGACTGAGCGAACAAGAGAGCCCCCAAAATGGCACCTTTCCCTTTCCTCCCCTTTCTCAGAGTCGGGTCATGCACCCACCGATCTCTGGAAAAGGTTGACTCAGCCCCCAAAAGCACTGCAAATTCCGACTCACCGCTTATTTACAGCTTTTGTGAAGAAAAAGGTGGGCCTCCAGAACCAGCTACCATAAAATAGCGCCCACTCGCTACTTTTAAAGCATTCGAAAACTAACTAAAGGATGCATCGAGCACCCACCTCAGACTTCTGAGCCCACTGAGCTAATCGAGATGCATTTACACATGCCGGCCGCTCCTCCGAGCACGCCGGTGCAAAGCGGCCAAGCCTGCCTTATTATGCACCCCTTCATTTTTGCTATTAGGCATAACAAGTGCCCATCCCCCTTATTTTGCAAGGTTAAGGCGTTTTCACAGATTATTTCTTCGTCCCACATCACTCTCACCAATGAGATCTGATCCCTCAATTTTTTTAAGGTTAGGGTGTTTTCATAGATCGTTTTTCCTGTCCCGCAATGCTCCCTGAACGAGACCTGGAACTCTGGAAACAAGCCCAGTGGTGTGCATGCACAGCATGGCATTTTCGTTGCGGAGAGCATGGGGAAGGGGAAAAACAGTCTTTGAAAACTCCGTTATCTCTAAATCCTGGATGTTTGCTCGCTCATTATTTTATAGTGGTGCAGAAGGTTACATTTCTCTTCGATGCTTTAAAATTTTTTAATGGGTTCCTTTGGAAGTCTGTCAGGCAACACTGGCAGCCACCACATTTGGGTATTACTTTCTAGGCAAACTGCGAGTGGATCCGAGTACAGTAGAACCTCGTTAATTCGAAGTCAGTCGGACGGCGAAAAATAGGCGAATTAAGCGGATTTGAGAATTATCCAAAAACAAAAGAAAACAACAAAAAATTGTGCACGAAGCCTTGGATCCTTGGACGATGAGGGAGAGGAGCAAAGCTCCTCTCCCTCATTGTCAATCTCAGGGACAATAAATACTGGCACTAGCACTGGTGGTATCCTCCTGCTCCACGGCCGGTCACATGTAAAAAATTTCGTGATAAAGACACAGGCGACGGCGACCCGCTTCGCTGCCACTTGGTCAATCGCGCAACGAGGCAAACCGGATGAAAGTGACGGAAGCAAGCGACCATGGTGATGAGCGACATGACGGGCGACGGTGAGAAATCTCAATTGCTAGTCGCTGACTCGTCGCTGTCGCCGTCGCTCGTCTCGTTGCTTGCTAAATCACTTACAAGCGGTTCAGTACTGGCCCAAACCACAGTGGCGCGGCGCTATGAATATTGATCACTGATATCGATCACTGACACCGATCATCAACTCCACTGTGAGGCGAGAGTGACTAAGCCTGCCCAAGCCGAAAGAATACAAGGGACTACTAAGTGCATGGACCAGCAAACAGGAAACGAATCAGTGAAGATGCGTGCCCCCTTTGTTTTTGCTGCCGAATCTGGATGCAACTGGCGCCACCTAGCAACTAAAAATTAAATGTGGAAGACCAATCGGCGAATTAATTGGGTAGGCACGCACGGAGCGCTCCTATTGTCCCAAATGACCAGGTGACGAAACAAAGAATAACCGAGGAAACTGAAACAACTAATGGGGCGAACTTGTGCTCAAAACAAAAAGTGAACAGAAGATAACAACAGAGCGTCGCGGGCGTCGAGGTCGGCGAAACAGCAGGATCGAACGCTGGGGCAAGAGTGACTGCGGCTCGCCACGCGGAGCCCCTTATGTACACGCGTTGGCTCCTGGAACAATCGGCGTAGTAGGTTCGGCAGCTAGAACATTCGAACCTCGAACAAAACACAGGGTTCTCGAATTTACCAGAACGTTAAACTGAAAGAATAAATAGAAGACGCGTAACTCCCAGGAATCGAACCCTGGGCGGTGGTTTCGGATGCCGCCGTCTTTCTCTGCGGCGAAGTTTCGCGGTCGGGCCGCCGCTCACGCGCTGAGGCGGAGAGCCTGAACCCCGCGATGCATCGCGCTCCGAAGTTGGCGCCGGAGCCTCTGCCTCCATGTCCACGTCTTGGGGCACGACGTTGCACTTGGACCTGGAATTTGTGGATGGCATGAAGAGTCTCGCGGTACACCAGGGGCGAACAACTCGGACCACCGACCGAAGTAAGCATCGAACCGACGGCTATGTGATTTTCTGTCATACGTAAACGAGTGGTAAAATTATAAAGAGCAGCTCTTAGGCGCCCGTTTCTGGCTTGAGCGGCGTCACCGTCACGTTCGGCGTAACCGTGAGGTCACGTGACCCCCGTGACGTCATGGGGGTCACGTGACCCCCGTGACGTCGCGGGGGTCACGTGTGGGGCCACGTCATCTCACGGGGGCCACGTGATCTCAAGGGGGCCACGTGATTTCACGGGGGCCACGTGATTTCACGGGGGCCACGTGATTTCACGGGGGCCACGTGATTTCACGGGGGCCACGTGACCTCACGGGGGCCACGTGACCTCACGGGGGCCAGTGGGGGTGAAGGAGGAGGAAAGGAGGGGGAGGAGGAGGGAGGAGGGGAGGAGGAGTAGCAGGCAGGATGACGAGGTGAGGAGGAGGGAGAAGGGGTATACCCTCCCCTCAGAACCCTTCCCTCCTCCCCAAGAGCTGCGCTCTAATTCGGCGTTACAGGGAGTTGTAAACGGCTTTTATTTTTTTTTTTCCTCGAGATTGGAAGGCCTTGGGTGAAAGGTTGCACTCTAAAGGTGGTTGACAACTGCAACGGCTCGCAACGTCGATCCTTTTACAGGTTGCTATGGCAACAGCTGCGTCGGTTCCAACGAAAAGGGGTGAATACCGGTTTCGTCAAAGCCGACACAGCTGTTGCCATGGCAACCTGCAAAAAGGATTAACGTCACAAGTCGTTGCAGCTGCACTCGGTCGTGTTGACGCAAGTGCGCGAATCGCCCTCACGAAGTGAGCTGTGTCATGCCACAAACATACTATGAAGTTGCACCTGGACAAGACTTTTTGATATATCAAGTCACCATTCTACTCGCTCGAGGCAATGACCGTACAGAAAGCAAGTCTGGCTG
The DNA here is from genome assembly GCA_013358835.2 of Ixodes persulcatus. NCBI lineage: Eukaryota > Metazoa > Arthropoda > Arachnida > Ixodida > Ixodidae > Ixodes > Ixodes persulcatus. The sequence goes on from JABSTQ010009767.1 coordinate 286,524, forward strand.
TTACCACACTGTACATGTCAAGTTATCGTATGTGCTACAACGAAACCCATAACAGTCTAACAGTATAAAGGTGGAGTTTGGTGGTCACTTATAACGCACCTAGCCACATAAACATAAAATGCGGTGGCAACTTACGGAAGCTTTACCAAACAAAGGACAAAATCTACTGGCTACTCACGGGGCACTTACCGTAAAATACCGTAGAAGCACTTACGTCATTCGAGTGCCCACTATTATCATTTGACTGGACAAGCGCCCGTGTCTAGATTAACCCAGTGTTCAGTGAAAGTCGGGAGGGCGCTCCCCAGTATTTTACAGTAGTGCAGTATAGACAGAACACAGTGCCTTGCTCTCTATTTACCGAACGACTGGCCATACAAAGACAGAAGGAAGCCGGTAGTGGCTATTCTCAAAGCGTCTAGCCATACAAAGATAGAACTTGGTAGTACAGTCATGCCTCGTGAATGTGGACCCCGTTAATAGGGATACCTCAGTGATGGAAGCGATATTACACTTTTAGGGGCGATGCTCCTTAGGGGCTAGCTATGTCCGTATGTCCGTCCGCCGTAGTCCGGCGTCGGGTGCTTGTGCTTCTGCTCGTGAGATCACGTGCTCACGAGCACGTGAGCACATGCTCAAGTGCTCGTGTAGGGAAAAAAAAAAGTGGAAAAAAAAAAAGATGAAAAAAATTATGAAAAAAGAAAAAGAAGAAAAAAAAGAGTAGGGGGTTCTGAGATGCCATCCCATCTGTCTGCTTAATAAAAGAAAAAGAAGAAAACCACACATTCTCCTACTGACATGATTGAAAAGGCTCAAAGAAAAAGAAGAAAAAAAAGAGTAGGGGGTTCTGAGATGCCATCCCATCTGTCTGCTTAAAAAAAGAAAAAGAAGAAAACCACACATTCTCCTGCTGACATGAATGAAAAGGCTCGGCATGCTGCGGCTCGGCATCTACGCAGACAAGCACCACCAGAGCTTCGCCCCAAGCAACATCATTCACCACGTGGAGATGCGGTCAATTTTTTGTAGCAGGTTTTGTAGCAGGCAAAAACGTTGCTTTGGAGCAGCCATTGACCCTTTTGGAGAAAATCCTAACACATGTTATAGTGCATCACTTTAAAATTAAACAATAATTACATTGCTAAGTGAGCCAATCTTTGATAATGAGGCTTTGAGGGTTCATCTTTGATACTGAAGCATATTACTTATTACCCTTTGTAATTATAATGCCTATAAATAATCATAAAAAGTACAACATGGCACACAACTGTGTCTTTAAAATAAGGCTCTGGTCAAAGTAAGTTCCATTTACAGTCGGGATTAAGAAGAAAAAAAAAGGTATAAAAATGAATCTTACAGTGGGGACTAAGAAAAAAAATGGTTAAGAAAACTTTCACTTTTCACTCTGGTGAAAAAGAAAGAGCAGTGGAGCTGTAGCTTCTGTTCTCGACAGTGGCTTTCCAGGCGAGCGATCTGCTCTTCTTTCGCAAGGGAATCTGAAGTGCTCGACGCAGTGGGATTTGAGCCGATAACGGCCTAGCGGCGGTTGCAAAACCATTTGTGCTGCTGCGCAGATCGCCACTCCTTCCGCTCCCGTTCTTCCTCTGAAGAAAGGTTGCCGCCATCTATGAGCGACGGCGGCAACCAATTGTCTGGTTGCCGCCGTCGCTCATAGATGGCGGTAGCTGTCCAGAGTTCAGTGTCATTTTTTTGCTGGTGGACATGATCCTGGAGAACCTAGCCCTTAAAAGCTCCGTCGTTAAAAGAATCGCAGCAATATACTTCAGTTCAGATAAAGCGTCTCACCCACTCCCCCTTTTACGCTCATAGTTAATGTAGCCGATGATTATTATTCATGCAAAAGTCCTGAAAAATTAGTATATCTGCTAAAATGTCAATCAATAAAAATATGTCCCACCAAGATTTATGAACCTACAAAAGTCCGAGTACCTAATTTCATAAACTGCAACCCCCCCCCCCCCCCCCCCCTCCCCCCCTCCCCCGTAATATTACCAAAAATTTTAAATTAAGTAGAGCTTTAAAAGTGACACTCCTAATTCTGTCAGAGTTAGCGGCATTGAAGTCTGAGTTGTGTCAGAGTTCGTAGAGCCCTTTCGATCGACTGCTGCATGGAAACCGCCTTGTCTCCTTATTCAAATATAGGTGCGCATTTCTTGTTTAATTTTTCTATCTCGGCACCGCTCCTGAAAATTAAGAGGTCGACCTACAATCAAGAGAAAAAAAGGTCGACCTCTAATAATACTGAGCATAATTTCCGAGTCCGTCACACTGACCCATGGGTTTTCCCCTGCATAAGCCACTTCTTCTAATGTACCGGTGCAACGTGGTGAAGCTGATGCACAAGTGCCTGTGCGAGGTACCTATACTCTGTTTCATACTTAGCGTCACGCAACGCTGTCAAAGCTACTGGCGCGAGCGTGGGGCTTGATCTCGTTGATCATTTGCACGAGTTCTCGCGCAAGCAAAACCAAAGATGAAGCCACGCGCTCGCGCCAGTAGCTTTGACAGCGTTGCACGCTAAGTATGAAACAGAGTGTAGTTAAGGTTGACGCGATCGACGATTGTGCTATGGCGTGGAGGCATGTGGCCGAGGTTAAAAACAAGTAATCGCATCAGGAGCCCTGGTTCTGTCTTCTCGCAGCAGTCGCCATACCACCATTTTAATTATTTTTCCCGCGACTTCTAGCTCCGTGACATCGCCAACATCATCGTCTGGAAGTTCAGACGATGACGTGGCCAGCGTGGTAGAGGAGCGAATTTTCGCTACGGCGAGCAAAGACACCGTGAAGTATATGTTTTCACCATTTTCCTTCTCTTCTACTTCTTTTAATATTAGTGTCGACCAATATTAAATTCTTTTTGCTCTGTTTAAGCTCATCCTGGTGCAGGCGTGGCGCAATTTCGAGGACAATTGGCATTTCGGCGCGACATGTAGCAGACTCGCATTTGCAGTGCAATTCGGGGCAAATGGCGCGGCGCTTCCGTCACCAATACCCCGCTATGTAGACACCCTTTTCAGGTGGGCAAAAAGAAGCATTTTTGTGTCCTTATTATGGACAACTCGCATTATGAACAATATTTTTGGGGGGGCGGAGCTGTCAGCATTAAGGGGGGACACTACCCAGAAAAAACAAATTCTGCAAAAAACACTGATTTTGAAAAATTACATATTTACATCCACCAACATCTAGAGAGTATTCCCAGAAATTTTCGCTACTTTACACTGCATAGTTAAATTTTTATAAATTATTTTCTGTCCCCTGAAGCTAAAGAAAAGGTAGGGTTTGGAGCACTTTGAACGCCTTTTTCTCCGTTCCACTTTTTGGTATAAATTCCATTTTAGTCAATCTATCGTTTGATAATGGCTATACAGGGAAGGCTCGTTCTTCACTTTTCCTGACTGAAATTTAATAAGGAATGCAGCCATGGAATGTTTTTGTCACTTTACGGATGTCTTTTATAAAAATAAACACCCACCGAGACACGACCCTAGCTATTTACGTAACTTTCATCCCTACAAAGACGGAATCCAGAGGATACTCGTGGGACTTCTAGCCGTAAACAAAGACGGGATCGAGTGGTCACCTGAGGCGCAGGGCAGACGTGGAGGCCCCGTCCGGGCTGGAGATGAGGGCCATCACGTCGTCCCGTAGCAGGGGTCCGTGCGGGTTCTCCTCGCTCCCAAAGTGGACCACCGATGCCGGAACCAGGTCGGCCTGCACCGATCGGCAACCATTTCCCGGCTCACCGCAAATCATTGCATTCTCGAGACGGGAAAAAGTGTCAAAGCTTGCGTTCCACAGTTTCTTTTGCCTGGCTTTCTCCCGGATTTCAGCACAATACTACGTACTACAAGAACTGTACTTGTCTGCAAAATCTGTTACCAATCCGGGACAGTGATAACAACTCGATGAGAATCGGGGGTCAAAGAGTCATCGGGGATCTAAGTCGGAGATTCTCAAACTTCTTTATATTGAGGAAAGCTCACCTACCTCGAATGAAAGCCCGTGAGTGATGGCCCACAGGCCTCGTAAACGACAATGCACATAACGCTTCCGGCGCACACTTGCTGGCTTATGCCGTGTTTTGGCTGCGTGTGCAACATGTTGTTCTCAAAAACAAAAACCTCGTGCTCAAGGCGGAGGATCTACAGACTTCTTAACCTGTCTCTGACTATAGTTATGGTTCAATGAATGGCTCACATTCACTAAAATAGCGCAGAAACAAAAACAAAGAAAAACACCTTACGTAGGGGCAGAAACAGCCACAAAATTTCGGAGGTCAGGGAACCTCTGAGGGTGCTCTAGGGAACCCCAGAGCTTTTAAAACTCAATTTGAGAACCCCGGGGTTTACGTTATCACTGCTCCACGCTTTGTGCCGGATCCCTTAAAAGCCAATGCCTGGAGTCGTATTAATGTTGGATTAGAAAGAGCTAGATCCTTCAAGCAACGGTACAATGTCATAAGTAATAAAAAAGACTTAAAAAACAAAAAATGTATTACTTACTTCAACCAATGAAGTCCTTTCTTCGAGTACAGTCTTTGGAGGGGAAGTATCTGAAAGATGGGGTGACAGAAAAATGTAGGGATGGGGACGAGCGTGTTGGTAAAGTGAACCCTAAAATAAAAACATGGTAGAACCAGTGTATAGGCGACTGAATCAAATAAGAAGATCTGAGATTCAACAATAAAGTAAAAGACTGATATAAAAGAAATTAATTCTTTCTCCTGTCAGGGAAACATTTAGAGTGACTAAAAAGCTGGTGCCTCTGAAATTGTGCTTTCGAAAGCCTCCTGAAGCCTTCCATGCACTGCGCTGGCACTACCACAATTTCACGTAAAACAAGACAGCGAATCGTTACGCAATGTTCTGCACTTCTGGTTCCGTAACGAGGCACAGCTAGTGCGCTGCACTTCGGAGAACGTGGAATGAAAGCTCACACTGCAAAACCCAGGACTAGCTACTGGATTCAATCCCCAACACCTGCCCGTTTCGATCTGAACTTGCATCATGTGGACATGCAGTCATATAATCACAACTGCGAGATGCACGTTCCCAGGTTAGCAGTTAAACCGCACTAGGTAAATATCCGTCTACAGCTCCGCAGAGTTGCCAATACTAAAAGAGGCACGTTTTTATTCCCACAAACCACTACACAAGCTCTGCTTAGCACTGCATGTCAGCCTTGCATAAGTCACAGGAAAGAAAGGCGAAACATGAGAAACCTGCTCACACAAATAAAATTTCTGTCGTCCATTCCGCAGGAAGCCACGCACAAACTGGATCACGTCTCCAACTGCAAAACAAGCGACAGAAACTGTTGATAACAAAGCCGACTGCCACTGTCGTGCTAGACCCCTTAGACATCACGTCTGTCTGACCGGTCGGTATTTCTGCTGCAGGTTTCTTGTCCGTTGAACTCCCTTCTAATGGCCTCACAAGTGGCCATTACTGTATCGGATTATCGTGATGCTTTTGATTGTTTCCAGAACCACCTGAAGCTTTGGCGGCAAAAGGCAAGCGTTTCTGTCGGCTACCACGCGGCTGGCGAAAATACTGGCAGACGCAGGTTGGGACGGAGTAACACCGGTGCCGCCAGCTCATCTTTCCCAGCGTCGACTTTACGACCGACAGTCACAAACTTAACCAGCTCACGCGGATGTTTCAAAGTCACTTCGATCCACGGGAGGTCCGGGACGTTAATCGCGTAAGTTGGGGATGCATTCCACACACCATGCTCCGTCAAAATGGCCATTTGGTTGTCTACCATTATAATTAATTTCTCGCCAAGAAACGTGAACAAGAGGAAAACAGAGGTGGACGCGACACAGCACAGCTTTCAACCGAACAACGTCGCCGAGAGAAGCGCATACATAATGAAAAGCGTCCCTCTTTATGCATGCGGTTCTCTCAACCAGTTCGCTTAAAACTTGTTCCGGTATCGAACGACAGTGGCCGCACCACTTCGACCTATACCGACTGACGGAACGAGCGCGGCAGGACGAGTTGTTCGAATGTCCGGCCTCCAGCATGTGCTCCACGCCTTCCACCGTGCATTGGCTACGCGTTCACTTTCAAGAAGTTGGAGCATTGTCGAAGGTAGAAGGCTTGCGCCAGAGGCGGGACAACCAAAGCTCCTTCCCACCGCTTTCACTTCGTCAGTGACTATAGCAGTGATGGAAGTGCTGCGCCAATTGCGCCAAATTGCGCCAAGGACACAATCCTGCTACATATAGCGCCAAATTGTCATTTTACCGAAGAATTGCGCCATGCCTGCGCCGAGATGAGATGTAGCAATAAAAAATAAAAATTGAAGTCTTATCAGAGCGCGTGGCGGTACCGCGGTATTTTCCGCGCCGCAACTGTTACGCAAACCGAAACTGCGAGGGCGCATTATCATCATCATCATTGAAAGGAACAACGTTAGCAACATCTGAGACCAAAGCTGCAGAGGCTAAGCGAAGAACCATCCCACTGAGCAGCCTATTTAAAAAAAAAAAAAGGCCGAGCTTGTGGATGTTTTCAATGTTGGCCCGCCCTGTTCCCGTGCGCTAGCTACCAGCGAAGTCAAAGCTAGCGCGAGCCCAATGCTCTGTGCATTCCTGACTCGCGCGTGGGATCGTGCAGTGTGGGCACCGTTACGAGCTCCATGCGCGCGCTTGTAGCTTCGGCTGCGCTCGCACCGAAGCTGAAACGAAGTATAGTTGAGTTGCACCAAACTCTGGATGTAGTGCTGGTAAAGCCTCACCGTCCTTTTCGGAGCACAAAGCACTGCGCGACTCGCGCGACTGCGGTGTCTGCTCCGCGGGTGTCGCTTCTCTGCAGCGCGTCGGTGCAGAGAAGCGCCGACGGAGCGCACTCAACGGGTTTACTCGCCGTGATCCGATCGTGACTTCGCCAGCACATCGAAAATGAATCGGAATTTTTGAAGCAACGTAAAACCCTTAATGTTCGCGAACCCTTAATTTTCGCGGCGCGAATTGAAAAATTCGCCAAACTTAAGGGACGCGAAAATGTCGGTCTTTAATAGTTTCAGTGCAGGCGTCTGGAATTCGCGAAATTTAGTGGCCGCGATTATGTCCACTGTGACTGATTCGCGAAAAATGGGGGCCGCGAAAATAAAGGGTCTTACAGTATCAGATACCGCAATATTTGAAGCTGCTGCCCGAAAGACAACTCTAATCTGAACTAAAACATTCCACAACAGTGAGGGTCGTTAGATGCTGCTGCAGAGGGCAGGCCGATAAAACTAAATATCCGGTACCATCAGAACTCAGTGTGACATATTTAATTGTATTTTTTATCTGACGAGCAGATAAACTTTATTTTTAAAAAAATGTCTTTTTTTTTGTGTTTACTTTGTTGAATTTTATATATCATGTCTTAAAAAGGCGACAGGCGCTGTGTTTCAATAATAGAGATGGGCTTTATATAGCAATGCAGCATTATTTCATTTTCAAGTAATATGCCAACATATGCCGGACCCTGCTCCAAAACGGCCACTACCTGCTCCAAAACAACATTTTGCCTGCTACAAGGCCTGCTCCAAAATGTCAAATGGCACTTCCATCACTGCTATAGCAACCAAGGGCCTAATCTCGAGTATAAAAAATTTACCTCGATCCTTCGGATAAAGTCGGAACGCGCAAAATGTGTTTCCGCGGCATTCTATGGGGCTTGCGGCTAACTTTGCGGTCATTTTTTCTTTAAATTATTTTAAGTCACGTGGATAGAAACCAAAGAGGAGGAGGAGAAGAGGGTGTGTGGGGACGTTGGAGTGCCAAGCTCTCGTCGAAATGATTAAGACGCGAAGCTGGCTGCCCTCGTCTCTACTCGCTGTTCGAATGCGTTCGAACGCCGGGCGTTCCCGTTCGCCGATGCCCCTCGGGCACAGCGGTGGAGTGTCGGGCTCGTGATTTCGGGGTTGTGGGTAAGATTCCTTCGAAGCGCGTTTAGAATTTTTCTCTCAATTAATTACCATTACATAATGGCTTCCGCGATGTGCCGTCACACTTTCCTCAGGGATTCCGGCCCTTGGACGCGTGCGGCGTTAATAAAAGGCGACAAGGGACGAGAAGAAACGGAGGGCACTCACCCCTCTCCTCGGGCTGGAAGATGGCCTGGAGGACGAGCCTGTCCGGGAAGTAGATGCGGATGAGGGTGCTGCGGTACTGCAGAGAAAGCCTCTTGGCCCGGGCGTGCCGTAGCTCCGAGGTCTCCAGCGGACGCTCCTCCAGCTCCTCCCTACGGTCCGCCCAACCCAACATTATGGTTCACACTAGGGTCACTGAATGTTCCCAGAGTATCGAAACTCCCAAGCTTCGTTTCAGAACAGAGCACCGGCGCAGTAGTCGTGCTCCAACCCATCCTGAGTATGGCTGCCCTGTGCGGTCAAACAAACGAGAACAAACGCTACGGTGTAGCGTTGGTTCTCGCGAGAGCTCTTCGATCCACGTTCCTGGCCTGTGGCGACGCTGGCTTGTTTTTATTGAAGTCCTTTCCTTCGTTCCGAGCGGTGCGTGACTTGCTCCTCGCTGTCTAGCCTCTTTCTCTCCTCGAAACACGTTGAAGTCGAGTGTTAGCCTTAGTGTCTGAGGAGTAGAGTTTGAAACACAGCACCAGCGCAAGCGGAGTGAGCAAATGAGCCGGCAATCTTCTTTGTCAACCAGATTAGCGGCTACTTGGCATAAAAAAAAACAGAAAATCAATGCACCTTCCATTCAGTCTTAACTCATCGATGCCCCGACGTACCAGTGGTAACGCGGACACATTTTATATACCTTTTTTGCTGTCTTGGACCTATCCCCAAAATGGCCAACTGACAACCTCCGCCACGGGCTGAACCAACCAATCAGAGGTGGATTCTGCAGAGTTGACTTCTGGTAAGCGAAATGGATGGAATTCGGTACTCTGGGAACATTCGGCGACTTTAAATCACACATTTGCATCCGAGCGCACTCGAGTGTTACGTGCCCTTTCATAACCTTGGACGACGAGGGAAAACTAGAGCGTCTGGATTTATGAGAGGAAGCAGCTAGAACCGTGGAGAGCATTTGCAGTTTAATGGCGGACGCCTCCCGCAAAAGTTGGTCGCAAGGGCGAGTGCATTGCGCTGTCCCGTGACGAGGAGAGCGGACGGAGATGGTTGCAGGCGACCAACGCGTTTGCCACATCCTCGCAGCTTGTGTCGTAAACGCAGGCCATAAACTACGTGACCCCGACTGAGCAGTTAAAAACACCCTAATCTATAGGTATACGCACACTAGGGAACACACTGGAACACTTGTCCACTGGCACCATCTAACCAGTAGTCCTAGAACTGGACATAACTACCTAGACTGAAGGTTTTGAAAAAAAAATTGTGAGACTAAGGCAATATCGATGAGGAATGGTGGCTTATAACTAGGGTTCCATGTTTTCGTATAAATTAAAAAAAAAAAAACTAAAAAGAAATGCTGGCCAGTAAAATTTCCGTCAATTCAGATTTATCCAAAAAAACTGAATTTCGAGGTCACGATGGCAAAATGAAAAGCAAAAAGGATGGTATTTTGTGAATAATGTTCGTCAAAACCTAGGGTAAATGATAAAAAAAAAAGTTTTTTTTTTTTTTTTAAATTGTGGGTTATTGACAAACGGGAGTTTTGCATTTAGTATCTTGCCCATGTTCGTTCAGAACAATGGGTCAATGCTATCCTGGACCACAAGAAGAGTGACTGTTCCGGTTTCCAGTTTGGACCATGCTATTTGTGCTTCTTGGATAGAGGAGGGGTTGTGTTTACTGTCGAGACCGGTTATAACGAAGTCGGTTATAACGAAATAGCGGCTACAGCGAAGCGATCATGATTTCACATTCCCTTATGCACTTCATTACAACCGAAGTCAGTTATAACGAAATAACAGTGAAACTCGTTTAGAACGAACCCACGTACAGCGAATTATTGTCGATATCGAACTCGCGGAAAATTTAAATAAAAATGAATGTAAAAAGTATTTTTTATAACGAACAACATCTTGGCTATATCTAACTTTTCCCCCCGGGAAGGCTTCCAATAACGCACAAACAATTGTCTTCTATCCAGCCCCAGCCCCCAGCCCCCAGCCCCAGCCCCAGCCCCAGCCCCCCCAAAAAAAAGTAGGAAAGAAAGAAAATTCCAAAAGCTCGAGTTGCGAACAAAATTGAGCGAAGAGAAGTGATTCAGAAAGGGAGAAAGCTAAAACATACACTCTGCACGCACGCACAAAAAAAAAACCTTTCATCCCAAAACGGTTGCCCACGAAGAGAAGCGATTCAAATGGAGAGGCAAGCTAAAAAAACAAACTCTGCACGCATGGAAAAAAACCAACTTTTTAGCACCTTGTTACAAGGCGGAGGCGAAGAGGTGAGAAAGAAAGAGAAGCTCTCGCCTTTCAACGAACGCATTGTGGAAGTTCGTTGTAGATGGTTTTTGCTATATCGAATTACTTGCTATATCGAACTAATCGTAGCGTTTCCTGCTGTTCGTTATAAACGGGTTTGACTGTAGCGAAGTGATTTCGGATTCCCGTTGACTTTGTTATAACCGGTCTCGACTGTGTAACAGTGAAAAATATGAACTTTTAAATTTCATAGGAGCAGGGAGGGCAGCGGAAGCTTTTATCGAATACGTCCAGGAGTTTCGCTGTTTCCAAGTACCTACGCTTATTGAAGCAACACTTGTTTGCAAGATTTGTCGTGGGACAGTTAGTACTGCCAATCGCAAGGGGGCCAAAGTCAAATGTTGATGCAGAAATATCTTTCCATACCGGTGCATTTTTACCGTTTTAGAGTATGTTTTTGTCCAAACATTATTTATTTTCATTTTGAATTTTGAAGAATTGGGAACATTGTGAAATTAAACTCTGAATTTCGAAGAATTGAGAACCTAACAAAAATAGAGCCAGATAAACCCTGAATTTCTAGCGAAAAATAAACTCTGTAAAACAGCTTCCAAATTTATTGAAAAATAAACACCAAAAGCAAGGAACCCTACTTATAACTAGGGTTCGGATTTTTCGGTTTAAACCGATAAAAGCCGATAAAAGTACGCCGAATTCATTTTCGGAAATTCGGTTTTAACCGAAAAAGGTCAGTTTTTAGGTTCGACATTTTCGATTTAAACCGATAAAAGTATGTCGAATTCATTTCCTAAAATTCAGTTTTAACCGGAAAAGGTCACTTTGACCTTCTAGTCGTACCGCACAGCCGTGGCGAAAAAGTGGAACGACGATGTCTATGGAAACGTGTCCGAATGTATGGGATACACGGGTGCCATCACAACGTTTTGGTTTAATACGCGCATCATCGATCGGAACGTGAAGTCCGAAATGCCCCATGACTTCGCAGTGTACGAGCGTGTTTTCAAGCTCACTGTAAGGAAGACTGACTTGATGCAAGCTCTGCATGTCGTGTTGTGCTTCAAAACGTCGCACCGTGTCTCTCAATTTTGGCTCAGGCAGCGCTTCATCTCCTCAGCCTGCCAGTGTCCAGTGTTAGCGTTGAGAGGACATTCTCGAAGATCAGTGTCATATTAACAGGAAAGAAAGAATACGGATCAATGAGGAGAACCTGGGAAAGTACATGTGGGGGGGGGGGGGGGGGGGGGAGGTAATTCTGATATACAGAAGGTGAAGTTCCATGATTTTGGGCATAGGCTTCATATCTGACTTGTTTGTACTTCTGTGTTTTTTTCTTGTTTCTTTTACAGTTGCACACATTTGCCAAATGAAAGTGTCAATTTGTTTTTCAATGTGTCTGTGCCGTTATTTTTTGAGTGATCACAGATATCAGAGCTAGAAGAATAATGTGATCCGGTGTCCGTTGGTGTTTATTTTATATTCACCGAAAAAAAACGATAAAGTTTTGTGGACATAAATATACGCCGAAAAAAAAAAAACCAAAAATTAGATTTTAAAATAAACACCGAAAAAAGTACGCCGAATTTAAAAAAAATAGAAACCGAAAACGCGGAACCCTACTTATAACCCAGGATCGCGGCAGGTAACAGCATTTTCCCCACAACGTCATTAAATGAAAATCCAGAAGACCAACGAGGGCACAAGAAAAATATCCGGTTGGAGACACAATTCAGGCACCACACATCCACTGCAGCGAATAGTAGCAGTTTTGCATGGCTGCAACGTCAGTCAGGTGAAAATTGTAGACAAAACTTGCACGTGCCAAACACACCAATTGGAGACATGTTTCGAACACCACAGCAGCTCTGCAGGCACGAACGCATCTACTACTGAGTTCAGAGACCCGTGTCCACCAACACCGATTCTACCCTGCTAATACTGAGCAGAAGCTCATTCCGTGGCCTCCCAGCAAAAGCTACCCAAGTCCACAACTTTTTGTTACCCTTCCGACTTGTAGTCGGGACCTCCGTTGACAAGCGTGCAGCTTACGTACATGACAGGTTAAGTAACTGTTATGTGGGCTCATTTACTAATTTAGGAAAGTTTTTAATTCTAGAGGCCAATCGGTCACCAAACTCATCTAGCAAGTTGCATCAGTGAACCAGCCAGGGTGGAAAGAGTTCCGCACCTCTGCCTCTTGTAATCCGCGGCCAGGTACTTGGCGTCCTCCACGGTGAGCTTGAAGAAGCTGTCGTCCGGCTCCTCTGCAGGAATCGGAGGTTGCGGACATCGTTGTGCACCAAGGCGTCCAAACAGAACTCTCATCTTAAGGGGAGACCCTGGTCTTGAACATTTTTCTGCCATTGCTGATATCATTTATGTGAAGTTTTTACAGCGGAGCTGTTTAGGGCTAGTTTCTCCAGTTTCGTGTCCGGTATCAAACAAATGTCTACACACAACTACACAAAACTCTGGACAGCTACCGCCATCTATGAGTGCCGGCGGCAACCAGACAGGTTGCACCGTTGCTCATAGATGGCGGCAACCTTTCCAGCTATCATAGAAGAATGGATAGTTGGGCGAGTTGGTGGGAATTCATCGTAGGAAACAGCGCGCAAAACAGACGAGGACGAAGAAGAAACACACGGCACAAGCGTACAGCTTCGCTGGCCTCCCTTCTTCACCAGAGTGGAAAGGTGGAAAGTTTTATATCTGCTCTCAAGTTCTTGTGCAAAGCACAAACATAAGCTCAATTTTTCCTATGTATTGTAGTGTTCAAGAAAACCTCAGCTTTATCACAAATGTTTCTGCCCAATTTCCTTATAATACCCCCGTCAAAAGATATGGCACAAATTATGTCAGCAGGTTTTACAAACAGCGGAGAACGCAAAAAAAAAACAAAAAAACACCGTTTTAGTTTAGCATCAATTTAGAAAAAGTTGTCATGCATTGAAATTTATTTTCAGATAATTAGAAATGAGCCAATTAGAAAATTTTGTAGCTGACAGTGTTTTTTTTTTTGAAATAGTAATCTTCTTTCACTCTCCGATTTATTAGGTATTAAACCCTGAAAAAAATATGCAGCTCCAAGTTCTAGATCCAAAGATACCGTAGACAAAACTTTGTGTTGCGACGAAAAAATGATTTGAGAAAACAGAAAAAGCTTTTCAAAACATGCTTACAAACAGCCTGGATATGTAACTTGAAATGTAGCATTTACAATACATGTGTGTAAATGATAAAAAAAAAATTATTCTCAGGCGTTGCTAACAAAATTTTTCGAATTTCAGCGGCGAATTGCTCACGCGGCAGTGCCAAGCCATCCATTCCGCGCAGTGCAGCTTGGGCGAAGTACGTGATTTGGTGTTCATTCTTAACCCGGAAAAGCCCCCACTTGCTAGGGTTTAATTCGTTTAACAGGCCTTTTCTTTGCACAAGACAATCGACTCCGTCCGAGCCATTACTCCAGTTCCATCTCTTCTCCTCCCCTGATCCCGTGGCACATTCTCTCGACGCTCCTGCGCCGCTGCGTCGCCGGGCGTCGGGGCACTCAGTCCGTGGCGTTGCCCCCTCCTCACATGTTTTACGACTCAACAGCGCTCGAGAACACCTTCTGAAACTGTTGCCCATACGAAGCATAATGAATGACAAGTTTTAAAGCAATAGCTTTACGGGCGACACTTTGCAGAGATTTCGAGCTCGTGGGCTGTCGTCGCCGCTAAGGAAGAACCAAAGAGGTAGAGGGGCTTGGAGCAATAAACTGGTATCCCATTCACCAGGCAAAAAGTGACCCCCACTTGGCTGCCGCCATGTTGTACAATTTTGACCACTAGACACGTGACCGTACCAAATCCCGAGGCTTTTACGCAAAACTGAGCCGACATTTGTACCGCGATCGCTGTAAAAAAACATGACAAACTATTTTTTTTGATACTGTTAGCCCCAGAGATCAGTGTCTAGCTCCGATAAAAACCCAAAATACAGCACTGTGGCAGATGGCATTTAGCGGAGGCATTGCGAAGCTACCCGAGGTTTTGCCGTAAAAGAACATTTTGAACTTGAAACAAACAAAAATGACTTATCTCGTCGGTACTGTTTTTAAAAATCAATAAGCAATTATTCGTGCCCGGTACTTCGTTGAAATCAGGATGTAAAACTATAAGGTCATGTGTTTGGTGGTCAAAAATGTGGTCACTCTCAGCTGCCAGTTTATCGCACTAACGCTCCCTACCTCATTGGGAAAAACCCTCCTTTTCTCCCCTTTTAGCGTGAGAAGAGGGTTCCTGTCAGCCGTACCGCGCAAAGAGGGCAGTCCTACCGTCCCGCCAAGAATGGCACGACAAAGGGAGAATCTTCGTGTCATCTGTTTGAAACGAATGTTTCCAAACATTCCTCGCGTTATGTGAAATCTCACTTTGGCAGTATCCAGTTGCTATGCGCAATGTTGGATGGTTTTAGATACTTCCACCGCGCTTACCCATTTACTGTTCATTCCGAGCACAGGCCAGCCAAAGTAAAATATCATTTCGTAGCCCTTAACGAACTGTGGGCGCACGAAGCAGCGCACTCACCCGCAGAAAGAGGAGGACAGTGCTCCAGGTTAAACAGGACGGCTTTCCGCTGCCCAATCTGTAACGACAGAGGGCATTGCTTTTTTTTTTTTCCTTCGACCACTTTTGTCAACAGTACACCACCCTTAATGGCACGTTCACACAACAGAGTTTCTCCCCAAGGAGAGGATTAAAGGCCTTCGCGCTTCGGGGTCGCGTGCACCACATCACGGATGTTCGGCGATCCCCCAAGCCCGCGGGGAGCGGCGGAGAATCCGCGACCGGCCTACAAAATATTAGTCGTCTCGTCGTAGCGTCCGGTTCCCCTTTTATAGGGTAAGGATTACGGTCAGCAGCATTGAGCTGTGGGGTGGCGCCTTTCCTTTTTTTTTTTCCTGCCTGTTGTTCGATGAGCCCGTGAAGGTCACAAACACTTTCGCGAAAAGGGAGACTCAAGCGACTAAATTACACACGACTTCGTCATTACGAGGTTGTCGCCCAGATTTACTTTCATGTTACTTTCATGGAGTCCAGATATAGCGAAGCGATTTCAGATTCCCGTTGACTTCGTTGTAACCGGTCTCGACAGAATACATTTTCCACCAGGGTGCCTCCATCTTGAATATTGTCACTTCCAGTATGGGCGAAAACATTGTTTTGCTGTTGCCACGCCAATAGAAGACATTCAGGATATTAGTGTAACTGTCACCAATTCTCGTTTTGCCTCATCTTTATTGTTTTATTATATGCAAATTGAAATTTTTCTTTTTTGCATCATCTATTTTGCGTGTTTACCAGGTGGCTGGGGATTAGAGTAAACGAAGAAGGTGTATACACAAGTTTTCACCTCAAGAACCGTAGTCAAGGAAGTTTGGCTCCTTGCGGACCATTACTACTAATATCCTCCTTTATGTGGAGAATTAAGATACATGTAGGTGCAGTTTAGATTAGATATATGTTATCTAATGAAGACGTACACATTTCAAACACCAAAAGCATCACTTCTTCTCCGACAACAAAATCTTGCAAGAACTACTTTGCGCGACGTATGAACAATGAACGTGGCTTGTCTCGTGTCTCATTGCACCCACTATCGTGCGAAGGAGATGCCGAGTTTAACACCTTATTCAGAAGAAGGTATACTCCCTCCATTTCCTTGGCTTTCTGCACGTAGAAAATTCTTCCTTCTATGCCGTAACTGTTTCCGCGTCATGCTGCCTTTGGAACTCTGGGCTTAGTAAGTGGGGTGCTAGCTTTCGTACGTAGACATTGTAAACATCCCGCTTTTAAAGCGGTTATTTAGGGATTTGCATTCCTCGAGTCATCTCTACATAAACTATTAAAAGGTACAATACCCCTCGGTGAATGGAACCTTTGAGTGTGCTACACACGAGAGAGATAAAAAACAATATAGTACCAGTATTCTAATGCAGGCATATGTCACACCAACGATACAGACAATAATTACTGTACCTACACAACTGTAAGTCGACCCCCTCAAATTGCGTGTCAACAAAAAAAAAAATCGAATAAAGGGTGCATTCTATGCCCCAAGATTTCGACAATGCCTGGCTCCCAGTGCGCGCTCTATGCCGTTTGGCGTGCTGTGGCCAAGCGTACACGCGTGAGGCACACGAGATGCCGAACCACTATCGAAGCTAGAGAGCTCGGGCTAAGGGCGGGACAAGTAAAGCTCCTCCCCGTTGTCGCGTCGCAAGTCGGGGGTGGGGACTGATTGCACATGACTGCGACGTACGCTGTGAGCTTGGTGCCTAACTCCGCAAGGCATCCCGGCCCATCTGGACGGTGGCCCGCAGAAGCCCTTTCGAATTGTCGTCACAGTTAAAAGATTCCGCGTCGTTGCAGGCGCCGCTGCTGCACCAGCCGCTCCGACGGATGGAACTCTTGTCCAGCAGCGCAGCTGTTGGTTTCTTTCGGACGAAGGACGGCCGTAAAAGAGCAGTGAGAACCTAGACCGCCCGGACCATGCACGTCGATACAGAGAAACGTAGCTGCACTTCAGCAGTCGCACGATTTCGACGCTTGATCAAACAACATGCGACCGTGCATCGTGAGGAAACGAGCAGTGGAGAGCGAGGCTGTTCCAGCGGCCATTCCAGCGTGGCTTCCGCACCAAGTGTCGCCACCCCTGGAATTCGGCAAGCCGCGAATCGCAGTGCCAGCCGCGCAGTGTGGTGTATTGCGCGCCAATCGCTGCCATGTATTCGTGCTGATTTGCGAATCGTGATCACCAGAATCGCGATACTCGTTTGCGCAGTTAAAGAACAAGTAATTGCAAATCGAGCGCACAGAATGGAGCAATGCTACAGGTACAGCCAGCTGAACCCGTAACGAACCGGGGTGTTCTCTATGTAACGGCTCTTTTGACTTTGTCCGTGGTAGAATCCTTTGGTTCTGATTACGAGTCGACCCCCCTAATTCAGGTCTTCAAAAATTAAAAAAAAAAAAAAAAGGTTGACCTACAATTGCATAAATACGGTAATAAGGAACTAGTCGAGTCCATCGAAGCAACGCACATATTTGACGTCTTCGTCTTTCATCATGAGCGGCTTTTCACTCTGGGAAGGCGCCTGGGTGAACGTGGCCGGAGGTCTGTCCGTTTTCAGCGGGGCGTGGGCCACGGAAACCGTCTTGGGTGCTGCACCCCCCAGCGTGTGGCCTGCGGACGCATTTGTCGCCGGCTTTGCGGCCACCTTCCTCTGCAAGGTCAACGAAAACACCGACAACAAACTGGTTTGCACCACAAGACCGGGACAAAAGCATTTATTATTTCTTAATTTTACGGATAAAGTTTGGAGACAGAGAAAGTGCGGCTGCTGTGAGCCGCGCCAAGTGTTTATCTACAAAGTTTTCTGAGCATGTTCTGGTTGACGCTGCTATTCACAGATGGCAGAACATAAAGCAAAAACATAAAAGCTTCTCTGAGGCGAACACCGGAAAGCAGATTTAGCAAATTCGAGCGTGTGTGGGAGCAGCGTCAACCAGGCGGTTTTCGGCATTTTCATTCCTCTACGTAGAAAAGAATGCAATATTATTTAGGCTCACATTTTTTTCCTCGAAACCCAGACCGATTAAGTTTGAGTATGATAAACACACCACCTAAAGATACCTTTGTGAAAAGTTTGATTGCACTCAATTCATTGGTTTATTTATAAAGAATTGTTTACGCCTCACCTTAAAGGGGTACGGAAACGAAAATTGAAATATTAAATTTTGTTCGGAAATGAGTCAAGCATGACGAATAATAACCGTAAATGATAATCGCATGTTTGTATTTTGAATGATTGGCTATATTTTTCGTTCCATACGGTGCACTCGAGCAAGCGCTTGAAGAGAAGCGAACGGAGAGTGCAATGCGTCATGGGATATCCGCCACAACCAAAAACAGAAAAGAAAGATTCCCCGCACTCGTGACATAGCAAGGCTGGTGGCTTTGCCATTGGTGGCGTTGTCAGCGTCGTGGTGGTGTTAATAGCGTCAACGCATTACAACCAAGCCGTTCGAAGTAACTGTGGGGTGACGAGCGTGTGGCTGGCCCAAGGAGTACTTAGCTTCTGCAGCACTGTCAGCTTGGGGGTGAACGAGCTGGGAAAAGCAACTTTTGTCCAAATTTAGAGCGACTGGCTAATCTTCTAGGGGGAGGATGGCTGTGTCCGGGTACACAAACGAGGGTCCGAGCAAGAGGGAAGTCCCTCCTTTCAGTCTTTTTGAACTGTTTCGTACAATGCACGATTTGTGAGTTGAGGAAAGCTAAGAAGGAAAATGTTGAAATTCCAAAGCACGGCACTGCTCCAATAGAACGTAGCAAGTTCCCCAACGTTGCTAGATTTCCTCCCAAATAGGCTCCAGATGCATCCAACAGGTGCAGATTGAAAGATAGTTTAATTAGCTTTAAAATTAGTTTTCTTGTGCCTTTCAACGAAAAACTGGTATTTTAAGGTTATGCTGAAACATGCAACATATTAAAGCTAAAAAATGAGCGCTGGAATTTCGTTTCCGTACCCCTTTGAAACACCCTATAAGATGTGTTGGTCTGCACCTACCTCCGATACTGGACTCTGCGCCCTTGGTGGGGACTGCGCCCTGGCCGGAGTCACTGTGGCCACCGGGGCCAGAGGGGGACTCTTCTCTCTGGACGGACTCTGCCTTTGCACGTGCTCTCGGAACGCTCCCTCCTCTTTCTTGAAAGGGACCGCAAAGTGCCGACTCACGTGCGCCTGCTGGCCGGCCGTACCTGCAGGTCGCCGCAGAAGCCTGCCAAGGGAGGTCGCAGTTATCTCCAGAAAGTTTGCATGACAGATTTTGATGTCACGTGACAATACGGTGTCGTGTGATAGTGCGTCACATGATGTAACATCATTTGACACCATGAGGTCATGCGAAACTCCCACTCTATACCATGACATTACGGCGACGTAACATCATGTGACACCACGACATGACACTGTGATGTATGTGACACCACGACATGACACTGATGTATGTGACACAATGACATCATGGTGTTGTGTAGCACTGTCATATGACACCCTAACATGATACCAGAACATCATGGTGTCACTGCATCACGTGACACCATAACATGACACTGTGATGTATGTGACACAATGGCATCATGATGCTACGTGACACTGCATCATGTGGCACCCAGGGGTGGAACTCATGAATTGTACTTGGGAGCAGCCACGGGAGCAGCTGAAACAGCTGTTTTGGAGCAGGTTGGGAGCAGCTAAAACTACATTCTGGAGCAGGCTAGGAGCAGCTCAGATCAGATTTCACTGCACTTCAGCTTGTGTCGTAGACAAGCACGGGAGCAATTTCAATTGTGCTTAGCAGCACAGATGAACATGAGTGGTTCGGAACCTAGGTATAGATGGGATAACAGATGCGAAAACTTGGCCTTAGTGAGAACCAAAAAGCAATCACCATATGATTCTGAAGATAGTGTCCTCGATATTTTCTGAGTGGCTTTGAGCTGCTCAAAATGCAAACCAGCACTGCTTATAGCACAACCCCAACGTGCTTGACATAGTAATTATATGTGTGAACCACGTGACGTGCGTAAGCAACGTACGTGCAATTGCGCGGAGGAGCAGGGCAACAAATTTTGAGTTTATCATATTGTACAACTCAATATCGAAGCAGCAGACTACGATTAACGGAGTTGTCGTATTCGAAGAGATGAGCCGCAGCAAGATTATAAAGTACGCCGAGAAGATCTACCGCTCGGGTGAGAGCTGCTAGCCGGCAAGGTTTTGGATCGGACCGCGTTTCAGTTCAATCAAATCACGATTTATCTTGCAGGAATGCGGTTCCAACTTGTAATGATGAAGCACTAAAAGGAATCTTTTGCTAATGTGTTTTTAACTGGTTGACGTCCGGAACCCGGGCCGCAGAGCCTCAGGCAATCTGACCTTACCTCGGCCGACTTGCTGAACCGCTTAAGGCCGGTTCAGACACTTGCGTTTGAGTGCGTTTGACTGCGTTGCGGCGAGAACCGAAAGCGAGTCACCGGCACATCTGTGCTTCGTATGAAGCGTGGAATCCAATTCAAGGAATCTTCTTGGCACGCGATATAAGCAGCAGGGATGTCCTGGTGTCTCGCTGCCGCAACGCAGTCAAACGCAGTCAAACGCAACTGTGTGAACCGGGCTTAAGAATCCAGTCGCAGGTGATGCAGCGCTTGGAATCCGACTCCCGAGTTTTTCGCGCGCTTCCGACTCGGGATACACAGGGAAAATAAACGGAACAAAAAATTGCAAGGCCGATTAAGCCAAACGCGCTCATTGTTGCCAATTAAGTCGATAAAAACCGAAACCAAGACAAAATATTTTTTTTTTGGCGCACGTTTTGCGATTTGGAGCACAATGGCGCAATGTATTGGCTGTGGCGCAGTTTCCGCAAAATGGCGGAGGATGGCGCAGACAAATGCGTCGGGCGCAAAATGGCGCAAATGGTGCAGCCGTTCCACCCCTGGGCACCCCAACAAGACACCAGGGTGTCATGGTGTCACTATTGTGTGATGCAACGTCACATGATATAACATCTTGCGACACCACGACATGACACTGATGATTATGACGCAATGACATTATGATGCTGCATAACACTGAGTGATGGGGCGCCCTGACCTGACACCAGGACGTCACTGTGGCACTGAATCATGTGACATAACATCAATTAACATCATGTGACACCATGACATGACACTTATGTATGTGATACAATAACATCATGGTGCAGTGTAACACTGCATCATGTGGTACCCTGACATAACTCCACGGTGTTATTGCATCACATGACACTGTGATGTCACATGCCAGCATGATGTCACATAGTTGGTGTTATCCAAGTCAGGTCATGTGACCGCCATCATGCAGACGACGTGGTGTGAACACCGTCTGCTAAAACTGAAAAGGTTGTACGCACCGGATGACTGCCTTGCCACTTGTGAGGCCAAGGTTCTGTAAGGTGGTTTCCCGGAGCTTGTCCTTGCCTACAACCTGAAACAGCAGCCCCCCCCAATAGCTCAAGATAACGGTCGTCCAATGCTCTATTTCGAGCTTGTTCTCAAATACCCCCTGGCAACTGTGTGATCCAAGTTGACGGGAGAAGGTAGCAGATCAAACCCTAGATGCACTAGAGCGAGATTTATATCATATTAACCTGAGTCTAATATCAATCTTTTCACGAACCAATCCCATAAACCTACCTTTCTGCAGAGCACACAAAGAGCCGATCAGCAATTTGCAGGAGGGAACGGAAGCAAACAATTAAGACTAATAGCATTGGGGCCCAAAAAATGGGTTGTGCACGGGGTTTCTGGCATGTAATGATACGCTCGGTGTGCGAGTACAGGTCACTTTTGTTTTTACATTCAACCTTAAGAATGCCTCATCATTTGCTGGGCTTGCTTTATAAATACAACTGATCGGCCTCAATCTGTGAGAAAGCAGAGGCACTGGTTTTCTTCATTAAAGGGCAACTCCACTCCATTTTTACAATTTTTGGGTTATGATCTGTTTAGTCCAAGTCGGCGACCCTGAATCACGAGATATAATTTGTTTTTCGGTAGTGCGTATAGTTTTGTAGATATCGCGAATCCAAGTAACGTTCCGGCGCCGAAACTACCGGCTAAGCAGCTTGGCAACAGTGATATTAGTGGCGCGTCGCCGGCATGACCTAGTTCTCGTCCCGCGCTTCTGAGCCGACGCACCGACAATGTCGGCTCAGTCGCACGTGGAGTTTCAAAACAAGGTAGGTTGCACATTTTCTTTTTTTACCGCTTCACTTTGTTAATATGCACCAAATGTAGTAAGATTTAGTGTGTATTTATAAATTTGCCGGCCGAAAAGCGAATCTGACTGCTATAAATATGACGCGGTCAGTGCCGGCGCAGCGTGACTGCATTTGTTTCTTGCTCGCGGACCGAGAGAAAAATAGATAATGGGAGATAAATAGACAGATGTATCCACCAGCCGTCTAAGTTGTTAAAGCTAATGTGCCTTTATGTGCACGCTAGTTAGATCAGCCGCGACCTGCTGCGTCCGGCCGACCGTGCTGGAGCAGCCGGCGGACGGTACGCGAACAGCGACGGCACCGCATCGTTTTTCAAAGACGCATGTTTCGTGGAAAAACCCGCAACAGTCAGCAGCCGTAGATCCCGTGTGTAGGTGTCTGACGTAAAGTGCTGGGAGCAGAGCTTCGCGTTGGAGCTCAGAGTCGACGGTCTTCCGAATTCTATCCGGCGAATGGCACCGACCAACACCTTGTGCCTCTTCCGGTCTCTTGGGAACTGGTGGAACCACAGCTTCGGGTTGCGCACCGGATTGTTGGTGCAACCCACAGCACTACAAGTCGTGCTCGACATCGCCCAACGCAGGTCTGGCGAGTCTCTCCGGCTCCACGATACGCGCGTGAGCGAGCAGCACCGCTTCGCTCTCTTCCGCGCTGTTGAGGAAGCAATACTGGAGTTAAATTAACCGCCTGGACGTTAATGAAAATAGGAGAACACAGGATAACGCGGTAAGCACCTCTTGCCGTCAACAGAATCGCAGAATGCCATGGGAAACGAAGCGTCCGCGGCGTCCTTACGAGAGCGTAGGACTAAACCTACGTCATTACCCAGTGTTGCTTCACTAGCTCACCCGGTGCCAGCGTTGCTCACCCGCTTTCGGGCCGCTAACCGAGCCGGAAGAACATTTTCAATATTGGTTTTAATCGGTAATGCGGCGTCGGTTTGACGTGATATTTTGGGTATGACCGTATTTTGACCCCCTAAAGCGATATCAGTCATTTCGATAAGGTTTACTTTTTGAGTGGAGTTGCCCTTTAAAGGGGGACTTTATTGACACTATAAAAGTAAGAACAGTCGTCTTAAAAATAGCAATGCAAAAAGAGTGCTGGTTTGACATACCTCTTGCCTCATGTAAACGCAGACCAGATCCATCGCATGATCAGCCCCTTGATCCTCGCTTAAAAAAAAAAAAAAAAAGAACATTAGTGAAGGTTGGAACGGATTGAGACATCCGACAGCATGACACACGAGCTCCTGCGGCATCATTTGTTGCCACTTCAGACTTTCGATGCACAGCGGGTATAGGACACCAGACACTCCAGTCGAAGATGCATTCTAGGCACTGTAGGAATGCTCTATTGTAAAACTCGGGAGCGTGAGTTCTCAAACTGGGTTCCTAGGAACCCAGGATCCTCCAAGTACCTACAGGGATTCTCCAAGTACCTGCAGGAATTCCCCAAGTACCTGCAGGAATTCCCCAAGTACCTGCAGGAATTCCCCAAGTACCTACAACAAATTCCCCAAGTGCCTACAGGAATTCCCCAACCTTCCAAATTTCCTCGACCGTCCTTGCCCCTGAGTAAAGCGTTTTTTTAGGGTTTAAGCACTCTTTTAGTGTATCCAAGTCATCCATAGACTCTTTGCGAAAATCCCAAAAGCCCGCGCGACGAATAATGGGAGTCCTCGGTACGCCCCTCATCCCGCTACCACGTGACCACGTGGCATACGCGAGCAGGCGCAGGTTACCACGGCAACACCTTTTGAGCAGCCGAGTCGGGCGAGCGACGAGCGAGCGGCGGCTGCCCCTTTCTCATCCCTCTCCTTTGTACCAGCTCTGTCGTCTGCTGCACCAATGCGTTGTCGAACCTGGTCGAAACCTGCCACGGTTGCGGTGCAAACTAAATGGATTTGGTGACACTTCAATATGTGAAGGTAAGTTACGACGAATAACGTATTGAAATAAGTTCACCTGTTGCGATGCCTTTACGCTGCCACAGATACGGTACGCCGCCAACGACGTACGACTCGGCGGATAGGCAGGATGGCGGATGGCTGCAACGGCTGCTGGCGGTAGCTGCCGGGACGCGCGCGCAGTCGCGGAAGCGCAACGAAAAAGTGCGTGATCTGTACCGAGGGTTCCCGAAATTCCCTGCCGTCGTGGCGCTGCACGTTTTGCAAAGGGTCTACAGTTAAACCCGTTTATAACGAACAGCAGGAAACTGCGACGATCAGCAAGTAATTTGATATAGCAAAAACCATTTACAACGAACTTCCACGATGCGTTCGTTGTAAGGCGAGAGCTTCTCTTTCTTTCTCATCTCCTCGCTTCAGGCCTTGCAACAACGCACTAAAAAGCCTTTTTTTTTGCACGTGTGCAGTTTGTTTTTTAGCTTATCTCCCCTTCTGAATCGCTTCTCTTCATGGGCAACCGTTTTTTTTTTTTTTTTTGTGCATGCGTGCAGAGTGTATTTTTTTTAGCTTTCTTCCCTTTTGAATCGCTTCTCTTCACTCATTTTTGGTTGCAACTTGAGCTTTTGAAATTTTCTTTCTTTCCTACTTTTTTTTTTTTTTCGGGGGGGGGGGGGGGGGGGGGGAAGGACAGGCTAGAAGACGATTGTGTGGGGCTTCCGAAGCCTTCCCGGGAGGAAAAAGTTTGATATAGCCATTACGTTGTACGTTATGAAAGGTACTTTTTACATGAATTTTTGTCTAAATTTTCTATGAGTTCAATATTGACAATAATTTGCTGTACATGGGTTCGTTTTAAACGGGTTTCACTGTATTGCAAGCTTGACAGGTATATTCCCCCGCACTAACAACAGACGTCTTTTTTTTATTTTCTGAAAATAGTAAAAGTGCGCGTGCATAGCTTTGATAGGCACTAGAGATGCACGAGAGCAGAGATTCCGAAAGCTCCTTTTATAACGTAATGCTTCAGGAAGGAGGGGCTTCAGCGGTACTTTGAAAATGGTTTTCTGCAGCCTCCGTGCACCAAATTGAAAAATAATGATGATATTTGTAATCCTAGAGGCCAGATCAAGACAATTTAATTGCTTTTATTCAAATACAGAACCGCTTCAGTTTCCCATTAAGAAACATCTCAGCCAGTTGCACCATGAGTCACAATTCAAGCAAACTAGGTTTGTACTACAAGTGTTGAAAAGCGTTCAATAGAAATTTACTGCGAAATACCTGAAATTACACAGGGATTGAAGGGGCATGGTTCGGCACCCTTAATGATACATGCTACGTTGCATCGTACATTGCAGCATACACGATGTATGATGCAACGGTAGGATGGTTAGTATGCATGAATTAAGTACTTATATACTAATATGGATATAAATATACTGAAATACTGTCACTATCACGAATGTGTACATCGAACCCATCAAACGGATGGATGAATGGACAGGACTGAACCAAGAAATCGGGCAGCAACTTGCGCCACCTGGTAATGGAATACCGAGCTTCCACTTTCCGCTAAATCTAGCGTCACTGATCTTGAGCGCAGCATGCAACAATATCGCTCAATTTCACGCTTTTGGCACCGCCAGGCGCAGGAAATTGTGAATGTAGTATCAAAATGGCACAATTGGCACAGTTGACCCCCCCCCCCCCCCCCCCCCTCTCCAAGGTCTGTAGGCTTCTGCATTGCTTTAACGCTGAATCGTATGAATGCCGAGACCGGCGGGGGTTCCTCGGTATCAAAAAGTTTGAGAGCCCCCGCTCTAGAGGATTCAGCATTTACTCATGCTCAGCCAGTAGCTCCTACCGGGTGTTCTCGGGCGCGAGTCGGGCAAAAAGAATATTGTATAAATAAGCCAGTGAACAGGGTGCCATGGAACTTTTCCCGAAGGTGTTTTTAGGTGGTGCATTAATAATACTCAAATTTCACGAGAGTAGATTTCTGGAGAAAAATAAAAGAAAAACCTTTTTTTTTCCCGCTATGTGCGGGAAGAAAATAGTAGCAAGCCGTTGGGTCGACGCCGCTAGTCGCATGTCATACCACAGACGCTCGGATCTGCAGGGTCTGCTTTGGGTGTTAATCTCCATGAACCTTTCAGGCTTTTGTACCGTGTTGTGCCGCACGTGCGTAGCGGCGTCAACCCAACGGCAGTCTTCCGTTTTCCTACCGTGAATAGGAAAAATGAGGTGTTTCTCTTCGTGCATTTTTGTTCCAGAAACCTAGACTCGCTAGATTTGAGTACAATAAATATGACACATAAAAACACTATCGTAAAAAGTTTCGTGACACACTGTTCACTGGCTTATTTATACAAATTTTTTTTATGCCCGAATAGGGCATAAAAAAAAATGCTCGTTTAACCGGCTCGAGCCAGTACGTTACCCCTTTTCTTCCCACCTCCGTACCGGAAACGTCCTTCAAAACTCACGTCTTGTCCGGCCAGTGGTGGACGACGTCGAGGAGGGAAGCGGACGACGGGAACGGGGCCACGAGCCGCTCCCCGGACTCCAGCTGGAGGCAGATGTCCACCTTGGCGTGGCCCCCCATGGCTGCAGGGTTGGCGCCCGCCCGCAGCTCCAGCTGGGCGTTGTTGGGCAGGTTGGCAAAGGACACCGGCAGGCTCGGATTCAGCCGGTTGTTGTGGTGGCTGTGCGACGGAGAGCCACGACACCCCGGGGTCACTCGCCGGGGTTTCCCAGAGCGCCCTCGCGGCGCCCGGGACGTGCCTCCAACCGACATGTCTGGCACCCCGTCCCGCCCGTACGGCGAACGCGGTCCTAAAGCGACGACAGACGACGTGACAAAAGCCGGAGCGTTGTGCCGTCAAATGTCGCGATTTTGGTGGTTGGCAATAGAAGTCCCGACAAAAAGTATAAGTTGAGCGTCGCTGCATAGTCCCAACTTGCGGCTGCCGAAACTTTCGTGGATCGTCAAGCTGAAGAGCTACCGGCAGCAGGACAGGCGTCTGTCGCGTCCACCACTACCGCTGCAACACCGCCGGGATTGCGGTTGGCGACAGCGTGGAACTTGTACAACTACGTCGAGGGACTACTTTTCGGGACGCATTCTGGGCATCGTAGAGCCGTTTCTTATTTTCCTACACAGTTCACCTCGTCGTTAACCCTTTGACTGCTGCGCCCGAGCATGCCTGCAACTCCGTTTCGGTTCGCTCCCCGCCACTCCCAACGGGGCTGTCCATTTCTTTTCTACACGTAGTGCCATCTACGAGCGAGCGATCGAAAAAGTGTTTCGTCCTGCAGTGTCCCCGTGGGAATTTTCTACTCGTCGCCATAGCCTTGCACCTCGTCGAGAACAGACGATTTGCAATTGTCCCAAGCGCCTCGGCCCGTGCGCGAGGAATTACAGGAGAGGCTGTCCCTCGCCTGGCTGCTCTGCCTTGAGATCGCATTGCCTGGTCGCTTGTCTCCTCTTCTGTTTTTCGATTCCATTACCTATTTTTATCTATTCCAGTGTATTTATTATTGCTTCTACGTGTTTCTATTCTCTTCTGCGTGCAATATTTCTTGTATATATATATATATATGTGTCTTTATTTTGCCTTTTTCGACGGGAGTGCCGACGAACAACACTCCTCTTCGCGCGTCGTTTCCTGGGTGAGTACTACCGTTGCTACCGATTCCTATCGCGCTGTTAGCTGTTCATTTTGGTTCATTTGACCCGCGTGCAGTCGAGAGGAGCCGTTTATGAACACCCGCACACATGTCGTAGGGGTAGGCAGAGCTCTCAATTAACAATTGCAACACGAGAGCTCAGTAAGCTGTGATTTGGCCGCCCGTGCTCGCTCTATTGACTCGCACTGTAGCGTATGCCTTCGAGTTCCGCTTACTTAACCAAGATACAGCACGCCGCTTTGTCGCCGCGAACCATTTGTCCAAATGTTTGCGAAGCTGAGGCATATGCAACGCTGCGGCGCCTGACAACTGCGCGCTGCAGCGCGAACTTTTCGCAAACGCCGACGGCTCAATTTCGTGACTTGAATGTGCCTATGGCATGCCTTCGTAATCTATCTGCTAAGCTGTTGTCAGTTGCCAACACCCTTTTTCAAGTGCAGAGATATGTTGCCGCAAATCATTTGTCTGAATGCCTGCGAAGCCTAACACCGTTTGGCATATCCAACGCTGCGGCGCCTGACAACTGCACGCAGTTGTCTTCACCCAAACGCTTCGCAGGTCACGCTGTCTTTTGGAAAGCGGTGCCAGGAAACATGCTGTGCGCTCGCAGTATTGTTTGCACAGCCTGGCACACAGCAAACTGTACCACCGGGCATGTTGCTGCTGAAGGTGACCTAAGGAAATAAAATACCTTGAGCTGACATCTTGACTGGAGAAATAAAATTATCGAAGGAACTACGAGTTTCAAGATAACTGCCTGGGTGACAGCACATTTCTGCACTTGAAAAAGGGTGTTTCCAACTGACAACCGTTTAGCAGATAGATTAAGAAGGCATACCATAAGCGCATACAAGCCGCGACGTTGGGCCATCGGCGCTTGCGAAGGGCTCGCGCGGCTGCGCGCAGTTTGTCAGGCACCACATCGTTGGATATGACGAACGGTGTTACGGCTTCGCAGGCATTCGGACCAATGATTCGCGGCAATACATCTCTGCACTTGAAAAAAGGGTGTTGGCAACTGATAACAGCTTAGCAGATAGATTACGAAGGCATGCCATAGGCGCATTCAAGCCGCGACATTAAGCCGTCGGCGTTTGCGAAGGGATCGCGCCGCAGCGAGCAGTTGTCAGGCACCGCAGCGTTGCATATGCCTCAGCTTCGCAAACATTCGGACAAATGGTTCGCGGCGACAAAGCGGCGTACTGTATCTTGGTCAAGTAAGCGGAACTCGAAGGCATACGCTACAGTGCGAGTCAATAGAGCGAGCGCGGGCGACCAAATCGCAGCTTACTCGGCTCTCGCGTCGCGATTGCTGATTCAGAGCTCTGCCTACCCCTATGACGTGTGCGCGGGTGTTCATAAACGGCTCCTCTCGACTGCACGCGGGTCAAATGAACCAAAATTAACAGCTAACAACGCGATAGGAATCGGTAGCAACGGTAGTACTCACCCGGGGAAGGACGCGCGAAGAGGCGTGTTGTCCGTCGGCCCTCGTGTCAAAAAAGGCAAAATAAAGACAAATACTATATATATATATACAAGAAATATCGCACACAGAAGATAATAGAAACACGTAGAAGCAATAAAAAACACACTGGAATAGATAAAAATAAGTAATGGAATCGAAAAACAGAGCATTAAGAGGAGACAAGCGACAAGGCAATTCGATCTCAAGGCAGAGCGGCAGAGCAGCCAGGCGAGAGACAGTCTCTCCCACAATTCCTCGCGCGCGGACCGGGGCGCTTGGGGGATTTTGCAAAAGGACTATTGGGAGTTAAACAAAGAGATAGGACAACATCCAGAGTTCACACCAGGACCACGAGAGTGTACCTTTTGCAGACAAAGGAAGCCACCCAACATGATAAAGGAAGCCACCCAACATGATAACCTTCTATGGAAGTGTAAGCACTTTGAAAGAGAAAGGGAGGAAACTCTCGCAACACTAGAACCCAGGACAAGCCGTAAGGCATGCAGGCGAGGATAAAGTCTAGAGGCAATTCTGAAAGAAGACACCAACTGCCGAGATCCGCAGTCTTCCATCTGGGAAAAACGGGCCTCAGTAAAATGTTAAGTTTCCTTCCTTTGTCGGACCATGCCGCAGTGCAACTACTTTTTCTTTTTTCATCAATTAACATATTTTCACTGATTCAGTCTGTTTCAGTTTGCTCCTTTGTTCCAAGAATGGTGAATCTATGCCTTTTAACTTAAAGCTTCATGAAAAACTATTAATTAATCCCGAACTCTAAATCAGATCTCCTAAAAAGAAAAGAATTAAAATTCAGAACATAAAAAATGCATTCTGAGGCAGCTTAAGAAGAGTGACCTCAGGGCACGAGGTCAAGGTGCCACTTTGCATAGTACAGTGTTTCGAAAAGTACAATGTACAAGAGAATGTAAACTGGAGGCATAGACATTAAAAAACTTCCTTGCCCATGAATCCGTGTGTTCGATAAATAAACAATCTTCATAAAGCCCGCTAGAGTGCTACTGAAACCAAAATTTGCATTTGGAATGTGGGAAAATATAAATCCCAGCAATCAAGGGTTAAAAAGACAACTTCCAAAATATTTCTTTTGCACAAAAAGCGTTCCAGCTAGGGTTAAAAAAAAATTCCTCCAAAGTGCAACATGCTATGTTAGCTTCTTCACGGGAACAGTCGTCCTTGGTGAGGTTTTGCGGCGGACGCTCAGGCGAGTTTACTGTAGGGTCGTCGCCAGACTGCCCTGTAAGGTCACGTAAAACCATAATGCAACATCGCAATATCATTACGTCATGCAACGTCATTGTTAGTGTATAGCCCGTGCGCAGCAGTGTGCAGCGCCTGCGACCGTTCCCGCAGTTCACTTGCAGGACGCGGCAAGGAACCGGCAGTTTTTAACACGGAACGTGTCTTATCGGCCGAAATCTACGAGAAGACCATCGTGAATGATCTTTAAAACTGTGACATCAAGGCGATGTCACTTTGACGTCATGTAACGGGATGTCATCCTGACATTAACGTGACATGTCATGTTACAGAATGATGTCATGTTACACGTCATCACGACACCAGCTCGACATTATCATGGCACCATATGACTGGCACCATGACGGTGCACGACGTCAGTCATGTCACCTCATGATGTGATATGCACATTGCATGTGCACAGCTCATTCTTAACACATTCTGAGCTCCGGGGTCATTGTCAGCATGACTGAGCTAATGTCATTTTTTTTCTTGGCTTGCAAGGCTCCCGTGGATGCTTTCGACCAGAATCTGCACTTGCTGGGTCGGTGTGAAAGGTGTCAAACAAATTATAGCCTGTATCGGCAAAAAAAAAAAAAATTAAGTAATGAAGAAAGTAGCAAGGACACATGTTTTGTTACCAAAGGCAGAACCATCTTTTATTTCCGGGAAAAGATACATTTACACTTGCCGGTGTTGAATTGCTGTTTTACCGAACCGAGTCCTCGTTATGCAATGTTTCTTGCGTGACGAAGAAAGATTGCTGAGCACCGCAATCCCAGTTGGCGCCTCCAGCTGAACAAACCTTGTAGTATTGAGATAAATGAGCAAATTTAATTAGCTGTACACTCTTACTCTTGACAAATTTATCAATACCGTGGAAGGCTCGGCTGCCCATAAAAGTCAGATGAAATTAAAAATATGCAGGCGAGCTGGTGTATGGACCCCATAGAAAGAAAACCCAAGACTGGGAACAACTAAAAAAAAAGACTATTTTAAATTACTAATACATTTCAAGACCGCGTGGGCGCTCGTCAGTTTTTTTTTTATTATTCCCAGTCTCAGGTTTTTCATTAGAAAAAAATTCCGCTTGAATGAATTTGCTGGCTGCTGATCTCAACCTAGATCAGTGACGCTGAAAACATCCGAAGAACTTTGAATTTTGCGGTTGATGAATGAAAGCTAGAGAAAACTCAAAATCCGAGGCAAAAAAATAAACTCCGAAGAACATCCTCTGATTTCACTCAAACATAAAACTAAAAAAAATGCAGAACCCTATAGGTTTAAGGAACTCAAATAGTCGTGTCTCGTTATTACGAAACGAACACGGTAATAGCAACACCCCACTACGTAGACAAAGTTTTCGAGGATGAACTGGGTAAATGCACACATTTTTGTCTCATTGTAGCTAACTCACAATATAGACAATTTTTGGGGGGAACGGAGGAGACTGCATTACAGTAAAACCTTGTTAATTCAACCCCCGCTAATTCAGATCATTTGAACTGCCGATCCGGTCCCGTCAAACGTGTGTATTAATCAATGGTACCAAACGCTCATTAATCCGAAGGAAATGTGGCGTGCTATGGTTAATTCGGACGAATTCGGCAAATGGCGCAAGCTACCGTCCGTTCCAAAGGGTATGACGACTATCCATCCAATAGCTGTCACGTGGTTTTTCCGGTTTTCCCTAGGTTCTTCGCTCCTCCGGTTCTCCTATTTTCGCACCAGTTTTGCTCTAGATTATCGTGCGCCAGCGTGCAAGTCTCCTGGCATGGAAGCGGCAGAAGTACAGCTGCAACGGAAAAAGAGTAGCACAAGTGACCGACGACCAAAGCGGCAATAGCGAGAGCGCCGATAGTGAGAGTGACAGTCACGTTTCATGCCTCAACGCGGGGTGGCCGGCAGAAAGCAGCCCATCCTAAAGCCCGCCATTTTAACAGCTATCTTATCCCCCAATTTTTTGCCGGCCACCCCCGCGTTGAAACTTGCAATGTGACTGGCACTCTCGCTATCGGCGCGCTCGGGAAAAATTGCGCCAGGTGTCGCGATTTTGCCATTCCGGTCATTGGTCACTTGTGCTACTCTTTTTTCGGTGCAGCGATACCAGGCCAAGAATTTAGCGACGAAAGGGGAAATACTCAGGGCCTTGAAGGACGGCATCCCTCGACAAGTGATGGAAAGGTACGATGTCAAGAGAAGCACTTTGGCCACGTACGTAAAAAATTGAGGCCGAGGTCCTACAGGCTTTTGAGAGAGAGAAGTTCAACGCGAAAAGAAAGCGGCTATGGAAGGTGGTCCACCCGAAACTAGAAGAGGCCTTGCTGCGGTAAATCGCCAGCGCACGGGATGCGTAGCTCTGACAGCGCGAGTGCAGGCGGAGCACCTGACCGCGCTAAGGAAAGTCGTCGTCTCCGCCCAAATGTCGTCCAGAAAGCAGGCGGCAATAACAGATTTCTTCTCAAAATAAAGGCATGTCACAGGGAAACGTTTTCGCAGTTTTCTTTGTCCTTTCGATATTTCGACTTTCGGATAATTTGGACATTTTTGCAGGTCCCATGAGGTCCGAATTAATGAGGTTTTACTGTACCAAGACACGGCCGTGTATTTGCTCTTTTAAAGAATCTATAACACAATCTTAGTACACATTTATCGTCCTAAGCTTCATTAGGAAGAGCGTTAGTTTGTCCTCGGTCGTAATACTGCTCTCTCTGTACCTGGTCCCAGGTGTTGGGCTCGGCGACAGACCGAAAGCAGTTGCCGCTACGCTACACTCCTTCAGCGTATGCTTTGCATCCCTGGGTGACTTGAGCCCAAGGACGCCAGTTTGCCGTAGCCAGTCATCCTCCGTGCTCGTGCCCTAAAAATGGAAGAAAAATTAAAAAATATCATTTACACTCCTTTCGCTTATTAGCACTCCTAAATGAGCAACATGAAGTGGAAACAGAAGTAAGGTAACCTATCTACTCTGTGTTCCACTCAACATCGGTCAATCTGTTCCTGTAAAAACTATGCATTGCGGAAAAAAACTGACTGGTGCTGTATTGGTCCCTGTCAAGGAGCCCATTTCGCGAGTGCGGTGTTTCGGACAATATTGTCCCGAATAAGTTATGCTTCTGTTTAGTAGAAACAGGTAGACATGGTTCACTTTAGGAGCTAGAATCCACTCAATCCGTATATTTTAAAAAGCCTCGGAGCATTTGGGAAGGGTGGTCGTGCGTAAAGTCGAAGGTGGATGCAAGACGTGGGCCCAAGACCGAGGCGTTGCTCCAAATTTCCCCGAAAATTGACTGATATAGGAGTTTTCAATGCTAACCATCAAGTTTCTAATTTTAACTACCTGTTTAGCTTGTGGGGTAGCCGGCTGCCTGGCCAAGTAGAGATGCATTTTTGCCGCGTCTTTTCTGTCCGTCCTTTTTGCGGGTGAGCGGCATGCACCAAACCCCGCGAGCTTTGCTCGTCAAAAAGTTGATTATGCAAGTACAGTAAAACCTCGTTAATTCAACCCCCGCTAATTCGGAGATTCGGATAATCTGAACTGCCGATCTGGTCCCGTCAAACGTGTGTATTAGTAAATGGCACCAAACGCTCATTAATTTGGAGGCAGTGTGGCGTGCTATGGTTAATTCGGACAAATTTGGCAGGTGGTGCAAGCTACCGCCCGTTCCAACGGGTATGACAGCTATGCATCCGAGGTGCACACATGGATTTTTCGGTTTTTTGCGTGGCTCTTCGCTCTTCCGGTTCTCCGTGTTTCGCACAGTTTTTCTCTGGAATGCCGTACGTCAGCGCGCTAGTCTCCTGGCATGTCGTCGTCACGTGCAGTAACTGCAGCAACCTCCATGGCAAAAGCAGCAACGAAGCGGCAGAAAGTGGAAATACTGAGGGCCTTGAAGGACAGTGTCTTTCGAAAACAAGTAATGGAAAGGTACGACGTCAAGAGAAGCACTATGGCCACGTACGTGAAAAATGAGGCAGAGATCCTAGAGGCTTTCGAGAGCGAGAAGTTCAACGCAAAAAGAAAGCGGCTGCGGAAGGCGGCGCACCCAAAACTAGGAGAGGTCTTGCTGCGGTGGATCGTCAGCACACGGGATGCGCAGCTCTGACAGTGCGAGTGCGGTGGAGCACCTGACCGTGCTAAGGAAAGTTGTCTCTGCCCAGATGTCAGTAAGTCACGGGGAAACGTTTTTGCACAGTTTTCTTTGTCCTTTCGATATTTCGACTATCGGATAATACGGACATTTTTGCCCGTCCCATGTGATCAGAATTAACGAAGTTTTACTGTACATCAGCACGGTCCCAATCTTATTTCTGCGCGATGCATAATTTTCGACACAAAACTTTTGGCTGATGTTTTAGCGAAACCCCCAATACAATCCTAAAACTGGAAAGGTACGTTACCATGTCCACTTGCTCCGCGCGAGCGACCTGGGTGGAGCTGTCTCGGCCGTCCGATGCAGACGACAGGAGCCCGAGTGGCACACGGTTGCACTGCGTTCCCTAGGAGGAAAGAGGAGGTGAGACGGTATTATGGCAACGCTCGTACATTGGGTGCCACAAAAAGAACTACCGGACGAGTCGAATGGATCATTGGCTCTTTAAAGGCACGGCATAAATCGGTTCCTTAACGCATCACGCTAAGATTTTATACGGAGATGGCCAAAAAAGGACGGTGCATTTTGTACATCACGATTTAAAGGAATGCACTTATCCGAGTAAAAAGCAAGAACTTGAGAATCTGATTTTGGCTGGAAACAATAGGCCTCTGAACGGCACGATTGCCGACAGTGGAGGCAGGTAAAAGCGAGGGTACAACCACCGATTTCCGACAGCAGAGAATGCTTTAGAGTTAAAAGCTGCGGGGGTCTTTTCGGCGTATTGCACAATTTTTTTATTTTTGCCAGTAAAACGCGATGAACAAATGCAACACCAATTAGAAAGACCCTTTGTCAAAATATTTTGACCACGTGTCTCTCAACAACTGCCACCCCTTCTCGGCTGTTGCACCACCCGGACCTCTTTCATTTGCAGAAAGTTGCGGTAGGTAGCAAACTCAAGCTCCGAATTCGTTATTCTTCGAAGGGTACGGTGAATTCTTGAGCTACCCCAACTAACTATGCAGTCAGACCCGTTTAAAACTAACTGCATAAAACGCTTGGTTTCGTTCGATATACCCAATAATTGCTTATGGCAGAAATCGCTTACAAAATATTTTGACAATTTGTTTGTTATATGCAGAGAGTGCTTAACATACTCCTAGATATGCTGAGCGTGGCGGCAATGTCAATTTTTTTTTTCACCATGTTCGACGTGGCGAATGTTATTGTCCGACAAAGAATTTCACCATGTGCGGAACTAGTGACACTGGTTTCCTAGGGAGCGTGTTTAGACCTTATCTTACAGAGCTCCGCCAGCACGTCGTAAACCATTCAGTTGAAAGTTATGCCGCGTCCTGTCTAGATCTTCCTTTGTTTTGTCAGTGTTGTTTCGGCGTATTATCACGTAATTATGTCCACTCTGTCCAAGAGCTGAAGAGCGTGCCGCTGCTTCGTCATCTTCAACCGTGAACTGCACCAGATTGTAGAACGAAATTCTAACTTGCGGGACGCTCAGGGAAACAAAGTTTACGATATGCCGAGGCTTGGTCTGTTCCAAAACCACCGGTAACAATGGAGTTGATTAGCTGAAAAGAACCGCGGTTGTTATGAAATCTCAAACCTGGGAGGGCCATTTAAGACAAGTAACCAAGTGGAGGATTCATGCCGTGCGAGGAGGAACCTTGGTCCGCATTGCGAGGAAGCTGAACGCAGGAGTACCGGAGCTTGCGTGTTTGCTGGGGGTCGTAGGCACTAGAAATTCTATGCATCCATTCTGTGGTTCGTTATACGAGACATTTTGCATGCATACTGATAAAACATTTTTGCGTGTTCGATACAGGGGTTAATTCGCTGTACCCAAGTTCGTGGTAATCGGGTTTGACTGTACGTTCTGAATCCCCGGCTTTTAGCCTTTCCGGTATGATATTTAGTATCGCGAAATTCGAAATAGTTCATGTCAAATCGGCAAACGAAAACGAAGCCAAAACCAACATTGAAATATATATGTGAGCTTTTCAGTGCCGCGATGTCAATAGCAGGTAGGCTCGCAGGTTGAGCGGGCAGTCTATAAAACTGGCATCACTTTTTTTATTGTTGCAAGTGGAGACTTTCAGTTTCAACAACAAGGTGAGCACCAAAATTGTAAATTCAATAACTTTGCAAACAAAAATTGATTTGGCCTAATATTTGGGTAACAAAAATTAAGCAATCTTTCTTGGTGTCTTTAGCCGATTTTCAGCCAAACCGGTGCCCATGATCAAAACGCCGGAGTACCCTTTTAACCGAGGTAAGCTCATTCTCTGGAACAATTTTTGGCCATCTCTGTCCCGAGTCTTGTCTGGATACACTAAGCAACCAACTTACGCGGTCTCTTCCAAGGAACAAAGATTCGTCTAACTCGCACGGTCGAAAACTCTGCGCAACAATAATGAGCATTTGAACGGCGAACAAGAACGGGTCGCGGCACGATTGCTCGCGCAACGGGGCAGGAGCCGCACACTCCACTTATGACAGGGTCCCCAAATATTCCGACTTGCGGTCGCACGGCGGATACACCGCACAAAATTCCTCACCACCGTAGACGTGCGCTTGAGGGACGCCGCCTCGGTCGCCACGTCAACAAGCATCCGGAGCGGGTCCCAGTCGGAAACGGGCCTGGGTGCCTCCGCCTGTGCCAGCTGTGGCCGGCCTCGTCCGTTACTTTTAAGCATCCTGAAAAAAGGCGAACCAATTAGTGCTCACACTATAACACCGGTAAAATTTCATCAACTAATAAAATGCACAATAATTATTAAAAAGAAAGAAGCAATACTTTTTATTATCGCCCCTGTCTCCAATTTATAGTCACCGAGTGTTTAAGAATTGCAAAGCGTAGAGAGTTCTAAGCGAGTTATTACTGCTATGCAACCACCGAGATTGATGACAGAACAAGGCCCTGCACTTCTTAGGCCGCCAGAAACTGGTACGACATCCGACGGTGGACAAAGGGGCCGAAGTTGAAGCTCGGGACAGTCGGTAAGTACTCGAGAATTAAAACGGCGCAAAGGACGAAAGACCGGACGAAGAAAGACGCAGACGGGGCGCCGTCTGCGTCTTTCTTTTTCGCGAAAGAAGACACGGACGGCGCTCTGTGCTTTGCGCCGTTTTACTTCTCGAGTACGACAAAAGGGGCTCGTCGTCTAGGTCCCACCGGACAACCGACCGACGTCGCGGTATTTACGGGTCGCGACAAAGACCGATTCGAGCGTGCGCGTCGCGCCAGAGTCTTTGACGGAACGAGGGGACCAGAGCGTCCCTTCGGGAGCCCCAGCCTCCGGTATGCGCTCGTCAGATTCTGTCGCGCTTTGGCCGCACATGCATGCCCGGAGCTCGCGAGACGGCGAAGAGTCGACAAAGGAAGAAAGGTTGCGCCAAATGCGGGACGACCGAAACACCTCCTTGCAGTTCTCGTCCTGACGGCGACCATAGCCGCCGATCGGATGTTCTTACAAAGAGGACGAGGCGGTGCTTTCGCAAAAGCTAGGAACAAACCGCACACTGTCCAGCGACAAACACCGTCTAACCACGTGCTAGGTCTGAACTCCTAGTTTCTTTCCGGCTCAAGTGGAAACATAGAAACAGGTCTTTTAATTGCAACAAACACCTGGTGGGAAAAGCCTGAATTGATTACGTGCAATAATTTAGGAAGCACAAAAAGGACCCCATTGTGTACACTGCTTGCAAATAAGATAGGTTTCTGCGTCTTTCGATGCCTTCGTGCGAGGATATTCCCCTTCATTTCGAATTGGAGAGGACACTGCAAGGAGCAAAATTTAAATGCCAGTAAAAGCGGAACATTGAGGAGAGCTTGACGAAAGTAACACCCGATAAATGCCGAATTCAGGAATAAAGAAATAAACACTAAAAATGCCCTCTAAATTTTATCAAAAATATATTTTAAAAAAAGGAAAACCCTTCACTTGGCGTCAACTTTTTCGTGCCCCTTGTCAAGGGAAGCGTGGCTCCCGCTGCACTCCAGCGCCGTCAAAGCTATTTGTGCGAGCACTTGGAGTGCGATAAAGAGTGCGATGCAAGATGAAGCTACAAGCTCGCGCACCAGTGCGGGCTGCAGTGCCTTTGACAGCGTAGCAGAGAACAGATGACGCCGAGCATAAGTCATCGACCAGGTTGCTATTACCGTGGTCCTTAGGTTAGCGGGTCTCAAATCGTTTAATCACACACTATAGGACGAGCTTTCCCTAGGGAAAAATGGAAGCACCAGAGGCGTGCTGCAAATGTTGGGAGTCGGCCAATCAGATCACTCGGAGAACCTAATGGATGGACGTGGGTTCGGAGAAGCCACTGCGCAGACAGTCACTGGATGTGTCCACTCTATCATCAAATCCCATGGACCCGTCGAAAAGATGGACAATTGGAAATGTCATCTATACTAGAGATCTAGGGGTCATGTTATTTCTGAATAATCGGAACGCCACATCTGCATTAAAAAATTAATTCAAATTAAAAAAAAAAGTTAGTTTTTTAATATTCTTGACATTTTACTACTACAGTGTTTTTTATTCTATAAGGGGCACCCCCCTCCCCCCATTACTTATAAACGTCAGTTGTCACAAAAAAAGTTAATACACGTTTTTTAGCAGGCACAGCGAAAACTTGCTCGATAAATCCGCACATACAGAGTGAGATTGTAAGGACTAACACATTTGGCACACCTTGCAAAATTCGAATTCCAAACAAAGATACCTGAAATTGGGCACGTGGACATAGTTTTCCTATAAGTTTTATGTTGATTCTTTTTTAGAGCTCAATCCTCAGATAATGAAATAGTATTAAAAATAAAGCAAAATCGGAGGCTGCATATTTTTTATGTCCTATACCAGCCTGTTTGTTGCCTGCACACTGGTTTATTAATGAGATCGCTACCGGGTGGCTTACTGAACGCAAAAACGCTAAAAACCAATAGCAGAGGGTGCCAATGAGCGAGGTAATATCGCAATAATTATTACTTTTTAACGAAATACATGAACGACGACTACCTGGGGGCAAGCTCACACACCAGTATGCAGACGACTAACGTCCGGTATGGGCATAGGAAATGCACAGCCGCCGTTTTTGCTTTCTTTTTCATGTTTTACCACCTCTGACTTGAGCTCTAAAAAAAACGCACATGAAACGTTTTGCGAAACTATGCTCGCGTGCCCAATTTCAGGTATGTACGTTTGGAGTTCCAATTTTGTGAGGCATGCCAAATGTGTTTGTCCTTACGGCTGCACCCTGCGTATGTGTACTGTGATCACAATGCACAAGCGGGAACCAGTTTCAATATTCTAGCAAGCGAAAAACATAACCCCCGCGGCAAATTTGCATAAATAAAAACCGTACCCAACAAAAAAAAAAAGCATACAAATCGCACAGTTATATAAAAACATGCCAACAAAAGTTTAAGAAAAGAAATGGAACTTAAACATCGGAAAAATACCGTATATAAGCATTTCCAGGCGGCCGCGCTTCGAGAGCTAGTCTGGCCCCCATAGACGGAAAACACTTTGAGTGCCAGTCTGGAAACCGTGGGTACGCCTCAGCAATGCTCGACTATCAGACGATCTACCCACACCAGCAGCAAGATGGCAGTTCCCAGAGGCCGTTCTTGCAAATGTCTACAGATCCACGTCACTTGTGGCGACAAAGCTTACTAGGGCAGAGACTGCCAAGGTTTCCAGACCAGAAAGTGGCCCATCTGAGGAGCATGCCATTACTTTTGTGCCTTGCCAGTGTTGGGCGCCTTCTTTCTTCCGTAGACTGCAGGAAAGATGGTCGGGACATAGGAGGGGTGAGCCTCGGACTCCTTCCTGCAGTTGCCCACAAAGTGGGCGCTGCAGATCCTGGCCGACTGGGACGGAACCCAGTCAGAACCGTCCTCCCTGCGAAAATTAAATAATCTGAGACCCCTGGCGTGATCGGCGGAACAAAATCGAGACAAAGTGATGAAGACACTGGCAGGCACGTGTGTGTGAAGGTGCAGTACGCAACGTCTGCTGTGCACAGCTGGTTATATAGTCTTGAGAAATTTAAAATAACTACAAGGCAGAGGACG
The DNA here is from genome assembly GCA_013358835.2 of Ixodes persulcatus. Lineage (NCBI taxonomy): Eukaryota > Metazoa > Arthropoda > Arachnida > Ixodida > Ixodidae > Ixodes > Ixodes persulcatus. The sequence goes on from JABSTQ010009767.1 coordinate 327,305, forward strand.
AAGGCAAGAAGAAAATTGAAATGTGTTTATACGCTGTAATTGAGAAGATGTGAAAAATAAATTTAAATGCATCTTAAAGGGGTATGGAAACAAAATTTTAGCTCTTATTTCTTTGGCCATAAACTATGTTGTGTCAGCACCACAGAAACACCAGTCTTACGCTCGTTAACTGATTTAAAAAAAAATAAAACAATTTCTCAATACCGCCTGGTAGTTGGGAGGCCACTCACGGAAGTACGGTGCAAATGCATACAGAACTCAGACTTCAGCGGAATCGCGAAGCTTGACAAGGAATCCACAGTACTTCTGCAATGTGCATTCTACACCATCAAGATCACCATTCTTAGCAGACGATAGGTAGGAGCTTGATCTGGGGATGCGGGGACCTCTGCCAGGCCAACCATACCACACTCCCCCCCTCCTGGATGCGCTTTGAATAACGTGCTCAAATATGGCACCCAGAGAGTACCTCGTGTACATAGCTTGCAGGTGTCGCCATTGCTAGGTACTAACAGCTGTCTCTACTTACTGGTTCCCTCGAGCTCCTACTTCTGCGGTGCGAAACTAACACGGCGAACCGAATGCTCGCAGCACATAAAATACCGGCATGGCCACGAATGGCGTTACGCGCAAGCTAGGCCACAGGGCGTACATACAGTCCTCGGAAATTACTACTAGGCACGCGTTGACGCCACCGGGAGGGCAATGCCCGCAACCACAGTACCCTTGGCCGTGCAGAGGCCCGTGACGTCATGAGTGCAATACGCATGTTGCATCTCACTGGCCGATTTTGAAGCGTAAGGTAGAGAGCTTGCGGCCCTGTAATTTCGTTTCCGTACCCCTTTAAAAAGTGGATTATGAGATTGTCTACATATGGTGATAACTCAAGCTACGGGCCCAAAACGACATGCATGAGATTTTTCCATTAAATATCTAATCAAGATCATGGCACACTCCCTCTTTCTGCGCCTTGAAGCAGGCACTGGGATGCCGTCGGGCGGCATTTTCAAACAATAATTGCTGACGTCTCCTACAGTTCAAGATTTGTGTTTCAAAATGTCTAGAAAGATCAATAATAGAAACATTCGGAATCTCCATGCAATTAATTATTTTCATAGGTCAAATTTTATAGAGGTGGCAGGGACCGAGGACAGCATCCCCAAGAAAAAATAGTGTCCGTGCATCTAGAAGTGGTCATTTTTATTGAATGCAGCCCAACAAACAATGTGCCATCAAAAACAAGCTTCTACAAAAAGCACCTGAGTGCCCCTTAATCCTATGGGCAAAGTTGGGAAACATTAAATATGCAACATGCTGTTTTTTTTTTCTGTATTTTTTTCTTTGTTCATTTTATTTTAGGATATGTCACAATAATGTACAGCCAGTGCTTGGACTCGCAGCCAAAGTCAGTTTGAAGTCTAATACCAAAATAGATTTTTTGAACGCAACGGGCAATGTGAACAACATACAATAAAAGTAACATGAAACACCAACATAATAGATAATTTGCACGAGAATATTTCTGAGCTTAACTTCTATTTTGCAACTCAAGAAATTTTTTTTTTTTTTTTTTTTTAAAGATCTCAAAAAGTTATTTTTTATCTTTACACTGTGAGCTCCTTTGAGCTCCTACCACTGGGAGACAAAGTTTTTCTTTTTTCTGTGGCAACATGGGTACACACACCACCAACTATAACAATGCTAACAAAAGACGCAGGGGGTGGGGTATCGGATTACTGAGTGAGAGGACAGTAGTTCGATCTCCATAGATGGTCGCAATCTTTTGTAAAGACGACCAGACGTGCTATCATACTTCTGTTGCAACATTTCCAGACACTCTTGGCTTGGAAACCAGCACTAAAACACATTCTGTATTTAAGCTCGTAGTTTCAATATACTTGTGAAAGGAGGGCTAGGACATGATCGGGAATTGTATGTTTTGGCAGTGAAGAATTCAGTACTGGACGATTTGGTATCAAACATATTAGTACTGAGATATGTAAGAATGGCGATGTTTCAATGTGCGCGTGGTGTTTCGGAGCGCAATTATTTGGTGCGTTACTCTTTTCCCTTGCATTTTTCATATTTGCAAGTCCCTTTATTTATTTATTTTTATTTCAAATATTGCCATTCCTGGAGGGTTATTACGGGAGGTCTATAATGCTGTTTTCATAAGCATGTCACGCAAGAAGCCTATCAGGATGAAACTGTCCCGACATATTGAACTATAGCAAGCAGTGAAAAAACAGCAACAAGCCCCATGCTTTACTTTCCTATATAAAAATATATGCTCCTGACCCTTCAATTTAATAGCATAGTTTTCCATACTTGGCAATATGCCACTACGGTTACTCAACTATAAATTATTTACATGCACCAGAATGTACACTCACAGGTAAAGAACCCATTCTTTTAATTTACAAGAACCATAATTTTTCCATATAAAAAAAAACAAAAAACTTAAATTCTTTTTTTATTCTGGTGAAGAAGGAAGACCAGCGAAGCTGTACTATGGAGGGATTGAAGTAATGGCCAGCCACAAGTCAGCAAGCCAGAGTGGAAAGGCTGGAAAGGTTGCTGCCATCTATGAGCAATGGCGGCAACTAGAAAACCGGCAAGCCGGTTGTCTGGCTGCCGCCGTCGCTAATAGGTGGCGGTAGCTGTCCAGAATTTTGTGTCGAGATTCGTTTGCCCACAGACACGATACTGGGGAAACTAACCCTTAACAGCTCCGCTGTAAAATTATTGTTATATTGGGTTCTTGTCGTGCTGAAAAATGTGTAAATGCAGACAAAACATTACATTACCAAAGTATATCGAGGACGAGAGCCAAATTCGCGATATATGAACCTGTTGGGGACAACTCATGTTGCTTCTCGGCTGCTGCGGGGGAGACAGAGGCTTGTCAACCAACACCCGAGTACCTTTTTTCCCTGCCTCTCCTCTTCCAATGAAGAAAAAAAAAAAATTGAATTTGAGTTATAAACAGAGGTTTTTTTTTTTTTTTTAATATTAAATAAAGGGAACATAATGGACGCAGCAAACTTACACCACCTTATAAACAAGGTCCCAGTGTTTTCGGTATATACCAATAAACACAGAAAATTAATCCTCGATGCAGTTTTCTCCTGAATCGGCGAAAACCGAAAAACCCCAAATTTAAGCTGTCCTTAGAAAAAAAGAAGGAAAAAAAGAAAAGGAAAAAAAGAAAGAAAACTCTAGTTTTAGGGTAAAAAATCTTCTACCCAACTTTTTTTTTTTTTTTATCTTGATTTGGAACAGAGCCGCACTGAACTGTTTTTTGGGTGGTTCCTTTCTATCAAAACCACATTCCTTGCCCCGTTTTTTTTTTCCTTACCTTTACCAGCATTATTGGAGAAAATGTTTTAATGCATAGTATTTTCTCCAGTAATTATAGTCACTTTACAACAGAAGCCCGATAAAGAAAAATAAACATCGATAAATAGCCCCCGATTTTGAAGAAAAATAAATACCGAAAACACGGCACCCTGCCGAAAACACGGCACCCTGCTTATGAACTGCACGTACCGCGATTCCCGGTACCAAAATCTACGACACCGAAATTCCCGCTACCGAAGTTCACGGTACAAAATTCACTGTGCCGAAAGGCCTGGTAGCGAAATTCTCGGCACCGAAACGCCAAGTACCGATGACCGGCCGTGTACCAAAACGACCGCGTCCCGCCGAAACGACAGTGCCCCGAAACGACAGCGCACCGAAAAGGTCCACACCGAACACGTCGGGTCCCAAAAAGTCCCACATAAAAACGTCGTAGCTATGAGCATGGCTATGAGCGAAAGAAACTTACTTTTGCCGCCGCACCGCCGTGATCCAGGCTTGGCGTCTCAGGGCCTCGTACGGCTTTCCGGGGAACCGGTAGAATTTCAAGGATTGACTAGAATTCCTGAGGTTGTTATTGCAACCAACCACACAACAGTATTGCGTGCCGGGCTTGCGTCTCTTTTTCAACATCGCGACTGCCCGTTTTTGACTAGAGCAGCGGGCTTCGAAACGACGACGAAGACGGTGAAGCGTAGAACTCGCAAAAACGCGACCGACGCGACCAGATGGTATCAGAGTATCCCGCTAGGTGCTGGAATGGCGTTGCATTCAGCGGCGATAGCGAAACTGGAGCGCTTCGGGCCTATTTAGCCGTTAAATCCGAAGGCAAATTTAGCAAATTACATTTTTGCAATTTGAAGAAAAAAGAAAGTTTTTAAACCCGACAAAAATGTCACAACAAATGCATATTACAAAAAAGAACAAAAAGATAGTCTGCCACAAAGAACCTTTGAAGTCTATTAATCAAATCAAACACCAAAAAAAATTCATACAAAAAAAAGAAGAAAAAAAAAAGACCAGTTTACGTAAGCGCCAAAATGAACAGAGCTGAAAACAAAAAAATATCTGCGTGTGCAAGCATGAAAATAGCTAAAAGGTTAAAGGACACATGCAAAGAAAAAAAACATTTTTTTTAAACAGCTTAGATGGAAAAAGGATATCATAAAACGATTTTACAACGAAGAAAAAAATTTTTAGAGCTATATTTACGGCGCTATCGAATTTGTAGTTGGCGCCCGCGGGCGCCGCGGAAAAGTGGCCCTTATTTATCACGTGACGGGCCCATATTTGTCACGTGGTGCTCGCGCTCTTTCGGAAGCTTCCTATGGCCTCTAAAAGTAACTTATTCATCTTTGTTTGAAGTATAACAAAAAACTAAGATGAATAAGTAACTTTTAGAGCCCAAAGGAAACTTCTGAAAAAGCGCAAGCAGACGTGATCGACCTGTGCGCCGGTCAGATGACGGCGGCGGCGCCCCGAACCAGACAAACTTCTGCGGCGGCGGCGACGGCGGCGTGGAGAAACGCGTTGAAGCGGCGTTCGCACAACGCTCAGCGTGCGGCGGCGGCGTCGCTTTACGGCTCGGCGACGCAGGGCGGCGGCGCGCGGGCCTACCACGTGACCAGCGGCGGCTCCAGCGGGCGCCAACTACAAATTCGTATAGCGCCGTAAATATAGCTCTAAAAATTTTTTTTCTTCGTTGTAAAATCGTTTTATAATATCCTTTTTCCATCTAAGCTGTTTAAAAAAAATGTTTTTTTTCTTTGCATGTGTCCTTTAATGACAGGCAAACCGTGCATTACAACAGCTGGCAAACCGTGCATTACAACAGCTGTTCGCAACTCTACTAATGTAGGGAGATTGCAGCACGGGCCGACAAAAATTCTCTTCCGTTTTACAATAAGTTCATGCAACTTGCAAATAGCAACTGGGTGCCTTTTGAGAGTCGTTATTATAGGCCCCATATAGTTGAGCTTTGTTGAATTTTGCTGCTGAGGTGTGGGGATAGCTTGAAGGTATACCGCATATTAAATTGATGATTTATATCACGGGTTTTGTTCTAAATTATGAATGTCAGCTCTGCATGCTTCTTACCAACTCCCAATATTGTTAGCCAATGCAAAATACTGACTGCTGAACAACTGTTTCAATTGTTGACAGTGCTCTTTTCAAAAAGGCGTCGATTAGTCTCTTTACCTGATTTTCTTAATCATGATGTTTATCGTTTTTCCCATGCGAGGTTTTCACTAGCGACTCATTGTTCCCCCCTCCCCCTCTGTAATGGTTTGTGCCCTTTGGGTAAATAAATGAAAATAAAATTTACCTTTTGATGCCTAAAACTAATTTACTTGAAATACTGGAGACCTACAAATCCTGACGAGGTTTTAGAACACACAGAATAACAGAAATCTGGTCTCAGAAAAAAAAAAAAAAATTACCTTTTTCGTAATTATGTTTTCGAAATGTTGATTGTGTGAAACATTGGTCACATCACATGCAGCCACGGGGAGGGAGGGCATCTCGTGACTTTTTTTATTCTTCACTGCCAAGCGCAGGTAACCTCGCCTTGCGACAGAGGGCGCTAAATTTATTGAGGTGGACATGGCGCGGGAGAAATTAAATAATTCTTATGTTGTTGCTTTAAAGGGATAACATATAAACAACGCCAAACCAATCTATTCGCAAGAAAAAAAAAAAAGAAAAAAGCGCAAGCCAAGTTGTTAGCAGGCGACAAACATTTGACTCATAGAGCAGAGGAAAACACGGAAGGTACAAAAAGATTAAATACAACAGCGAAACAAAAAACTTATCAAAATAATAATCATAATAATAAAAATTCGAGACATGTTTGTCGTTCTGAACGCGCACAAGTCACGCACAGACGATACACAATACCGAAACCAAGATATCTCACCGGCATCCGCTGACAACTGCAGTGATTGAGACGCGGAGAGTGAAATAGATAAAATAACAAAGCCAAAGCTTACTCACAACAGTTCATATTCAGCTGGATTCAGATGCTGCTTTTTGCAGACGTCCTCCAACACCTAGAACAAGAAAATAAATGTTCTAAACGCATGACAATGATCGCGTCGTCCGCAGCGCGAGTCCGCGGACAACACGTTGCGCCCCCACGCGCCCAGCAACGCACAGTTCGAGGGTCGGTCAAGCCCATTCGTCGAAGACGACCGACAAATCTGTTCTCCGTTCATTCCACGCTTTTTCTTCTCTTTCTGTCTATCCACCTATCAAACTCCGAAGAGAAGAAAAGTCAGCGAAGGAGTGCGTACGTGCGTCACGGAAAGGCCCGAATGGCCTCCCGTGTTTACGAGCGCTCGCTCAACCCGACGTGACACTCGGCGACCAGCCCTTTCCGGTTGACGAGCCGCACTCCAACGACGAACGCAGGACTACGCCGACGCAGACGACGGCGACAACGAAACCATGGAGCCCGCAACGAGAGCTGTGTCGCCGCCTGCTCCGACCGGTGATCCTCACGTCGTCTACGACGAACTTGTCCCGGTCCTCGTGCAGTGCTTCGCGATAATCCTTTGGGCTACTCCTCGGGCCGCTTCGGACTCATCGGGTCAGCTGAAACGCGGAGCCTAAACGTGTTCGTGTCCTACTTCGCGCTGCCGGCGGTCGCCTTCAAGTCGCTGGCCACCATCGCCCTCGGGCAAGTCAACTGGAAGTTTCTTGCCGCCCTAGCCCTGGGGAAAGCCGCAGTGTTCGTGACGGTCGCGGCCGTGACCCTCTTGCTCGTGCGACGACCCCTGTCCTTCGGCAAAGCGGGCTTGTACGCTATCGCGGCGACGCAGAGCAACGACTTCGGTCTCGGCTACCCGCTGATCTCGCACCTCTTCGACAGAACCCAGCCGACGTTCAGCCACTACCTCTACCTCGTGTCGCCGATACAACTCGCCTTCCTCAACCCGATCGCCTTCCTCATGATGGAGTACAGCCGAAGCGAGAGCGAAGACAGCCCGTCTCCCATCACTCGTCGAGTCCTCTCGACCGTTGCTGGCATCTTCAAGAACCCCGTCGTCCTGGCGCCCGCACTGGGGATCCTCTGGAACGTCGCCACGAGCGCCTGCGCCCTGCCGTACGTCTTCCAGATCGTCGTCGACTCCCTGGGAGACGCCTTCATCGCGTCTACACTCTTCCTTCTCGGTCTCAACATGGTGGGGCAGCTCAGCTCCATGGGCAAGTATGCAGCCCTCACACCCGTCCTCCTCATCACTGCCAAGATCCTTGTCTGTCCACTGGTCATCCGGGAGATCGTTAACCTCCTCCAGGTGTCGCTGAACGAGAAGGATGCCAGGGACTTTGGCAACTTCGGCTTCCTCTACGGCATGATCCCGATGGCGCCCAGCGTCTTCATCTTCGCCACGCAGTACGGTCTGCCCACGGCCGCCGTGTCGACGGCCATGGTTGCCGGGACTTTTCTGTCGGCACCCTTCATCTTTATCTCGGCCACCATGAGCCAGATCTCCAGGGGTGGGCTGCGCAACTTCTTTACGACCATGGGCAATGCCATGGTCTACTCCGGGGCCGTCAGCACCGTCTGCTGTCTCTGGCTCCTGGTGGTGCTCGGCCGCAAGCGCCAAAGCATCACCCACGGGACAACCTTCTTCCTCGTCGTCTGCCAGCTGGCCACCGCTGTCGGCGGCGTCCTGTGGATTGCGTGCGACCCCCACGATCCGTCTTCCACGATTGGCTTCGTTCAGTCTGCTTTGTCCATCACTGGAATCTTTGCGTCAAGGATCTGGACGGCCATCGTTGCCGCCCTGCTCATGCTCCTTCACTGGAGGAGCCTGTGCTTCGTACTACGGATGAAATGGCTGATTGTCGTCTTCGGCTTTGGATCTTCGTTTCTGGTGGCCCTGTCCCTCTGCCTCAGCATACCTAAGAGGGGATCAAGGCTCGGGACCGCAGATCCAAACTTCCAGTTTGGAGACGTGCAGGCGATTGTGGCTGTCGGTGTTCTACTCAGTAGCTTGGTTGTGACCATTGTCAGCATGGTGTTCCAACAACGCTTCCGAATGCAAACAAGAGGCTACGCTCCACTGGGCAGTGGCAGTGACGACGAGGACGATCGGACGGCACAGACAGATGTTACAAGCTCACCGGCGTGCTCGTCTAATAGGTCCTCTAGTGAGCAAGACCTCAAAAACACTAAGAAGAAGGACGACTCTTGCACGGGGGACTGTGAAAACTGCGGCAGCTGCTCCGGAGACGAAGACCACGTCGTCGCAGATCTTGAAGACATCCTCAACCATTCCAGACGCACCAGGCACCATTCTGGTTCTCCTTCACACAGCAGATCTGCCAGGCAAACAACCAGTTTTGGAATGGTTCAAAGTTCAGACGCCCATGGCTCCATCAACACAAACCACCAGTCGGACATCGAGACGCCATCATCGTCCCGAATGGGTGACCAAACCGCAGACCTCCTGTGCGGACCACAGTTCAACTGCGACAAAGAACAGGTCAAGCAGTGTCTCGCAATCGTTGAGGCCTACCATGAGAGGACTGGCCAGGACCGGATACCACAGGATGAGGTGGTCGAGTTAGAGAGCTCCACTCCACCCGACGGAGACCTGCCACCAGGTTTTCCGCCATCTAGTCCTCCTGCTCCTCCTGAGCGTCTCCATGGTCGTCGGACTCGCCGTGTCTTTCTGGCAGCTTTTGCTTACCGACGTTCCAACGGGCATCTTGGTCGAGCTGGAGTTTCTAGACATTGTGCTCAACTACGGACAGGGCATGATCACCTTCCTGGTCTTCGGACTAGACGCAAAATGGCTGGTACGGCAGCTGTCCAACCTATGGAATTGCATCGCCCACGGACCCAGGATGGGCCGGGACACCGGAGTGCTCACGCTTCCTCGAGAGGATGAACTTCCGGCAGGAGACGAGGCAGATCTCCGTCCAGTTCCGGATGTACCACTACGCCTCGTGCGTGGCCGACATCACGGCACCGCGGCGGGGATTGGACGGGACGGTGTTCCAGCTTGCGTTTGTAGGGCGCGAGCTTGTGGACTGGCTCATTGCTGTCGGACTCTGCCAAGACCGAACCCAGGCGCTACGCTACGGCAAACGGCTCCTGGACGGCAGGGTCATCCGGCATGCAGTGGGCAGGCGACATTTCCAAGACGAGCAGTACACATACGTCTTCCTGCCGTCACTAGCAGCGAACATGTCTTGAATTGAACCATCGCTTCAATTCATCGTCATCCAGCTTCTGGAAGAGCACCATGGACAGGACAACCGTGGAAGAAGCCTGTATCTCTTGCTTTTTGCAAAAGTCAACACAACACGAAGAGCCTAGATTGTTACCAAATATGGTGCACAAAAAAGTGGCAGAAGCATGTTATGGTGGGCACTTTCAACTGCTACCAGTGCAGCACAGGCTGTGGATTGTTTACAAAATCCGCAGGTTCCTCTTAATGCTGACTTGAAAGTAGGATCATCAGGGTCGAGACAAGAGGAAGACTCCAGGTTACAACCTCTGCCACAACAATGATGGCACCCTGTACAGACCGCCATGTGCCCTCTCTGCTTTCGATGGATGAACCTTACAGCAGGATAATGGAGATGTCTTCAGACCAGAAGTACTGCACCGATGCCCGTCTGCTACCGCTGGGAACAAAGTGAGATCTCACGGGACATGCCCGCAAATCTGAAGCATTTTTGACATTTTAATTTTATATGTCGGTCTGTGTTCCTAAGTGTGTGCACATTGTTATAGCTTTTATTTTTGACAAGTACCCTCCTACCCAACGTTTTATGGAGTAACTATACATTAGGATGTCTTTCACATCAGTCTCATTTTGGTTGTGCACACAGTGTTGTGTAGGCAGCACACCACTTGTTTTCATAGTTCTGACAAACATCTGTCACAAACCTGGGAAAATAAAGGATCTCCAGGAAGCACATACCTAGTTTTGACAAAGATCTGTCACAAACCTGGGAAAATAAAGGATCTCCAGGAAACAGTCATTTGGATACATCTGTACCCCAAACCTCTCTTATGCCACTAGCATGGTCGGCGTTCGTGGCGTTACAGTGTCGTGCAATAAATTTTCAAGAAACAGGCAACTTTCTGCAATGGTGCATTTATAATCATAGCTCAGTCTATGGGCTCTAAGTATCATATAAAACCATACATTACATTGGTCCGTGGCCCATTGCTCTTAAAATTGGTATCAAAAGATTGATTACCTCGGAACTATTACTAACACCAGAGGGCACTGTCGAACGAGGAGTAATAAAAAAATGCATAGTTTTCTCTCGCTTTCTGCCACCATTCACTTAATCTTTGCTTGGTAATCTCTACTGTCTTGAAATCCACTTTTCCTTCGCTGTCTCTAAAACCCAACGACCTTATTAAATCTATGTTGTCTTCGGTATGCATGGATGGATGGATGGATGAATGCCCCAGAAGGGCTGGCAATGCACCAGAGGGCATTGCCAGCCCTTCTCCTCGTCTGACAATGCCCTCTGGTGTCGGCAATAGTTCCGAGGTAAACCATCTTCAATACCAATCTTAACAGAGAAATCGGCCACACATGAATGCAATGCTTGGTATCTTAGGATGTTTAGAGCCCATAGATTGAGTTTTGATTATAAATAAACTATTACAGAAAGTGGTTTAGTTCCCCTTTAAGGGTGGTACACATATTACCGTTTTGAGTTAAATCAACTGCATCACAACCGGCTGAGACCGCTTACAACGGGAGAAGACGCTGCCTCCATCTATTGCTGCAGTCTTAGATCAGTTCCGATCTGCACATATTTTATGTATCCATCTTTCACCACCTGCTTATAATACTTAAAATGTTATAAGTAGGGTTCCATGTCTTCATATAAATCCGATAAAATCCGAAAAACACTCGCCAGTAAAAGTAGCATAAATTCTGACTTATCGAGAAAAACTTGGAATTTCAGCGTCACAATGGCAAAATAAAACGCGGTATATTTACAAGTAAGCTTGGTCAGAGCAAACGGTCCCATGGTCCAGAGGAAAGGCCTCTCCAGGTTCCTCTCAAAATGAAAGCTGTTATCGTAGGAAGGAGGGGATCAGCTGAAGGTTTCATCTCGCCGTTGCAGCAGTGGATGGGGCTTTCCAGGGACTATGCCAACAATTTAAGTCATTTCAAGGTATTGACATTTATTAAATCAACACTTGCGTGCAAGTCTTGTTGAGGGTCAGTTAGTACTACCAACGGCAAGGGCACGGATGCCCAATCCATCTCAAGAAATATCAATCGACACAGGTGAGTTGTTCTTGCGAACTTAGGGCAGCTTTTGTATCCGGATAATATTTGTTTTCCTATTGAATTAAAAAAAGAAATGGGCACACACAACAATATTAAGCTCAGAACCCTGGAGCATCGGGAATCAATATTGAAATAGACCCCGATAAACTCAAAATTTCCAGCAAAAAAAAGTAGCGAAAGGGGCGGGAATGTCTCGAATTTGGCGAAAAATAAATTCCGAAAACACGGAATCCCGGTTATAGGCAACCGTTCCTCATAGAAAGTGCGTAGGTTTGATCTCGCAAACACTGCATATGACTAGTAGACCTTCAGTCGAGTCATACACATCTCAGGAGCGTTCCAGGGTCACCTAATAGATGGCACCAGGGGGCCCGTGCGTTTTCTCCAAAAGCGGTTGCAACGCTGTCAACTACGCTCAAACGCAACACGTGAGCCAGCCTTTAGGGACTGGTGATCACCGTCGACGCAGCATTTTGACGTGAGCCCCAGCCCAAAGGTTCAACATGGCGATGACTGTAACCGAGTCAGAGTCAGACGTTCACTCGTCGTTCGTGTCCAATCCACGAGCCACATTCAACTGCCAACGCCCTCTGGTGATCCCCGCGACTAAGTCGAGGCCGTGACCCTTAAAACTATGTCAAAAAATCTTGCGAAGGAGTGACTAAAAAAAAACTAGTCCGCTTTTATTCTTGAAATTATGTCGGAACAGAAAAATTCCTGGCCCACTGGCATTGCGTGCGAATGTGCTTGCGTCACATTTCTGTTGGCACGCTAGAGTATGATGTGTTCTCCGCCCAAAAATGTGGAGTTTCTTTCCCTGCAAGAATGAGTCATGCGTGGCCAAATGTTCATTCTCCGCCCCAATGTAGCGTGAGCAGTCCAAACCAGGTGCCAACATTTTAGAATTGACCTTTATCTCGTTCAAGAGCTGTAAGCGATTTTCTGGCAATTTCGGTGGGGAAACGTTTTTCGGTAAATGGCGCCATTCTACTTCATCGAACCGACAGCTCCATCGGCTGCCATTTTTCCACTAAACATTTCAGGAAATCGTTTAAGACTTTCGAATAATAGAACAGGGGGGCTATGTTCGAGAAATGTTTCATTTCTTCTAGAAAGAAACGGAAGTGACGAACTCGCGTCTGATTGGCTCGAGACTCAAATGACGAAAGAGGAAACTTGCGTCATTTGAGCCTCTAACCAATCAGACGCAATATCGTCACTTCCATCACTTCAGTTTCTTTTTAGGAGAAACGAAACATTTGTCGAACATAGCCCCCCAGGTTAGTTCTGAAACTCTGGCACTTGGTTCGGACCACTAAGGCTATATTTGGGCGGATAATGAGCGCTCAACGATGCATAGTTTATTTTTGCGATGAAAAAGAAAAATAACACTGTCAATTTTCTGGGGGGACACCCTGTAGATTGCAGAGTATTCAAACCCAATAATGTAACGTGGTCCATTTAAAGAGTGTTCAACTACTATAAGATATTGGCTGAGTGCCAATCATCCCAATTTCAATGTGAAGGGGCATTGTGCCGGCATCCATTCGTGTGGTCCCAGTGAGTGCTGCATATTGAGGAACCTAGATTTAAAATCTGAAGTCTAAAATGCGAAGAAAAGTCGATTTACTCATTCAAGACATCTAGTAAACAGATACCGCCTATCCAATGCACACATTTTAAGGGGGTGGGGGTCAAGCACACAAATAGAACTTATCTTGTGCACATACGTGGGCCAGCATTCTACTTTTGGATTATGGTTTCTCCAGAATGAAGGGTATTGCAATATCCCGAGAGGTGCCCCGCCTCTACTTTTGGCAGGATTTGCTATTTTTCAGAAACACCAAAAGACAGCCCCCTGCTAGTAATTGCAGGGCCCTGGCCAATGGTGACCTCACAGAAATGGTGTTACGCAGCCACGACGGGAGATGAGCGAACATTGCTGACTGGAAAGGGCAGTTGTCTTTGGTTTGTCGCCCCTCCCTGCATTCACAAGTTTCGTAGGTCACAATACCTAAAACTAGCATATTTTTTTAAATTTTTTCTATCAGTGCATTGAAAGTTAGTTTTTTTTCCATATTTTCGCCTTATTTGCTTTTGCATTTGGGTGGGCTATCTCTCGGGATATTACGGTATAAACCATGTTTTTACCGTTTCGAGGAGGGGGGGGGGGGGGGGGGGGGGGGGCGTTAGGGTTCAGAGCATATAACTGCAACCAAGTTGGTGTAGAGCGTCACAAAATAAGTGACAAAAAGGAGTCACAACCCTTTAACAATACTTGACTCTATTTGAACCTTACCTGGAACAATACCTCAAAGGCAGGAAACCCACAAAACTAGTGATTTCAAGCCTTAGCTTTATCAATAAAACAAATAAATAAAAAAATCGAAAAATAATTGCGGCTTGCGCGTGAAGCAACAGGGACATAAACGACACATGCATTCTACCATGACGCGACCGTTTTTGTTTTTTTTTTTCGCCACAAGGAAAGGATTATTACCCTTAAAACTTAAAACAATTGGAAAGAATAAACACGAAAACGGGACGAAAACTGACGCATATAACTCTTTCAACTTTCAACGACATTTATCTGTCGTTGAATTAAATGTCGTTGAGAGTTGAGAGTTGCATGCGTCAGTTTTCGTCCCATTTTCGTGTTTATTCTTTCCAATTGTTTAAGTATATTTACCAACGCGCTCGTTTTTAATGTTAATATTACCCCCACTAGCCTCGGTGCTACCCAACCTCTAAATGACGCAGCATTTTCCTTTTTACTAGGCGCAGATTGAGACACCGGGTAGCTCGTAGGCGTTCTCCGTAAGCCGGCTCCAGAACCTTGACAATCTACGAAGGGTGAACTATGAAAACGGTCATATATATAACCTCGCAAATTAAGCGAAGGACAAACTACGGAGGCCGGAAAAGCCAATCTAAGCTGACCGCTCAAAACTGAACGAGGTACTTCTAAAAAAAAAAAAAAAGAAGCTTGTAACGATCCTTCCATCATCACAACAATGACGTAACGGATTCGATTGGCGACGTGGAAATTGCTCGGATTTAGCGATATGCCTTCTGCGAAGGGTGGGCATAGCGTAGGCGTGCGTTTGAGGAATGTCTCACCTGCAAAATGCTCGAGGTTCCGCTGGTTTTGAAGGTTTGCCGTCGGCCGTTCGGGCACAACACAACCACCGACACGGACGTCGCCATGACGTTCGCAGCGACGACTGGCAACGCGATCTGGCAGGTTGACTTGTTCAACGTACGTTTGAATCGCGTGAGAGCTTGATGCTGTCAAATTCGAGAGATATAAATAAATATATTATGGTCTCATTTTAATCGTGGGAACTTTTTATTGCGTAAAAAAATCACTATGAAAAACCTGTAAAAAGCAAGCGCTTGTTGTTGTGCTTCACTAGATAACAAAAACAATATCTGCTAAAGAAACTGAGTGTCATGCAGCGTCATCTGCATTCAATTAAATAAAAGAAAATTGGGTAAGCAAGCTTTTAGCAAAGCGTCACCGTGTTCCGCGTACAGCACTAGGGAGTTTTAGGGAACCGTTTTTGCACATCCGATACGGTACGATGGGCCCTCCAGTACGCACAGCACATATGGAAGACTTCTGCGGTAGCGCATGCGTAGTTCGTACCGGAAGGCCCATCGTAGCCTCACCCCTCCCCCCCCCCCCTCCCCCTCCAGGCTGGCTACCACGCAATTGACCCCGTAAGTGATGACGTCACAACAAGGCGACTGGGTCCAAACAAACCGTTGCTAGGGACGTTGCTATGGACTAATGCATGGAGACTCCACATGAGGCTAGATTTTTGCTTACAAGTAAGTAAATAATTTTTTGTAAGCAACCTAACTTCTTGATATCGAATTATGAAGATGTTCTTGTCGTCTCAGTGTCATATTGCAACGATGAAAGCCATTTCTGAAGTATTACACTCCGCTTTGCTTTGGTAGCAGACGACACGATAGATTCGCTGGCCTCTGTTGCAGCGGGCGTCTTCATTGAATTACGTCGGTAAACGATCGAGCGACTAAAACAAGTGCATCGCCATGGCCGCAGGGGCCTCCGCAGTGTGCGTGTTTTGTTTGTAAAAAACCCAGCTTAGTTCAGAGGGGTGAAAATGCTGTAAAATCAAACCACGTCATGCAGATCAGTTACGACGACGACCTGAAGTGCATTACCGGCGTAGTGCAGGCCAGCATGAGAAACAAATCGTACGCCGTCGAGATAAGTTGTTTGTTATTATTATTGTGGTTGTCAGGTTATTAAAGAATTGCATGTCTGTCGCAATTTCGCAGTATTTTGCTTTTTTTTTTTTTTTTTTTTTTTCCCCTTGGTATACATTAAATTCCGTAGATGTGCTCTTTTGGTGAAGATCTCCATCGAACCCGCGATGCGAGTACAACCTGTAATGAACTCACCTTATGTTTTTTATCCAGTTCTTTCGCGCTTTGGGGTCTTGCGGAAATCTGAAGAAACTGCAAGGGTCTTTCACCGCGCGATGGTTACAACCAGGTATACGAAGCACCCTCGCATAGCGCGAGTCCGCAAACAAAATTTGGGATCTCTACCGATCGCCTGAAATGCTTTTCTCACTGGTGCAATGCGATCTTTTAGCAGACGATCGACGTCCGGACTTTCGATAAACCATATTTTGCATCGCACCCCACTATGAATTCTTATAAGTGTCTGAAACTCATTATATTTCAAACAAACGCGATGTAAGAATATCGTCTTTATTCACACGATTCAAACGACGGCCCCGGTTTGGCCGGTCGGCGTGCGGCAGACGGCATACTTCTTGCATTCGTCGTCTGTTGCAGGCATCTTGAGGACCGGAAGTTGCAGTCGTACATATTTCAGAAACGAGCGATTACCGGCACACTTCTGTCGAAACATATATGACATTCAAGCTTTCTACATCTGTGATTTTTAGAAGTTTAAATCCTACTCCTGATTTTTGAACGGTCGGGTTTTCGTAGCGAAACCGAGCCACATGTATTCGTCCATAACAACGACCCTAGCAACGGTTTGTTTGGACCCATGACGTCACACTTACGGAGTCAATACTCGGGTCCAATCGATCAGCCGAATTCAAATATCGTCACTGGGCGCTACCGCGACCGCCAAGCTACGTCATCGAGTTTCGCGAAGGAGAGATTAAATGAAAAGGCTCGCTTTTGTCTTTGAAATTACACCGCAGCACCAAAGGAGTTTCTGGCCAATGGCGTTGCTTGCGAGTATCCTTGATTCCCATTGTGCCAGTAAGCTCGTGTATAGTGAAAAACATTCCAATTGAATATCATTGCACCGCCCCTTTAACGCCGGGCCGCTGAACACCCTCCCGAAAGAAACTTGCGAAAAAGCGTCGATGGCATGCAGTGTGTGCTTAGTGTCGTGCAGTGTACTATGTTTATAGATGATTGTTCCTTTATGTTTTTGTACTTAGCGCGAAATTTCTTTTTATTTGGGTGGGGGGGGGGGGGGAGGTCAGGATCAGAGAGCTCAGTCCGATATCGGCAGGAATTCGCCACCACTCTGCCTTTTCCCTACCCATCACCCATCCGCAGCATATAAAGGATAATTTCTTCGCTTCGCAAGGCACAAGTTGCTTAAAATCTGTCGCGACATACCGTAAAATCTCGAACGAATGCCAACCTACAGGGAAGATAAAACAGGGGAAAAATATCAGGTGGGCGATCTTTCGGTAGGGAGGCCGCGTTCACACAAACAATTGAGCCGTCCTGTGTTAATCCGCAGTACCGTCACAGCGATAGCTGCGACATGTCTCGGCGAAGTCCGTTGGGAATCGGCGTCGCGTTCACGCACCTTAAAGTGAGTGAACAAGAACATTCTGAACAAAATAAACATCTGTTTTTTTGTTTTGTTTTTAAAATAAGAAACACTACGTTGTATACAGAATAGAAAACCTTCAGCGTACTGACCACACAGCACAGTTCTTTTTAAACACGGTTTTTATATCATTAGTCATTTATTTCCCCTTAAAGGGGCCCACCAACAATTTTTTGACCGGTCATAGAGAATACAGTCCTCAACATTGCTGTTATTGAATACCTCGGTCTAGAGCGAATTATGGACATCAGCAATTAGCATACTTAATACTGGTTATGAAAATGATTTCCGATTGTGCTTGAAAGGACAGCTTCAAAAATAGTACAAAACGGTGCCGTCTTTCATGTCACGTTGAGTGAATATTTTCAGATAGTGTTTTTATTGATTTATTACCTAGTTCATTTTGTATTTCCGAAGTGTTGAGACAAGCACTGACGATTGTATAAACTCTGTACAAAATATGCTGTTCGGAGTGTTATTGATGCGCTGCTGTATCTTTTTACTTCTTTAATATGTAATGTTTTTGTTTTCACCTGCTGAGCAGTGTAAACGGTTGATAGGAAGATTGAAGATAACGTAATAAGGCAGGCGAGCTGGTTAAAGTTAAACATTTCTAAAACCCAAGACGGAGGCTACAAAGAGGGGACAAACACAAGAAGTCTCTAACACGGGTCCCTATCAAAACGCCGAAAATCAAGAGGCCGAATTATGAAAAGGCCGAACGTCAGTACGTCGAAAAATTGTAATGCCGAAAAATCAAAACGCCGAAAAGACAAAGCCGAAAACCACGTGAAAAAGAAATGACGCGCTTTGTGACTACCACTTGTTCGTTTTCCGCCGGATCACTTTCCACTGACAGGAGCCTGTTTAACTCGTTCTACAAAGGCACCAGTCTCAGTAGATTAAACTGATGTAAAATTTCGTATTTTTCTATCTGTCGTAAAGCTAGGCATATCAGTCGGACAGGACAGCTCTTATTGGTTAGCAGGGAGCAAGCTAGAGTCGAAGACGACATCGAAGGAGCGATCAGAGGCCAACCTCGCCGCTCACAAAGCAAGGAGCAAAAGTTGCGCGAAAATTGTTTGGAAACTGCTCTGGGCAACCGGGAAAATGTCGACGTTCTAAGCTTTCTTCGAGGAATTGCACACAACTTATCTGGCTGAAATGCAAACAAGGAATCGCTCTGCTATGTGACGAGAAATGCAGAAATATATTTTTCCTTTTTTGAAGGCTTGAACTATGCGAAGGGAAGTTATACTCGGGGACAATCTTTCATGGCTATTAGAAAAGAGGGTGAAAGCGCCTGTACGTCGGCCGGCGGAACCTCTCCCCTAACTTTGATCACATTGCCAGGAAAATGTATCTTGCCAAGAAACTTTTATCTTCCACTGTAACTAGGTGATGCCAGCATTTTGACGTTTCGGCATTTTAATGTTTCGATGTTTTGACTTTCCGGCTTTTTGAGCTTTCGGCTTTTTGTATTTCCGGCTTTTTAAATTTTCGGCGTTTTAAATATCGGCATTTTGATTTTCGGCGTTTTGTATGCCACCCCTCAAACACGGCTATTAAAATTTTATTCAACACACTTATTTTATACCCGTCATCCCCACACCGCCCTCCAATTGCACACGACGTGATGGTTCACTACTGTTCACATCCGATTACAAAAGAGAGTCATAGGGTTCACAGGAAACACAAAGACCACGTCCTCAGTACATACACACAATGGGCAAGGTCACTTCCAACCACCGACAAAACCTCCAACACGCTTTTGAAAAAAAAAAAAAAAATTTTTGCTACAGTTATTACATGATTACAAGAAATTGTCTAAGGTTCACATAAAACAAAAAGACCACGCTCTCAGTACATACACGCCCACATTTCCGCTAACAAAATTTGGGATCTCTACCGATCGCCTGAAATGCTTTTCTCACTGGTGCAATGCGATCTTTAGCAGACGATCGACGTCCGGACTTTCGATAAACCATATTTTGCATCGCACCCCACTATGAATTCTTATAAGTGTCTGAAACTCATTATATTTCAAACAAACGCGATGTAAGAATATCGTCTTTATTCACACGATTCAAACGACGGGCCCGTTTGGGCCGGTCGGCGTGCGGCAGACGGCATACTTCTTGCATTCGTCGTCTGTTGCAGGCATCTTGAGGACCGGAAGTTGCAGTCGTACATATTTCAGAAACGAGCGATTACCGGCACACTTCTGTCGAAACATATATGACATTCAAGCTTTCTACATCTGTGATTTTTAGAAGTTTAAATCCTACTCCTGATTTTTGAACGGTCGGGTTTTCGTAGCGAAACCGAGCCACATGTATTCGTCCATAACAACGACCCTAGCAACGGTTTGTTTGGACCCATGACGTCACACTTACGGAGTCAATACTCGGGTCCAATCGATCAGCCGAATTCAAATATCGTCACTGGGCGCTACCGCGACCGCCAAGCTACGTCATCGAGTTTCGGGAAGGAGAGATTAAATGAAAAGGCTCGCTTTTGTCCCTGAAATTACACCGCAGCACCAAAGGAGTTTCTGGCCAATGGCGTTGCTTGCGAGTATCCTTGATTCCCATTGTGCCAGTAAGCTCGTGTATAGTGAAAAACATTCCAATTGAATATCATTGCACCGCCCCTTTAACGCCGGGCCGCTGAACACCCTCCCGAAAGAACTTGCGAAAAAGCGTCGATGGCATGCAGTGTGTGCTTAGTGTCGTGCAGTGTACTATGTTTATAGATGATTGTTCCTTTATGTTTTTGTACTTAGCGCGAAATTTCTTTTTATTTGGGTGGGGGGGGGGGGGGGGGGGGGGAGGTCAGGATCAGAGAGCTCAGTCCGATATCGGCAGGAATTCGCCACCACTCTGCCTTTTCCCTACCCATCACCCATCCGCAGCATATAAAGGATAATTTCTTCGCTTCGCAAGGCACAAGTTGCTTAAAATCTGTCGCGACATACCGTAAAATCTCGAACGAATGCCAACCTACAGGGAAGATAAAACAGGGGAAAAATATCAGGTGGGCGATCTTTCGGTAGGGAGGCCGCGTTCACACAAACAATTGAGCCGTCCTGTGTTAATCCGCAGTACCGTCACAGCGATAGCTGCGACATGTCTCGGCGAAGTCCGTTGGGAATCGGCGTCGCGTTCACGCACCTTAAAGTGAGTGAACAAGAACATTCTGAACAAAATAAACATCTGTTTTTTGTTTTGTTTTTAAAATAAGAAACACT
This sequence comes from Ixodes persulcatus, assembly GCA_013358835.2. Classification (NCBI taxonomy): domain Eukaryota; kingdom Metazoa; phylum Arthropoda; class Arachnida; order Ixodida; family Ixodidae; genus Ixodes; species Ixodes persulcatus. The sequence continues at coordinate 348,063 of JABSTQ010009767.1, forward strand.
ACGTTGTATACAGAATAGAAAACCTTCAGCGTACTGACCACACAGCACAGTTCTTTTTAAACACGGTTTTTATATCATTAGTCATTTATTTCCCCTTAAAGGGGCCCACCAACAAATTTTTGACTCATAGAGAATACAGTCCTCAACATTGCTGTTATTGAATACCTCGGTCTAGAGCGAATTATGGACATCAGCAATTAGCATACTTAATACTGGTTATGAAAATGATTTCCGATTGTGCTTGAAAGGACAGCTTCAAAAATAGTACAAAACGGTGCCGTCTTTCATGTCACGTTGAGTGAATATTTTCAGATAGTGTTTTTATTGATTTATTACCTAGTTCATTTTGTATTTCCGAAGTGTTGAGACAAGCACTGACGATTGTATAAACTCTGTACAAAATATGCTGTTCGGAGTGTTATCGTCGAAGCGCGCCTCCAGGCCACAGACCAAACGGGCCGTCTGAGCCGTCTCGATTTTTACGTTTTCTAACTCGGTGCGCACGGGGGCGAGATTTTGATAATGGTTTTCGAGCGCAGTCATGCGCCCGCTCAAATCTGATATGGCTTTATCTTTTGTTAAAAGCTGGGTTTTAAGGTCTTGTACCTCTGCAAGTAATTTCGATTGACCGGTGGATAGTTTTTTTAGCTCGTCTAGTATGGCTTTTGTATCAGGACCAGGATTAGTTTCGATGTCACCCGATTGCAACAGCAAGGAACGGATGGCATGGAAGCACTCAATCGAAATAACAACGCAACACTGCGGGCTCGGCAGCTGTATCAAAAAGTAATTACTTGTTTTTTTAGAGAAAAGACTGTACGGTTTACTAACCTGCACGAAAAAGTTGAACGGATTAGTGGTCTGCGTTGTGGCACAGCCACCGAGCCCACAGAGCGATATTGGCTGCGTTGGCTGGTTTATAGTGGGCGGGTAAGTGGCTGTTGATGACGATGGGGCCCTCCACACTTGGCCGAGGATCAATTGCTTGAGTGACGAGTCTGCCGGACGTGACAAGGCGTTGGTGATAGCCGGATGGTAGCCACTTGCTTGATTTTCGTTGCTCCAGATAGTGCATGCTGCCGTGCCGTCCGAGGAAGCCAGCACCGGGAGCAAAGCGCGGAGGAGAACGAAGGAGAACATCTGCACGAAAAAGTTGAACGGATTAGTGGTCTGCGTTGTGGCACAGCCACCGAGCCCAAAAACCATTACAAAAACATTACAATATGTAATGTTTTTGTTTTCACCTGCTGAGCAGTGTAAACGGTTGATAGGAAGATTGAAGATAACGTAATAAGGCAGGCGAGCTGGTTAAAGTTAAACATTTCTAAAACCCAAGACGGAGGCTACAAAGAGGGGACAAACACAAGAAGTCTCTAACACGGGTCCCTATCAAAACGCCGAAAATCAAGAGGCCGAATTATGAAAAGGCCGAACGTCAGTACGTCGAAAAATTGTAATGCCGAAAAATCAAAACGCCGAAAAGACAAAGCCGAAAACCACGTGAAAAAGAAATGACGCGCTTTGTGACTACCACTTGTTCGTTTTCCGCCGGATCACTTTCCACTGACAGGAGCCTGTTTAACTCGTTCTACAAAGGCACCAGTCTCAGTAGATTAAACTGATGTAAATTTTCGTATTTTTCTATCTGTCGTAAAGCTAGGCATATCAGTCGGACAGGACAGCTCTTATTGGTTAGCAGGGAGCAAGCTAGAGTCGAAGACGACATCGAAGGAGCGATCAGAGGCCAACCCCGCCGCTCACAAAGCAAGGAGCAAAAGTTGCGCGAAAATTGTTTGGAAACTGCTCTGGGCAACCGGGAAAATGTCGACGTTCTAAGCTTTCTTCGAGGAATTGCACACAACTTATCTGGCTGAAATGCAAACAAGGAATCGCTCTGCTATGTGACGAGAAATGCAGAAATATATTTTTCCTTTTTTGAAGGCTTGAACTATGCGAAGGGAAGTTATACTCGGGGACAACCTTTCGTGGCTATTAGAAAAGAGGGTAAAAGCGCCACGTCGGCCGGCGGAACCTCTCCCCTAACTTCGATCACTTTGCCAGGAAAATTTATCTTGCCAATAAACTTTATCTTCCACTATAACTAGGTGATGTCAGCATTTTGACGTTTCGGCATTTTAATGATTCGATATTTTGACTTTCCGGCTTTATGAGTTTTCGGCCTTTTGTACTTCCGGCTTTTTAAATTTTCGGTGTTTTAAATTTCGGCATTTTGATTTTCGGCGTTTTGAATGCCACCCCTGAAACACGGCTACTAAAATTTTATTCAAGACACTTATTTTATACCCGTCATCCCCACACCGCCCTCCAATTGCATACGGCCGGAAGGTTCACTACTGTTCACACCCGACTACAAAAGAGAGTCATAGGGTTCACTGGAAACACAAAGACCACGTCCTCAGTACAGACACACAATCAGCAAGGTCACTTCCAACCACCGACAAAACCTCCAACACGCTTTTGAAAAAAAAAAAAAAAATTTGCTACAGGTATTACATGATTACAAGTAATTGTCTATAGGTTCACATGAAACAAAAAGACCACGCTCTCAGTACATACACGCCCACCTTTCCGCTAATTCAAACTACACAATGGCCAATGTCACTTCCAACCACAAACAAAACATCCCACACCCTCAAAAAAAAAAAAAAAGATTGCAGGTTATAACCGCAAAAACGTCTTTGTTACACCACTGATTTCCATTACAGGCTGGCTTATACAGATTCCAACAGAAGCTATCCTAATTGTCTCCTTGAGGACTCTTTTCATACAATTGTTTTTGAACAACACGGCTGTACCATCTTACTCAGCCACACTATTTCCACACTCTTCAAGATGTTTAGCTATTTCAGAGTTAGGTGAATTATGTTTTACTGATCTCTTGTGCTCACTCAACCGATCATTCACACACCTTTTGGTTTGCCCTAAATACGAAAAACCACATGTCATTGGAATATCATCAACAACGCCTTTGTGGCAGTCGACTGAAACATTTCTGTGCTTTTTCTGACAACATACTTGTCCTTCCGAAAAGGGCATCAACTTGTCTAACCTGAAGTCAGTCATGAAAAGTACTTTTACACCGAACCTCCCCGCGATAGACACCAAGTTGTGGGACACACCATGAAAATACGGAACACACACCGCCCTCTCACTCGCTGTCATTTGCCTCTTCGCCATCCCACTGATATCTTCAATACCAATCTCCTCGCTACCACTTTCACCATACTGCCACTGTAACCCGCTTCCTTTAGCCGAAGCACGCTATCCACTGAACCTAGTCTCTTATAAAGACACGATTTTTTGAAGGCACTATCCAACAGAGACACGACCATTCCTCTTTTGACTATTTTAGAGTGGCAACTTTTAAATGGCAACCAAGGTTTTTCCTCCACGTTGCCGTACTCCCAACATAGTCCTTCATGCACATACAGCCCGAGATCCAAGTACTGCATCCAACCCTCATGCCGTTCCTCACACGTAAACACTATAGCTCCCGTGCTGCAGAGGTTTTTACGTCCTTTATCCTGGGAGGCAGTCCCTTCTTTCTTGAAATTACCAAATTATCTTCCACGTATCTTTTAATTAACACTGCACCCCCTGGCATGGATTGTAAGAAACGACTTATCTTCAAATCCATCTGGTTAAGATACATCTTTGACAGCAGTGGCGCTAATGATGAGCCGATACCGGCACCTTCCTTTTGTGTATAAGTTTTGTCCTCTAACTCCACGGCCGTGGATTTCAAGTACAAATCTAAATGGGTTAAAAAAACTCCCCACGTCTATCCCTTGGCGAGACTGAAACACAACAAGGTTCGCTTCCAACCATTCTCTTACTCTCGGCAGAAGAACTGGTTGCTGCAAATCTTTTATGTCAAGTGACACCACTTCACATTCCTTCTGGTGAAAACTTGCAAGCACTCAACTAATTCCTCCGAATCCTTCAACCTAATCGAACTGTCCATCATTACTGCTGTCAGACACTTTTGCAAGAACACCGATACTGATTTCTGTCAACACCCATTTTCATTCATGACCACCCTAAGCGGCAACAAGGGCTTGTGGTCTTTCAGAAAAAAACTTTACCGAAAGCAACGCCCTTGTATTATCGGTAGGGCTCCGTGTTTTCGGATAATTCCGAAAAACTCTGAGAAACACCCGTCGGTAAAATTTTTGTCAATTTATCCGATAAACTCCGAATTGTTATGTGCCCACGCCCCCCCCCCCCCCCCCCCCCCACACACACACACACACACACACAACAAAAAAAGAAAAAGTTTTTTTTTTTCTTTTACAATTTGAGCAGCACAGGATCAATGGTCCTGGGAAAATGACACCATAATTATCTTTCAAGCCTCGGACCGTTGTCAAAAGGGGGTCTTACGGCTTGTCTCGACAAGGTTGGTTCAGGGAAACAGGTCATCATACCATTCGTGTCACGACAAAAGTCACTCTTTTGGTTTCCAGTTTGGGCCATGGGACTTGGGATTTAGAGAAAGAAGAAGGTATGTTTCTGGGGCGTAAGAGTAAAAGCTATGGACCATAGAGATTGTATAAAATAGGGAAGAGGGGCAGTTGAAACTTCTCTATTACATCCTTTACCACTCCACCTCGCGCGGCCGCTGGATAGACTGATGGGATGACTACGAGCTTCCTTGCAGCTACCTCCGACAGTTTATTGATTTTAAGGTATCGACGTTTATCGAAGCCACACTTGTGTGCTACTTTTGTCGTGGGACAGATTAGTATTGCCAATGACACCAACGCCAAATTCAACTGAAGAAATCTTAAAGGGGCGGTGCAACGATATTCGTTTTGAGCGTTTTTCACTTTGTATGAGCTTACTGGCACTAGTGGGACCCAAGTACACTCGCACGCAACGCCACTGACCAAGAAACCTCTTTGTTGCGGTGTAATTTCAAGGAGAATGCGAGCGTTTTCTTTCTATCTCTCCTTCGCAAATTTTGATGACGTACTCTAGTGGTAGCAGCTTGGTAGCAGCATCCTCCAGGGATGATATTTGAATGCGACTCATAGATTGGACCCGAGCATTGCGCGAGCGCTCGATTTGGGCTCGTGATAATCGATGCCTCGACATGCATTCGGGTAGTGGCCCGTGTCCAATCGCTGCACCGACGACAATAGCCGAGCCTAGAGTTCCTGTATTCACCGCATTCGGTGGGAGTTGGTACCACGAGGGCGCCACAGTATTTGGTGCCCCAGTAGACTTCCGGTAGTGTATTTATTTCTTCTTCCGTAACACACAGCGATCGGAAAAGAAGAGTTTCCTTCGGAGAGGTACCTGTAATAGGTTTGTAAGAACCTGCGCACTTTGTAGAACGTAGTACAAATAACAAAAGGATATGTGACAAGAGGAAAAGAAGAGGAAAACCGGAAGCGCGCAAGGGTCCGCCGATAGTGGGCGGCAGCGAGCTTGTTTGCACATGTTTGCAAACAAACATCGGTGAATAGGCTCCCTACGGGAGCCAGAGTTGCGCATTTGATTCCACATGCCGCGTGCCGCCCTCGCCGCTATTCGCCGAGATCCGATCACGTGAGGAGCCGTATCAAGTGTCGTGCAGCAAAGTAGACGTTGCACGCGCCCCGGCGTACGTTCCCAGGCTTTTGAGCCCGCCGCGCGCCTCGAACGCGCGGCGCTGCTATTCGCCGAATTCAGTCACGTGAGGAGCTGGATCCACATGCCATGCGTGAACGCGCAACTCTGGCTCCCGTAGGGAGCCTATACAGGAACTCTAGCCGAGCCATAACAATCTCTGGAACTCAGCGCGTGTCCTGTGCTTTGTCAACCCCAGCGCGTGGCTATGATCGACATTGGCGGCATATAATCGGCTCCAGATCGCGTGGCCCCTTGTTCTGGCTGCGAGTTGAGGGGGTGAACGCTGCTCGTTTTTCTTTATTTTTTTGCTGGGACTTCTATTGCGTGGGGTGAAAAACGAACGCGTGTCTCATTGGTCATTAACGTCAGGGATCCGCTCTAAGCGGTATTCGCGCAAAGTACAAAAATTGTTGCATCGCCCCTTTAATTGATACAAGCGCGATTTATTTTTTTATCTGCCATACGTTTGCATCCGGTTATTATTAATTATTTTTTTAATAGGAAGCACTGCGAAATTAATCTCCGAATTTTGGAGAATTGGGGATTTACGAAAAATAAACTCCGATAAACACCAAAGTTTCGCTAAAAATAAAAAAAAAACTTTCAATTGCGGCCGTAGTCTTCTCTGCAAGTGGCAGCAAAACAAACCTACCGGATTTATCCGTCTGCAACAGGGTTTCTTTATCTACTAACTCCTTCTTCAGTTTCGTGACACATTTGAAATTTCTTCGTCTAGTTCACTGCCCACACCCGCTAATTTTGACACTGTCCTAACTGCCAGGCCAATGAAACCTTGTCTTTCGGTTGGCTCGGAGGGCTGTTAGGACCGTGAGTGCGCAAGGGGTATGAGTGCGTGAGGGCCGTGAGGGCGGTGAGTGCGTGAGGGGCGTAGGGGTGTGAATGCCAAGAGTGCTTGAAGGGCATGAGGGCGGTGAGTGCGTGAATGGCGTGAGGGCCATGAGTGCGTGAGGGACGTGAGGGGTATGAGTGAGTGAGGGCGGTGAGTGCGTGGGGGGTGTGAGGGCCATGAGTGCGTGAGGGGCGTGAGGGCGGTGAGTACGTGAGTGGCGTGAGGGCCATGAGTGCGTGAGGGCCGTGAGGGTGGCGAGTGCGTGAGGGGCGTGAGGGGTATGAGTGCGTGAGGGCCGTGAGGGGCGTGAGGGCCATGAGTGCGTGAGGGGCGTGCGGGCCGTCTGGGTGAGTGAAGGGCTGAAGGTGAGAGTGACTTTGAGGATGAGGGTGAGTGAGGGGCTGAAGGTGAGTGTAGCTGTGAGGGTGAGGGCGAGTGAGGGGCTTAGGCGAGTGTGACTGTGAGGGTGAGGGTGAGTGAGGGCGACCTAAAATGCCGACCTCTGCTACCCAAACCTCTACAGGCGGATGGTGAGCATCAGGTGAGCACCACAGGCCGAAGCACCAAGGGAGCAGGTCTGTGATTCTACACAAAAAAACTGTAGTCAATTGGGTCTCTTTTTCTTTAAATATTTTCTCGTGAGACTTCCTTCAGACAGCAAGCCAGAGGAAGGTATATTGGGACACGCTCTGCACGCGCTCAAAGCGTCTCTCTACAGGATGGACTCAACGCTCCACTACACGGGAGGATCTTCAGGCTGGTGAGTACACTCCCGGTCCCGGCTACCAGCAAGAACCTCTTTTTGAGACTCATCCTGGAGGTGCTGCTAGTCAAGTTGTAGTTGGAGGCTAGGGGAATTTTCGTGCTCTGGTCAACCAACTGCAACCTGTGTGGCATTCTACAAGCAACACGTGCTTGTAGAGTGCACAAACGCCTACCTGTTTTGGGACGAGTCGCGTGTGGCGTTCCGGATAAGTTTCGACATGTAATGTAACTTTTTCAAGTAAATGGACCTTCGCGCTACAGACAGCATGGACATAACCCAGGCAACAGTCACTGCTTGGGCTCCACGCCTTTTGGTTTTCTCGCACTGCCATGGTGGAGTGTCACACTGACGCCAGGCGAACGCGGGACTACTTCACGTCAAGGCTCCGGTGGCTTCTCTCCATCGCGGTGAGAGACGAGCGGCCTGCAAGTTTGGAGTGGTGGGAAGTGGAATCCCGGATGGAGGTATGGAGACTCCGAGACCGGCGCGTCCGCCTGCGCGGGAGCCGGGGCGCGCTGAACTGAGGATGCGTCTCATCCAGACGCATCCCCACACATTCTCCCGCCTGCAAAAGTTGTAAAAAAAAAGAAAAAAGAAGGACGTTTTGTTTTTATATTGTTTCGGACGACATTTAACGCAGAATAACACTCCAACAGGAAAACGACTGATTAGTCCTGACTTCCGTCAAGGGGTAACACGCCCTGCATTGGCGAGGTGCGGACACTAACTGCACCAGAGCGGGGAAAGCAAGGAAGGGGGAAGGGACTAAATTGTTGTCAACACCGACACAGTGTTTCCAAACAAGCCTGCGTTTGCCCACACCAGGTGTGGGCACCGAGCGAGCGCAGAAACCAGATTCGCGTGAGGTGAAGCTTCTGCGCATGCGCCGTTGAGACAACAACGCCACCGCGGAGGCGTGACGTCAGAGCCGCGTGGTGGTCGATAGGTCACGTTACGCCGATTCCCGCCGCTAAATATAGCGGGGAAACAGGACTGGCATTTAGGTCACGTGACGTCAATTTCCCCACTAAATTTTGCGGGGAAACTGAATGGGTGCTTAGCGCACAAGACTTGAATTTTCCCGTTAAATTTAGCGGGGGAACTGAGTTGACGTATGTAGGTGACGTGACGTCGATTTCTTCACTTGGCGTATGTGAATCGCGACGTTAGGTCACAAGACATCAATTTTCACGCTAAATTTAGCGGCAAATGCACGAACGGACGAAATCTTGGGATAATAATAATAATAATTCCTTTATTTTTCCAACAAAAAGTTGAAAGGTGACTAGGGAAAAAAGCTGTAAAAACAGCTTGACTGGCCCCTAGCCACCCCAAACAAGCAGTCGCAAAGCAAGCACCAGAGGAATTATACAATGAAACTTTACAAATTCATAAACAAAAATGAAAAATCATCACACAAAAGAAACAGCGTTTTACAAAGCAATAACACATTGAATCAACAAACACACAGTGCATTCTAACTAAGCGCAACATAATCAGCGCTCATTGTTGATAATGAAGTTTGAAATAAAATATTCCCTTAAAATGCTCACCGATGTACTGTTGATATCTATATCTTGCCTAGTCAGCTGATTAAGGATATTTGGTAAAGTATATGCCATAGTTTGATTGCCGTAATTAGTTCTAGAAAACGGTACTTCCCAGGGTTCCTTAGTCCGTGCTGGATACGTATATACTTTTTGTTTTAGGTTCGCTAGGTTTTCTAGGTGACGCTGGGGTAGATTGTTTTCCATAATATATTTTGCACATAAACGATATTTGTATAAATCAAAAACTTTTATTATACCGAGTTGACCAAAAATATCACTAACTGGATATTCAATGTCAACATTACATATACTTCTTAGTATCTTTTTTTGCAACGTGTATATTTTCTGGAGGTTGGTATAGGTTGTAGTGCCCCATATGAGATGACCATAATTTAAATGTGAATAGAATAATGAATTGTATAAAATTAACTTTGTTCTGAGTGGTAAGATGTGTTTATTACGATATACAATACCAACTATACTAGATAACTTAGATATAATATAATTGATATGGTCATCCCATGATAGGTTTTCTTGAAAAACGACACCTAAGGTTTTAAACTTGGGAACAATTTCAATTTGAGTAGAATTTAAAAAAAAATGTTCTTAGTAATATTGACACGCCTATTTTTTGGTCGAAACAAAACTGCCTTCGTTTTATTCGCATTTATTCTTAAAGCATTATGTTTACTCCAAATATGAAGCTTTTTCAGTGTTTCATTCGCATCATCTATAAGATCCGAGGCGTTATCACCGTTAAAAAATAGGCTTGCGTCGTCAGCATAAATAACAAAGTATATGAATGGACTTATATTTAATATGTCATTTATATAAATGTTGAACAAAAAAGGCCCGAGAATACTTCCCTGAGAACGCCTGATTCAATCGGCTTGATTTCAGATAAATGACCATTTATATTAACATGCTGCCTGCGGGAGGATAAATATGATTGTAAAAGTTGATGCACTTGCCCACGAAATCCATACATGTCTAATTTTTTTAATAATAAATTATGATCCAGATAATCGAATGCCTTGTTAAAGTCAATGAATAAACCAAGCGTGAGTTCTCTTTGTTCAAATTTTTTAAGAATATGTTCTTTTTGCGCAAGAAGTGCGAGTTCTGTAGATCGTTGTTTGCGAAACCCAAATTGGGATGGACTTAAAATATTATGCTTATCAGCAAAAGCTGTTAGTCGTAGAAGTATAATTTTTTCTAGGCCTTCAGAAAACACAGAGAGTATTGAAATAGGTCGGTAATTACCCAAGTCGTTTTTATTACCTTTCTTGTATAGAACGGTTACTTTAGCCAGTTGCATTTGTTTAGGAAACACGCTGTCTAGCAAACATAGATTAAAGATGTGCGTCAAAACAGGAGAAATAAGATCAATTACATATTTAACTGGTCTAATCTGTAAACCATCGGAATCGCAACTTTTGCTATTTTTTAAAGCATTAAAAACATATATTACTTCCGAACTAGTAACAGGCGTAAGAAACAAAGAGTGATTATTTCGAACATTTATATACTTGCAAGCATCTGACTCATTATTTTGATCGAGGGTAACCCTTAGACGTTCTGTCAAATGCAAGGAAGCTGCGACAGCACTCGATGGGTTGTTTAAGGAGCAAAGCTTTCTATCCGAATTAACGGAAATATTACCTCACCAAATTTAGGGGAGAGATTGTGACGTCACACTTCACTGACGTCACGTGAAACTGTCACGTGATACCATGACGTCACGCGAGACGTCGCTTCTCGTGTCAGAGGAAATGCCATACCAATAGCTCCGTTCCGCACTGACACTTTTTTCCCGTAGCCTTACCGTGACAGCAACGTCCGCGGAGGGTTCCCCAAATAAAGATATATATCGTTTTGTAGCCCCAGTCGCACTGCTAGGACATCGTACAACGAGCAGTCTGCGGACACTGTCTGATACGTGTTTCTTCCTTGAATGACTGTCACATTGGTCATACTAAAACTGTTTACAGACATGTTCTAAACGTATACACGAACTCATCTCTGTGACTTCACGGCGCGGTGGTGGCGCGTCGGTCGCACTTCCGGCCTGGGGCTGTGGGCAGAAGTCCCCATGCCAGACGTGTATTCCTGCGTTGTTTTGAAAGGAACCAGACATAAACCTGCCTTCTCGTCAAAACGCCGCGACTGGGGCCGTACCAAAAGTGTCGAGAAAGGTTTGAAGGTCAGTTTTCACGTGCTCGGTTCGTCCGAGAATCTGGATATGTGCCGTGAAAAGGGAAAAACAGACGCCGTCGGACAACGATTGCTTGGGCGCGACGCACTTTGGGTTAAATTCACGGATACTTGTGGTCATCAGATTTATTTGTTTTGTTCCAACATGAACGCCAGAAAACTGTCAAGTTGTGCGGACCACCTGCGGACTACGTTCAGTACGTCTTCAAGTTCAAACGGCCGCCTGATTGTTCGCATTGTCGTCTGCTCTTTCAAACGTTTCTGCTTGTCGTCTGCTCTCTTAGACGACGCCGGTCCGTAGACCAAATGTTGGCCCGGTACTTGCGATAAGAAGTGAGTGCAGGCCTCAAAAGACTTAAATTTGAAGGTTGGTAAGCAGGCTCGACGTAAACAGTAGATACAAGGAGATGTTGGTCATTTTTACCAGTGACCAACACCGACTTGTTATGCCTAATTCAGTTGGTCCGATTCTGCTTGCGATTTTCAGTATCGTCGTCGACCATCTCAGCTACGGTTCACGCTTTTGCAGCCCGAGCGGCGTCGCGACTGAAAATTCCGAGCGAAATCTCATCATGCGAATCAGGCTTTAGCGTACAATCTGCGGCGTCCACGCGGAATGAATCGCCACATGTCACATTATTCACGTGAAGTTTTGCGGTGTAACGAGCCTCGGTAATTTCGCTGAAGCCGCTCAAGATAGTCAGACATTGCCAGGAAGACGTAGAACCAACAATTCGAACGCGAAAAAGGGCAGGGGGACTCATACCGACGCCGACAACATCGCGTTTCAATGGTTTGTTTATGGGCGACGGCGAGCTTGTTGCCCACACCCCCATCGCGCATGCGCGGCGCCGGTGGCGTCCGCTAGGGGCGCTCCGGTTTGTTTGTAAACATGAGTTGGTGTATACACACGTACGAACCAACCATGCATCTTTAAACATGCTTCAGGCGTATTTGGAGAATATTCTATCATCCTGTCGGCAGTTAACGCCCCTTTTTTTTGTATGACGTATGCGCAGTGTAATTGCGGTTTTACACGAGTTCCCGTTTTGCTGAAAAAACAACAACTTTGTATCTATCATATGTACAGCCTACCACTCTGCAGAGCCGCACTGCGTTCCCGGTGAACCACATCGTGGGAAGGCAGTGGATGAAAAAGGGTACTTCGCTTCAACCCGAGCGCCATCATTGCCTGGCACCTCCGCAACCGATCTGTGAGGGTCACTACTGGCTGAGTGACTGGTCTACAAAGAGAACCAGTGTCGCCGTATTACAGAAGGACCTTACGCCGTCTGAACATCTAACTTCTTATTTGTTTTGCTTTACTTTAGTTCCCTCGTGGTGTTGGGCACGAGAAAAATCAGCCCCGTACAAGTTGTTCTTTACCGGACTTATGAACACAGTCCGATAACCGGAGTTTTGTGATATCCGCATTCCCAATGTCTATTTTTCTCGTCACCGCCTTTGAAGCCCAACGCCTGTACTAAATCGGCATCACCTTGAGCAGCTGTAGGATAAAGCCCTTTGCAGTAAGGTATCGAGCGTTCAACCGTCTCCTTTTTCTCCCCAGATACTCCACACATTGTATCTATGTCTTGATATATCACTCAGTACGTCACACCTCTGTCCTGGCCTCGAACAAAAAAGAGCTTCCCCTGGAATTATGATAAATACTTTCCTTAAAAATCTTCATCCTATATTTTCTACGTGTCCTCACAGGCGATTTTATCTGCATTCCAGCTTCCTATATTTCCCTCTTCGTTGCTTTAACCACATTTTTAACGGTTATTTCCTGATCTGCGTTCCCATTATTGCCCAAAAATTTCGACCCTAGTTCTTGTTCGCTTATTCCACTTTGTATTGATGAGCTTCATCTACAAATAGCTCAAAACTCTTCGTGCCCATCGCTCCTCCTCCATGTCTCGTAGTCTCTCTTCAAATTACATCTTAAACTAGATTCCCTGACCTCAAATGATGACCATCCCATATCAACCTGTGCCCATGATTCGGTGTTTTACCATACGCTCCCTACGTCAGCTACCCACGCCGCGTTGCTCTACTTTTAACCTTGATTGGGTATCAGACTTCGTACACAGGACAACCTTTTCAAAAGTTAAACTCGGCACCATAACTGCCTTCCAAATTTCCCTCACCGTCTCATACCTGCTATAATTATGCAAAGCTCTATTCTTTATTACGGCTGCATTTCTGTTGCCCATACAGGTTATATATATTTTCATGCTCACTATGGTAAACCACACTGTCATGAATACATACCCCCAGCACTTACATTTACCTCAATCACGAGTTATTGTATTTTAAGTTCTTCATTCTCGTCATCATTAAAAATCGTGACACGTCACTTATTGTTACTAAATTTTAGACCTAGCGTTTTCCCCTCAGTACCACACATGCTCATTAATTCCTGCAGATCCATACCGTTATCCGCCGTAGGCACTACATCACCTGCACACATAAGATGTGGTAATGCCTGTTTCATCGTTTGGCCTCCCCTGTAGTGTAACAGGCCAAAACCACGACCACGTATTCTCCAGCTTTCACTCTATCCTTGTATGTGCAGCATGACGAGTAACGATGATAAAGGGCACCCCTGTCTTAAACCTCGCTTCTCCTCAATTGGTTCTGTTGCATTTACTTCCCATGTTACTATTACCCTGTTACCTCTGAGAAACATTTTTAACAAACTCCAGTGACCGTACCTACAGCAGCACAGCGGTGTAGCGTCGGAACCTTGCGTGTGTATACACACAGCTCGTACTAACGTTACAACATCTGCCATTGTGGCGGCCTTGCCGCTGGACCCGCACGCGCAATTTTTGCAGCAAACATTTTGCTCCACCTATAGTTGGTTGCAAGCTAAGAAAAAACCGGAAATGCCTCTCAGAGGAAAATGTATCCCTACGCCGAGAAACACCAGCCAATCGTTTTCATGACGTCACGATTCCGTGGACCAATCGCGATCCTTTTGAAAAAAAAAAAGCTCAACATGGCTGCTGGCCTTAGCAACGCGACGCTAGTTTCTCGTGACAATTATTCTGCTTTTTTGCACCGTGTTTTACGTGCCCGAGGTCACGCCACGAAATCTTAATGGTATCGGCTTGCGTTTGCAGCAGTTTTTGCGCGACAACGTGAGAATCCAGCGACGCTATCGCCAACGAAAATTTCGAAGCGGGCGCGAGGCTTAGCACTGCTGAGAGGTGAGAAGCTACGCCGGACGTCGTCTGCTTCGTTGGATTTCTGTCGCCTCTGCCCCACGTTGCTACTCAACATAGTACCGGCACCGCTGCTTCAATTCGCTGTGGTTTCCGCGGGGTGAGCTGAGATTGCCGTGCACCTCAGTGGGATCCATGACGGAAGACAAAGAGAGCGGGGCGTAGGGTGCCTACATGTCTGTCTGTCTCAGGGTGAAGACATCCATTGTTGCACTGAATGTTCAGCGCCTGACGCTCTCGCGCACTCGTTGCGTGACCTGGGCGCTAAAATGGCGTCTATGCATTAGCCAAAGCTACGCGCTCGAGCTGATTGACACCGGATTGCGCGTACTTCAAAATGCATAAAAAAACGATTGGGCGTAAAAATGGCTGAGATGTCACCACTCAAGCAAAAGCGCGCGTGCGTATGAAGGCACTCTAGCGGGGCGCGGTGGTGGTGTCGATGACTTGGGAGGGTGCCGATTTGTCAAAACCCGAAAAGTATAATTATTCTTGTTTTCTATTCATCCAACAAAATAAAGGCACACATTTCGTGCGCAAAGCCCACAAAACTAAGTAAATCACTAAATACTTATTATTTGCAGGAACTATAAGTGCTTTGTTATTTATAATGTTGGCGAGAGAAAGGTTGGTTTCGTTTTCGCCGCTTTCCCTCAATCGAAGGCGCTGGAAGACGGTATTTAGACAGTATCTTGGACAGAAAATGAATTGGGAAGACGGTACATTGGACATGACTTTCTTTCTTTACTAAACAGCTATTTCGTTGACAAAAACGTATTCTAACTTATTTAAACGTCCTGAATGAATTAAATAAATATTGTAGTAGTTTAAGACACGTTTACTGGAGGAAGAAAAAGCAACGTTGCTAGCGAACTACTTTCTCGACGGCGGAGGCACTTCAGATGGGCGCAATGAGCTTGTGGGTGGAGCTAAAAGATTGTTCTTAGGTTGCATCGGACTTATAGTTGTCCTTTTTTTGGTTCTTTTTTCTCGGCAAAAGAAAGTAGGAAGAACCATATGCATCGTGCGATGACGCCGCGTTCAGAGCATGTATTGAGATGCCGGTCCTCTTCGTTTGGGCGTTTGGGAGGCCCGTCGGCTCCATACTGTCGTAGAATAACTTGGAAAACAGGACAACGAAAGCTATGGTCCCAGCAAGCCAATCGGAGCGACGGCGCAAGGCACGTGACAATTGATAGCATCGTATGGTGGAGTCCTCTTGCACCGTATACTGCATGTCGTCCTGTGAAGAGCTGTCACCTGATGCGCTCCGTCACTCTAATTGGGTCACGGGAGTCGTAGCGTCCGCCCTTTGCCGAATTGCTGATTATCGAAAGCTTACATCTAAACAGGTATAACAGACTGTTAAAACATGATCTGACGGCGGTTTTCTTGCTCTCTTCGGAAATTTGAGGGAACAAATATACAATGTGAAATTTAAACGGTATAGTCGATCCGCCCGTTTTCGCCTTGGACAAACAAGGATATTCAGATTAATTTTGTCCGTAGTCGGATTTTGAGAATAAGAAACAAACAAACACGCAGCGCATTTGCCATACTTTTTTTTTTTGGTAATGACGTTGCACTTTTTGCAGGGTTTTTTCTCGACCCAGGGACCTGTGCCTTGTGGAACGTATCTATATTTTGTTTTATCATAAGATGCAGAGAAAAGATAAAACAGATACAAACACGGACGGACATACGGAAAGTGTAATGCCACAGCGCATTCACTTGGCCTTCATTGGTTTCGCCGATAATACCTCTCGCACGTAAAGATTAGAGACGCCGGCCGTGACCTTGCAATTTTGATGCTGTTTGATTGGTCCAGTGGGCTTGCACGTCGGCACTCCTCTGACGTGTGGTGAAACAAAATATAACAATAAGAAAAGTCGGTTCTAAGTGCGCATGCGCTAGAATCGTCTCGTATATCTCTCTATCCCCTCGAAAAGAAGTAATTGGCATACGCTGCTCGCGGACGAGCGCTGTGGTCTTTCTACAGTCAACAAGTCCAGGACTATGGCCAATGCTTTGTTCGCAGCTTTGGACTTAATTGCGAAACGCGATGAAGAAGACTCTACGATTCGGCACAACTACCGCTTTATCGAACGTCTGCTAGAAGACGACACCGAACAGCAACAAGCTCCGTTGCGTTCGTCTTTGATCGATGCTGACGACATCCGTTCCACCAGGGGTCACGTCGTGGGCGTCAAGCAGCTTGTCTCCGAAGAAGTCCGTGGGAGTCTTCTGAAGGCTCAGTGCCAGGACGTCTTCCAGCGCTGCTCTTGCGAAGGTGCCGCGGTCGAAGCGGGTGCTCTCTCGTGTGTCGTTAGAAACGGGATCTCCGTTGAATACAGCTGCCGGTGAGTGCTTTGACGACGTCTACTGAAAAGACCCGAGTAGAGGTGTGCGAATACCGCTTCGAGTCGGATGGCATGGGGTCATCCTTAGCTTGAACACTGTTAAGAAAACCGGTTGTCGTGTTACTTCTCCCACTGTGAAGGTTACGAATGAAGCGGCGTTATTCGACTCGCACCGACATTCGCACACCCGTAGAAGTAATGCGCTACTCGGTTAGTGGAACTGTGTGCCCAGCGGGGATATACAGTCGGCCGTAAAAAAGATTGACACAAAGGAGCGATTGCCCGGCCGGCGATAACGCGACACGGGGTGCTTCGATAACGTAAGCACACCTGGGCCGCCATTGCCGGATTAGTTCACTCTTAAATTTGCGGGGGACGTCGGCATTAACAAGATTCCAACGAAAAAAAAAAAGCCTCGTCTCAGGCGTGTTTCAATATCAAAAAGCCAGCCGCAAAAAAAAAAAAAAAAAAAGCTTATTTCTCGAAGCACCTCTGCGATTCAAAGGTGGGAACGTCCAGGCAACTCTCACACCCCGTGTTATCGCGAAATACAGCGCCGGCCACGAATCACTTGAGCGAAGCCGCCATTTGCACACAAGGGCCGCACGAGGCACTGCTGCCACTTGCAAGACGACCGCAAGCACTTGAGGGCAGTAAGCGAAGCGTGCACTTTATCAAGGGGCTTTAGGTGAGCAAGTTTACTCCTTGCAAGTTCGTCTGCTCCTTGCACAGCTCTAGAGCTTGTTTACCCACCAGATGCACGCACGTGCTTTTGTTTACCCCCTATTTCAACCAATGACGGCGCGAGCTTGGTTTCCTCCTCCTCGCGCGTTCCTTGCGTGTCCCCTGCGTTGCCTTTGATTGGCATGCCCCGCTTGAATTCCTACGCACCAAAGGCGCATTTGGGAACACTTGCTTGCCGTAGAGAGTTACTGACCACCTACTAAAGCTAGTCAAGCGCACTATACTCCTCTCTTCGACAACGCTATAGAAAAGAACCTTTCTATCTATTTTTAGTACTTGTATTATAAGTAAAAAAATGTTTACGCCTTTTTAGCATATCTTTCCCCGTACCTCCCCCTTACATTTCTTCTTGCGTTGAGTGGAAGCGGCTTACTTCCTCTTCAGTGGCAATAGTCACCAACTCATAACAAATAAAATAAAAAATAACTAGGCTTTTGGGCGTTGTAAATTTTTTTATGGAGTTAAGGATAATGTTGGTTGTGTTTAGAAAAATTGGTAATTTGAAAAAAAAAAAAGACACTGGGAGAACACACGCACAAAGATGTAAAAAAAAATTTTCTGGACAAACAAGTTGAGATAAATTGGTCTGTTTTCAGAACAGGTCTTTATTGTTTAATTTTCGTTCTTTTTTATATTTTGAATTTTTCCTGAGGGTGTTGGCTATTTAAAATAATGAATTTCTAGAACTGAAAATTAATGAACGAGTAATTTCAAAACCGAACCAAAGACTCGTTTACACGTGGGCGTCGGTCAATATTGAGTTCCATCTCCCAACACGGTTTGATGATCATAATGAAAAAAAAAGGAAACAATTGTAGGGCTGAGGTGGACGCGTTTTCGACTTTCCATAAAGCGGGGTGACACCAACACTGAGTAAATTCAACCTTGGTGGTCGACTTTTGTGTAGCTACAGGACCCTCCTCCTGGCTAGCCTGCTAGTGCAGAAGCTCACTGGCCACTTCTTCGAGCCGTGTTTTACGATATTGCTAAGAACAGCCAACGTTTCGGACTCTGTCAGGATGTCCCACGTAGCTGGACCTTCGACGAACTCCAGAGGGGACAACGTCAGGAATCTAAGCTCCGGCAGGAATGGCCTGATCGATGGTCCACTGGAGGACGGCGGTGGAAGGTACGCCAGTCTCCGTTCCACTTCGCGCAATCGCCCATGCGTAGACGCTCTTGATTACATCGTATTCTTTGACGCACAGCCGAGTGTTCTTCAGTATTCTGAGGACGATCTTCTTCGACTCGTCGATGAACGCTTTCGACTCCAGGACTTGAACACCCCTCATTTTCAGAAGCTTGTTGATGGGATCGTCAAAGTTTGCGAGATTGCCGTTCTTTGCGTCGTATTCTAAGACGTCGCACACGTCGGTTGACAGCATCGAATTTCGAATAAGCGTGTGGCAGGCTTCCACGGGCTCCAACTCCTTGTACTTCTCGGCGGCTGTTCGCGCGTGCAGTGCTTGCTTGACATCGACAAAGGTGGCTTTCTGACTGTAGAGGTACCTGAAAGGAATGCGAATTGGAGGACGTGGTAAGAGAAAACGGAGGTGATGAACTTAATAATGATCTTGCCATATTGCATTTGGGAGGTATCCAGAAGTGCTGGCGGGTGAGCATAGACTGACTCATTGATGGAAATAAGAAATGTTGATGCATACCTATAGACCAACACGTTGTTTACAAACAAGTCCGCGTTTGCCCACAACAGGTGTGGGCATTGCGCTCGCGCAGAAACCAAATTGGCGCGAATGAAAGCTTTTGCGCTTGCGCCGACAGCAGTGCCACCGCACTGATGCGAAGTCAGGGCCGCGCGTTTGCTGTGCAGCGTGTAACCTAGCGCTTTTAAAAGGGTCGACTCCGGTTCATCTTACATATTAAGAAAATAAGGCCATTCTCTTTAGTATCGCCTAAAAAGACCACACGCCAAATGTTTCGATTTAATTCCCCTATATATACTCAGTTTCACCTTATGTTGTACCGCAGCGAAGGCTAAGCGCGAGCTCACAGCGTTGGCAGCTGCCTTTAAAGGGACACTGGCAGGACATTTCTACTCGCCGAGGTTTTTATTTGTAGGTGGCATATGAGAGCCCATGCTACCCAGAACACAACTTGCGGCTCGAAATTCGTTGTCTTCCCGCCCGAAAACCGCCGATCGAGAACTGGGGTGCTATGTTGCGCTTTTTGGACTCCCAGGAGACTTGGAAGAGGGAAGTGACGTCAACGACTAGAGAAACGCAGATTGGATGTTGACAGAAGAAAACAAAATCAACATCCAATCTGCATTTGCTGCGTTGTTGACGTCACTTCCCTCTCCCTAGTCTCCTAGGAGTCCAAAAAGCGCAACATAGCCCCCCTGGCCCGTTTGAGTCGGGCTCACTCTTCCCCGTGGTCACGTGCCGTTTTCTATGGTTTAGATACACACACCATATATAATAAGTCTCGTGTCTTCGGAGGCACGCTCAACATTAAAAATAGAAGAAAAATATGGTACCCATTTCTTTGTGGCTTCTAAAAAGCGGCAAATACGTTGATCGAAAAAAAAAAAAAACCGCACCGAAGACACTCAAGATTGCTTACGTGTAGGAATGCGAAATCATTCCTACACGCAGCGCATTCCTACAAGCCGCGCGCCGCGTCTTCCTTTTTCACGCTGCGCTCCGGCGGTGACATTAAGCTCCCCCACCGCGCAGGAGCGGTGAACCCCGCCGGCTTCTCGACGGCTTTCTTGACGAAGCATCTGCGTTGAACTTGCTGTGCTTTTCTTTGTGTTTTATTTCTGAGGCGCGTGCTTGATGACGTATTGGTGTGACCATCTTTCGGGCACAAGGCCGCCGCTTTTTCGCGTAAAAAAAACAAAAAAACAAAGCTTTCAGATTGAAAAAAAAAAAGTTACAAAGAGAACCGGAAGCAGACTGCATTCTCAAGATGGCGTCGTATCCCGGACCCTCGGAATTTTATGCTAAAAGCGGCGAACGGCCTCAGAAAGGCACTTAAGGTGAACGGATTTGTGGGTAGCCCATAATGTCACGCGCGGTCTGCAACCCAGCGCGACCGCGTGGACGAACAGTTATCGTCCTTGCCTCCTGCGCAAATGGCCCGAGGTTCGATGCCTGGGAGCGGACGCGCCTTTTTGTAATTTCTGTAAACGCCGCGTTCTGGTGAATTCGAGAACATTGTGGCTATTTCGGGTTCCGAATGTTCTACGCGCCGAACCTTCTACGCCGATTATTCGAGAAGCCCACGCGTGTACATAAGGGGCTTCGCGAAACGAGCCAAAGTGAGTCTCGCACCAGCGTTCGATCCTGCTGTTTCGCCGCCAGCGACGCCTGCGACGCTAGCCTTTTTCTATTTTGTTTTGGGCACAAGTTCGCCCCATTAAATGTTTAGATTTAGCTTGCTTCAGTTTTCGACGCCTCATCAGTTGTCATTCGTGACAATATGACCTCGCAGACGAATATGTACAGTGGCCCAATTTTTAATATCAAGCAAGCGTCGACCGCCGGGACTGCCAGTGAGCGGGACTAGAGCACTGCACGGGCCTACTTTTTGAGGCCCGGCCCGGCCCGGGCCCGCTGGCACGCAGTCTTACCCGACCCGGGCCCGGCCCGGCGGGACTCCCCTCTAATTGGGCCCGGCCCGGGCCCGGCCCGGCTGCTGGCGCCTGCACTCAGACCTGGCGCAGGCCCGGACACGCCTCCTTGTCCAAACACAGGCAGAATGGGCTCGAAAAAGCCCGCGTCGGTGCCCTCGGCCTGTTCATTAAATATCTATATTACTGTGAAAGCAGGTGTTTGGAGAGTGGCGCCTCCACGGACCCCAGCTACGTGGGCCACCATACCCGCACGCAGGGGGCACCTGCCTTGGTAGGTGCTTGGTGAGTGGCGTCACTACGAACCCCGAGCCATGTGGGTTCGCCCACCCACGTCTGGCTGTGCGTGGCGTACCCGTGTCCGGGGAAAGGGGGACCCTGGTGGTTGAGTTGAGCCCGGGGTATGTTTGGACCCTTCGGGGCCCCCCGGGCGAGGCAATACACCGCTTCGGCCCCTGCTTCTCGTAGACGGGTGTCCTGGCTTGGCCCGACCAGGATGATTCAGTCAGTCGCCTCTTCTACCCTATTCTTCCTTCTTTCACTTTTCCTCCCACCTCTTTCTCTTTTCTTCTACACTCTCTTCCTTCCTTTTTCACCTTCTTAGGCGGCAAGGGCCAACCTTGAGTGGAAACAGGTCCTGTCCCTGCAACCACACTAGGGTATAGTGCCCGGGCAGCACTGGTAGAGTAATTGTGTCAGCCAAGCCCATCTTGCTATGGCACATTACCTACCCCCTTGTTGGGCTCCGTGGTGGGCGGTGCACCCGGGCACTGAACTTTCCTCCCATCTCATATGGGTCTGCGTAACAAAAACTTTCTTGATCGGCCTCTGAAAAGAGGTCGCACCGAAGCTCGAGTCACTCCTGAATCATCCATAGTACTTGAAAAATTTCCAAAATTTCTTATCTTGCACTCTGAAGAAGAAAAACCACTTGCTAAACTGTCCCCTTTCCTGGTCGCCAAGGTATTGGAAGGAATCGTTGGAAAGGATTACTCTGCAAAAAAGATGGCGTCCGGTGACCTTCTAGTTGAGATCAACACCAAAAAGCAAAGTGATGCCCTTCTTTCTCTCAATGCTGTATCTGACTATAAAGTAAATGTTACCCCTCACCGCAAACTTAATACAGTTCAAGGTGTTATTTCAGAAGACGACCTAATGGACTCATCTGACGAGGAACTTGTCGAAGGCCTTTCAGACCAAGGAGTAGTAGCTGCTCGACGCATCACCCTTCGTCGTGAGGGTGTGGAGCGAAAAACTAAACATGTTATACTGACCTTCGACACCACCACACTTCCAGAGACCATAAAAGCAGGGTACCTCCAGTGCCGTGTTCGCCCCTATGTGCCGAACCCTCAGCGGTGCTTTAAGTGCCAAAGGTTCGGCCATGGGTCACGGAGCTGCCGGGGAAGTGACACTTGCGCGAAATGCTCCAGTAAAGAGCATGTTGCCGACACTTGCGAAAGTGAACCGAGATGTGTGAACTGTGATGGTCGTCATCCGGCATACTCGCGCTCTTGTCCGAAATGGAAAGAAGAAAAAGAAATACTTACTTTGAAGACCACAGAAAACATCTCCTACCATGAGGCGAAAAAACGTTTCTCCTTCCTATCGAAAGGAGGGTATGCCGAGGTCGTGCGCAGGGGACCGGCACGACCCGTGATGGCATCGGCGGGAACACAGACCCCTCCAGGGGGGGTGTGTCTCTCGTCAGTGTCCCCTCTAAAACCCGCGGGAGCAGTGCCAGCTGCACTGCACCCCAACCACACGGTGGACGCTGTTCCTTCAACGTCCACCCTGAAGCAGGGGATGGCACCCCCCGCCGCCCCTGCCTCCCTGCCTCCTCGAGGCCGGGGACAACCCCGCGCCTCGACCCAGCAGAGACCTAGTGAGCCGTTAAAGCTGCCGACCCCACCGGGTCTCCCTCCGGCTCCCCCTGAGGAGCCTATGGACGAGGGTGGACCCAAGTCCGGCGAGGAAAGTTTCCTCGCTGGATCTGACTCCTCTCTTTCTGCCACCAGTGACTCTACTGGCCAGCAGAAAGAGGCTGTAAAGAAGAAAAACGCCCCGCGCAAAAAAATAGATTTTAAGCCATAGTCACCTCATTTTACTTTTTACCGGTTTTTATATTCACTTTGCACTGGCTAAGCATAGAGGCATTATGCAGTGGAACTGTCGCGGACTTCTACATAACATAGATGACATCAATTCATTTTTTGATGAGCTCCGTCCTGTTGCTATTTGCCTACAGGAGACTTATCTGACTGATTCGCACACGCAGGTTTTGCGTCATCAACAAGTTTTTAGGAAGGACCGCCATTCTTCAAACCCTTCGGGTGGTGTAGCAGTGGTGGTTCAGAGTGGAGTGGCATGTGCTGAAGTTCCTTTACAAACTTCACTTGAGGCAGTTGCAGTTCGCATCCTTCTTGACCGCCTCATCACTCTAGTATCACTCTACTTACCCCCTAATGTTCCGCTGCATCTCCATGAACTTCAAGCACTCATCAAAGAACTTCCCAAACCTTTTTTAATTCTTGGTGATTTTAACGCCCACCATCCTTTGTGGGGAAGCTCTCGTCAAGACTCTCGAGGTGGAGTTATTGAAAGACTTTTATTATCAACTGGAATCTGCCTGCTCAATAAGAAAGAACCAACATTTTTTAGTGCTGCCCACAACACTTTTACATCAATCGACCTATCACTATCATCACCATCTCTACTTTCATGCTTTTCATGGAACGTTTTAGACAATCCTTTTGGCAGCGACCATTTACCCATAATTTTAGAGAGCGTTTTACCAGTCTCATCGATACCAACCCGCCTTCCACGATGGAAGTTGGAAAAGGCCGACTGGTCTATTTTTGGTCTAGAAGCAACACTCGATCCCTCCTCGTTTCTTCATATGACTCCTGAGGATGCGACACTTTACGTTACAGAATGCATTATAAATGCTGCTTCTGCTTCAATTCCACAGACCTCAGGAAATCTTCCCCGGAGGTGCAAGCCCTGGTGGAATGAGGAATGTACTTCCACTCGGAAAAGCCAAAACAAGGCGTGGGGAACTTTTCGGCGCTATCCAACTTTCCGTAATTTGATCGAGTTTAGGAAAAAAAGAGCACAAGCTCGGTGGACGCGAAAACGGGCCAAGTGGGCTTCATGGACAAAGTATGTTTCATCCTTAAATAGTTTTGTTACTGCTAAAGAAGTATGGGATCGTCTGAAAAAAGTTCGCGGGCAGTACCATGCTTTCAGGATTCCACTTTTTCCTTCAATCTCAGCATCTCTAACAGGACAAGCAGACTTCCTCGCGGAACATTTTCAGCATGTTTGCAGCTCTTCCAATTACAGTACAGAGTTTTTAAAGTACCGGTCTACCGCTGAGAAGCAGAAAATCACTATGTCAGGCTTCAACTCTGTTGCATACAATAGACCGTTCACAATGTGTGAACTGGAAGTTGCTCTCAGCCTAAAAAAGCAATCTGCACCTGGGCCAGACAGAATTCACTACGAGATGCTTAAGCACCTGTCTCATGAATCTTTGTCCCACCTGTTGTCTTTTTTCAATTACCTTTGGGAAGCTGCTGCTTTCCCGCATTCTTGGAGAAGTGCCCATGTTATACCTTTGCTGAAACCTGGAAAAGATCCCTCTCTGGCTACAAGCTATCGCCCCATAGCACTTACAAGCTGCTTGGGGAAAACTTATGAAAGGCTTATAAATCGCCGCCTTATGTTTCTTTTGGAAGAGAAAAACTTTTTTGACACTAAGCAGTGTGGCTTTCGTGCTGGACGGTCGACCATGGACCATCTGGTCCGACTTGAGACCGTCATTACGTGAGGCCTTTGTACATCGGCAGCATTGCGTGTCTGTGTTTTTTGATCTAGAGAAGGCATATGACACTACGTGGAGGTATGGTATCCTTCGAGATCTATACAACTGTGGAGTGCGTGGCCGCATGCTCCGTTGCTTGCAGAACTTTTTAAGTGAGCGTACATTTCAAGTTCGATTAGGCTCGACTTTATCCAATGTTTTCTTACAAGAAAATGGTGTCCCTCAAGGTGGAGTCTTAAGTGCCACCTTATTTGCAGTTAAGATAAACAGTCTGGCTCAGGTTATACCGTCATCTGTTTCATACTCGCTTTACGTGGATGATGTGCAAATATCTTTTTCGTCCTGCAACCTCTCCAGTTGTGAACGGCAACTGCAGCTCACAATAAACAGAATGACCAAGTGGGCAAATGAAAATGGTTTTAAGTTTTCCCCAGAGAAAACTGTGTGTGTGCCATTTTCCCTGCGACGAGGTTTGACTTTGGACCCAATCTTACAATTGAATAACATAGAAATATCGGTGAAGCAGGAACATAAATTTTTAGGCATGGTCTTCGATAAAAAGCTTACTTTCAAGTCTCATTTAAAGGAACTAAAGCAGAAGTGCTTGCGATCCTCTAGCATCCTTAAGGTGCTGTCACATATATCTTGGGGTTCTGACAGACGGTGCCTCCTACGGTTGTACAATGCTTTAGTTCGGTCACGCCTGGATTATGGAGCGATTGTTTATGGTTCGGCACGACCTTCCACACTAAGGATGTTGGATCCGGTACATCACCTCGGACTCCGGCTTGCCACTGGGGCATTTCGCACGTCACCCGTATTAAGCTTGTATGTGGACACGCATCAAATGTCTCTGGAAAAACGCCGACAGTACTTGAGCCTGTGTTATTATTACAAAGTGCTGTCAGATCCGAAAAATCCTGCTTATAGTATCTTACACACCCCTCAGTTCTATAATTTGTTTGAAAACAAGCCAACAATTGTGTGCCCCCTGGGTTTTCGAGTTCAAAGTATCTGTAGCTCTCTCAACCTCCCTGTCCCTTCTGTTAGTGGTGTTAACTTGCTAAAATCTATAGAGAGAATTGCCCCTTGGAACGAGCTACCCATATCTGTTGACTGGTCTTTCACCAAACACAGTAAGAAAACCGTTGCTCCACAGTTTCTTCAGCAAGAGTTTATATCTTTGCAAGAAAGGATTTCTAGAGGTTGCACGGAGTACTATACTGACGGGTCGAAATCTTTAGGTTCCGTTGGTTGCGCAGTTTATTCTAGTGGCTTTGGAAGAGCTGTGCAGCTTGACTCAATGGCAAGCATCTTTACTGCAGAGCTTTATGGTATTTTATTAGCCATTGAGCATATTCTGGACAACGGTGTATTAAACGCAGTCATTTTTGTCGATTCACAAAGTGTCTTAGCTGCTATCTCTTCCAGAGTTTGCACAAAGAACGTACTTACACAACATGTTCGTTTTAAAGTAAACAGAGCTCTGCGCCTTGGATGTAATATCAAATTTAGCTGGGTACCGAGTCATGTGGGAATTGCAGGGAATGAGAGTGCGGATCGCTTGGCTGCATCTGCCACAGATTCAATAGCATCTTTTGGCGTGCCCTACCAGGATTTTAAACCACTTTTAAAGAAATCTCTTTTAAAGACTTGGCAGCTAGAATGGGACACTGAAACCAACAACAAACTCCATGTGATTAAACCAATGATAGGCATCTGGGAAAGTTCATTTCATAAAAACCGTCGTCTCGAAGTTATGCTTTGTCGCTTGAGAATCGGCCATTCACGTCTGACACATATGTACCTCCTCTGTGGCGAAGAAGTTGCACTTTGTGCCCATTGTGGGGAATTACTTACAATTTTACACATTCTATGGGAGTGTCGATTTTATCATCAACTGCGCGTATCATGTTTTCCTGAACTTTTTAGAAACTATCTACCCTTTCATCCTATGTTTTTACTTGGTGACAGCGCTTTAGTACCACTTAGACGAGTTTTTAATTTCCTTTACAAAACTGGTTATCTACACCAGTTATAAAAATCTTCCCTAGTCTAGCATCTGTTTTGCTGAGTATTAATAAACATTTTGTTTGGCGCATTATGGCCTCAGTTGCTGCTGCGCCATTAAAACCTTAATCTTACTTACGCGCCGAACCTTCTACGCCGATTATTCGAGAAGCCCACGCGTGTGTACATAAGGGGCTTCGCGAAGCGAGCCAAAGTGAGTCTCGCACCAGCGTTCGATCCTGCTGTTTCGCCGCCAGCGACGCCTGCGACGCTAGCCTTTTTCTATTTTGTTTTGGGCACAAGTTCGCCCCATTAAATGTTTAGATTTAGCTTGCTTCAGTTTTCGACGCCTCATCAGTTGTCATTCGTGACAATATGACCTCGCAGACGAATATGTACAGTGGCCCAATTTTTAATATCAAGCAAGCGTCGACCGCCGGGACTGCCAGTAAGCGGGACTAGAGCACTGCACGGGCCTACTTTTTGAGGCCCGGCCCGGCCCGGGCCTGCTGGCACGCAGTCTTACCCGACCCGGGCCCGGCCCGGCGGGACTCCCTTCTAATTGGGCCCGGCCCGGGCCCGGCCCGGCTGCTGGCGCCTGCACTCAGACCTGGCGCAGGCCCGGACACGTCTCCTTGTCCAAACACAGGCAGAATGGGCTCGAAAAAGCCCGCGTCGGTGCCCTCGGCCTGTTCATTAGATATCTATTACACGACGAGTTCATGGCTTTTGCAAGCTGCGCTAGCGCTCGTGCTAGGAATCGAAGCAGCTTAGAAGGCTATGAGCTTGTGCACGTGACTCTGGTCAGTTAGAAGAGTGCATTATTATCTTATATAAAACATATTACATAATGTGAAGCCATCAGTTGGCCAACGTCATTCGCAGAGATATTTCCGTAACGGGCGCCAATGCTAATTAGTTCGTCTGCGAGCTGAACAAAGCCGTCTCCGTGAACTACATCAAATGGCCGCATATCTTTGGCGCATAAGCCAACGGAAGCCGTTGTGAACCTCTCTTTGACAATCGCAGGAATGCTGGACGTTTTCGTAGGGAAAAATAAGTAACACTCGCACACTCAGAAGTGAATGACTTACATTTGTGCCGGCTCCAATGCGAGTTCTCAGTCTTGGTGCCGTCGTAGGTCAAAAATGCTTTGCAGTGGCTGCATTGAACATGTACCAGCGGTGCTGACGTGGTTGCGTCAACAACTTTCACAAATTTCTTTCACACATCACTTTGTTTGGATTCCTTTGTGACAAGCTTCAGCTGCCCCGATGAAAGTCCTTCCTTCAACTGGGCGACGTTCATTTTAAAATTCACGAAAGGGAAACTGAAGACCGCATATAAAATTCAATTGTCCGCTTGCGGCAAAGTCAGCTCGACGTAGCTGAAGATTAGTCATGTTGCAGTCATGTCGAAGCGATTCGTCTTAAAAAAAAAAAAAAAAGTGAAAGAAGGGTCAGTCATGTAAACTTCTTTAACCAATCAGGCGGCTTCGTTCACGCGTCCACGCAGAGAGGGCTGTCACTCGACGTATTGTGGGGAATTCAGCTCGTTCTCGTTTCAGAACGCCGAACAATGTGTCCCCCTCGTCCCGGGCCGCGATAGCGTGTACCCGGCGAGAGTTTTCCACTGGTCTATAAATTTTTGAAACACCAACATTACAGCCAGAAATACAGCAAAGATGGTTCTTGCTTTTTCTTTCTTTTTGTTTTTGCGCCGGGAAAGAAATACACAACAGCACAAAGAGGGTCCGCCAGAACCGCTGACAGGGAAACAAAATCGCTGGCCGGGTCGCAGACTTCTCCGAAGTCAAACGATCGTCCCAGAGGAGCCCACAGCCCCACCCCACACCACGAGGCCCCCTCAACGCTCACAGCCATTGTGCTCACAGCTCGGGAACAGTACTCGTCCAGAGCACGTGCACCTACAAATCACTATCTACCGTCGACGGACCCGTAGGCGACCTGTTTTTGGACACCGCAACGCACGAAAACCCCACATCGAGGGCACCCCAACGATATGACCCCAGCAAAGGCCTCGCGTTCACCAACCCACCCGTGGAAAAAGAATGCGGGGACAAAGAGAGTAAAAGATAAACATATGTTCAAGCGGCGCGTTTCCCCGAACCTCCGGACTGCGGGCGGGTGTGGAGGTTCGGAGAAACGTCGAATTGCGAAAAAAACCGCACGTCCCTCTTTTAGGGTGTCCGTCGGTTCAGTTTGTGTTCTGTATGTATATTGCCCTTCTGTTTTAGCGATTGAGTGAACTTCTATGCTTTCTATGCGGACGGCTGAGATCCGTGCCGGATCTGAGGCAGATGGCCCGAATTCGTCCCAGGTGTGGCCCGGGCCTGCATACCGGGCCGGACGGCCCGGATGCGTCCCGGGTGTGGCCTGGGCCCGGCTGAAGCGTACGTTGCCCGGCCCGGGCCGGGCCGGGCCCGGGCTTTCGGGTATAGCCCGGGCCCGTGCAGTGCACAGATTAAGCGCGTGCGCACAAAGCCCTTTTTGGTAGGAGCGTCGTCCGCTAGGCTAATTCGTTGACATCACACAGCCCCTGTTCATTATCTGCTAGCATAGCTAACCGCCTTTAAGCAAAGATCTGAACAGCGCTAGCTTTTTTTTTTTTTATACTGCTCAGGCGTGGCATAAACCGCGCGTCATCTCGAGTTTAATGTACTTTTTTTGTTCATTTCCTGTTTGCTTTTGCTTCTGTGAACACCAACAAAAATGAAAAAAATACGGTGACGCGACAAACTAAATGCAACAATTCATTAAACTATATACCGCAACCAATGTAATACCCCTGTCAGACGGCGATCTAAAGCTCCTTTTCACTAAGCTTCTTTAAAAAATTCGGCCAATCAGCTCGCGATGTGGAGTGCGCACGCGCTCTGCGGCACGCGCACGTGCTCAACGGCGTGCGCTGGTTCCCCGATTTTATAAAGGAGCTTAGTGAAAAGGACCTTTAAAACGCCGTCTGACAGGGGTTTTACGAGCCATCAAAACCAATTCAGTGCTTTCACTCCGCCACGTGACATCATGCTTCCCCGTGCAGTTGTACCCAACGGGAAGGCCCCGTGAAACACTTGTAGCGATGGACTGGCCAAGATGGCTCGTAGCGTCGGCTGCGGTACAACGCAAAGTGAAACTGAGTATTGACAGGGTTTCCGCTTGGTGCTTTGTATTATCAACTGCGTTGGTGCTGTTGTCATCTAGCCTATGCAGCCGGGTAGACACACTTTTCTTTGACCAGCGGGCGCGCGCACATTTTTATGCCTCCTCGAGTGCCCATGGAAACACGTGAACGTGTTGTGAGAATGTCGATGGACGGCATGACGCAAAGGGATATTCACCACATTTGGTGGGAGTTGATATCACGAGGGCGCCACAGTATTTGGTGCCCCAGTAGACTTCCGGT
The DNA here is from genome assembly GCA_013358835.2 of Ixodes persulcatus. Classification (NCBI taxonomy): domain Eukaryota; kingdom Metazoa; phylum Arthropoda; class Arachnida; order Ixodida; family Ixodidae; genus Ixodes; species Ixodes persulcatus. The sequence goes on from JABSTQ010009767.1 coordinate 378,271, forward strand.
AGTGTATTTATTTATTCTTCAGGAACGCACAGCGATCGGATAAGAAGAGTTTTCTTCAGAGAAGCACTGCAAAGGCTGGGGCGCGCGAGCGTCTTGAGACGCAGCTTGAGTCCCGCTCAGCTCGTGCGCTGGCTTTGGCAGTGCTTTCTTTCACCCAGTCTCAGCTGAGACGCTTTTTCTATACTTCGTTTCACCTTATGTGCGAGCGAAGGCAAAGCTGGAAGCGCGAGTGCGAAAGCTCTGTGCGTTCAGGCTTTGCTCGAGCGCGCGAGCTGGGCAGAAACGCAAAAAGCGCTGGTCTCGCGCTTCTAGCTTTGGCTTCGCTCGCAGATAAGGTGAAACGAAGTATAGCAAGCCGGCCTGTACGTTTGTAAGAACATTAGTGCATTGCACAAAGTAGTGCAAATAACAAAAGGGGGCGAGACAAATGGAAAAGAAGAGGAAAACCGGAAGCGCGCAGGGGTCCGCCGATAGGGGGTGGTAGTGACCTTGTTTGCAAACAAACATCGGTGAATAGCAACAACAGTCGGGGTTACACAGGCTAACGTTACTAGGATTGTGAAGACATTCCAAGAGGAGGGGCGTATCGGCGATAATCTTCGACATTGCAAGCGCCCTGTCCTCCTTCGCTACTGAGCAGGGGCTGTGTGCGATCAACGGAATAGCCTAGCAGACCACGCTCCCACCAGAAAGGGCTTTGTGCGCACGCGCTTAATCTCTCCCGTATCGCCGCACGCCTCCGCGGAACGGCACTGGCCGTCCCGGCGGTCGACGCTCGCTTGATATTATTAAAAAATTGGGCCATTGTACGCGGACAGATGATACATTTGCGTAGATAAATATGTGTGAGGATTAAGATTATGATTGTTAGCAAAAGGATTATTATCGTCTACTTGAGGAAAGCAGAAAATCCATCCGGATGCAAGTCGGTGCCGCGAACTTGGTCCTTTTCGGGCAGATTTCCGTAGAACATGGCTTCGAAGATCTCGTTGCGCATGGCGAGAACCATCTTGTGGGCCTTGAAGCTCCTGGGCGGGTCGGAGTCATGCCCCACCAGAAACTCAACGTCGGTCTGCCTGCCATCCGTGAAGAAACGGAGGTCGTCTCTCTTTGGTGCAGCGACCTTGACTGGTTTCGCCATCTGAAACGACACTCTGCAGTAACGTACGAGTCAAAAATGCGCCTGCAGTTCCTTCTACACCCTCCACCAGCCGGTGTTCCTCCTCAATGCGCAAATAATTCGCTACCGAGGCACACGTTTCGCTGACGCGAGTGAAGATCGGTGCATATACTGCTCACCCGTAAGGACAAGACAAGCTAAACGCTGACAAAGCACACCGTAAAACCGAGCAGGCGCAGCTATCGAATGATTCCCCCTCGCAAGTTTTGGGCCGCGTCAACGTCTTTTTCTTCTACAAGCGTATACATGTCAGGTAATACGCCATGGATACAGAGGAGGATATGATACTTCAGGCTACAGCTGCTAAAAAAAACTCTTACGTGCACTTGCAAAAAAACAAACAAAAAAAAAAACGTAGCTTATTTAGTGGCACTACTGCAGACCTACCCGGGTAAAAATATCGTAAGGGTGCAGGCGAGCTGGAGAATATTAACCATGCTCTGAGACTCCTCTGGTCTATTTTCTGTCTCTTCTACGCTTTGATGTTTGACGCCGAGTGGGCTAGCGCACACCAGCTCGGAGCACGTGGAGCGAAAGCTCGCGCTGCAGAACCCAGGGATCCTGGGTTCAATCCCCGCCCCTGCCCGTTTCGATCTGGATGAGCATCGTACCGGCGTGCGGTCGTGTATCACTACTGGCTAGCGGTTGTACTGCACTGGCTAAATTGCTCATCTACAGCGAGCGACTCGTCGCAACTTTAAATGGCTGACCAACTACACGCTGTATAAATATCCCCACAACCACAATTATTTTGATGTTTCCTCTCTACCCGCTCATTCACACTGGAAGCGGATCCGCGTTCGCAAAGCGGTTGCGAACACGGTTGTATAAAGATCCAGTGTAATTGCACGCGCAATTGATGTCATCGAGTGCGCGTGCAATTGTACTGGATCTTTATACAACCGCGTTCGACACCGCTTTGCGAACGCGGATCCGCTTCCAGTGTGAATCAGCTGTACCCCCGTCTCAGCTGACACAGGGTATGCAACCGCCAAGGGTATGGGCGAAAAGGCTTAAAAACGGACGTGGTGCATGAGTTAGCTCCGAGTGCTCCTTTTTACCGTGCTGCAATTACCGAAAATCTACGGTTGTCTGGCTACCACTGCGTGGTCGACGGATGGATAAATAATTTTAAAAAGCATAAGAGCAATAGCAGAAAGTGTACCCTGAGCACAAGAAGCTGCAGCGCGAGTGTGGCTGCAATGTTATCGAGCTTCGCATTTTCCCCAAGAATCCTTATTTATGAAGTCAGTCGATTGCGAGCTTGAATCGCGAGAGATTCGTATCACACTCAACGTCACGTTTAAGCTCACGACCACTTCGTTTACGACAAGAGGACCGATTTTAATTCCCGCTGCTGCAGGTGGTCCAATTAGGTTATCACTGCAAGCCCCATGGTATGTGAAAGATATGAAAAAGTCGACATGCCACCACTCAAGATGGAGCTATCAAATGCTTACTTATTACCAGCTGAACGTTAGGAAAAGCGACGGAGAGAGAAAGAGACACACCGCTGGACTAGCAACCTTTTTAATAAACTTCCTTTTCCTTGACCTCATCCTAAAAAGGGTAGCTTCTTCTTCTTCAGTCAGAGCTCAGACAGAAACTTCCTTTTTTTCCCCACGAACCGTGGAGTTTTCCTCTTCTTCGACTTTCGGATCTTGCAAAACCTCCTTCTTTTTGTCTTTTACACTTCCGGCGTGACTTTTTGACTCCACGATCCGACCGAGTGAAACGAGGCTGAGACCGCCGGAAGTGTAAAAGACAAAAAGAAGGAGGTTTTGCAAGATCCGAAAGTCGAAGAAGAGGAAAACTCCACGGTTCGTGGGGAAAAAAAGGAAGTTTCTGTCTGAGCTCTGACTGAAGAAGAAGAAGCTACCCTTTTTAGGATGAGGTCAAGGAAAAGGAAGTTTATTAAAAAGGTTGCTAGTCCAGCGGTGTGTCTCTTTCTCTCTCCGTCGCTTTTCCTAACGTTCAGCTGGTAATAAGTAAGCATGAATAACCAACCGGCTCAGCTACAGGCCATCACTACTTAGCTATCAAATGCCGAGAGCTTACCTGCATAGACTAGATTAAACTGCTCATATATTCTTTCGTTGTGGAAACTCAATCAAAACACCCCACCGTCTTCGTCGTCGTTCTCTCGAGGAGGCAAGGTGATGGCCTGTGAGTAGCCAGCTGGATTCAACCGGACAAGCTCCAACCAAGTTATTGCAGCCCACCATAGCCAAGTCTAGCCAAGTTCCCCCCATACCCACACCGTTGCCTACCCAGATAGCTGTGCTGCCAGAACTAGCCGGTATTTCTTTTTCTAAGCCGCTAGACGGCGTCGTCGGCGCCGCAATTCTCAAGATGGCGGCGCCGTTAAAGAAAAGGTGTATAGACTGGGTGGTTCGCGAAGCGTTTCGATGCGGCGGCATGGACACTAAAGGCCGGTTCAGACACTTGCGTTTGAATGCGTTTGAGTGCGTTGCGTCGAGAACCGAAAGCGAGTCACCGGCACATCTGGGCTTCGTATGAAGCGTGGAATCCAATTCAAGGAATCATCTTGGCACGCGATATAAGCAGCAGGGATGTCCTGGTTTCTCGCAGCCGCAACGCAGTCAAACGCAGCTGTCTGAACCAGGCTTTACGCTTCGATCCCACTTTGGGCGGTCCGCAAAAATCGCTTTTTCAACGCATTGGGCTCAGGTTTACTACAGAGGTGCGGTTCAGCCACGGTGTAAGATAATACTCTTCAGGTGAGGACAGCGCGCTCCTCGCGCAGTGCAGATAAAGTTCCCTTTTCACTCTCTCTCACTATGGTTTCAAGCGGCGCCGGCAGATGACTCGTCGACCCGTGGGTACGGCAAAGACGGCTCGTGCTCGACACGCGCAGAGCTCCAGCGAGGTTGTCGCTCGTGCAGAAAGACCACGGTGTACCGGGGTGTCATGGCAACGAGATCATTTTTTTCGCTCTTGCACAGTTTCGCCGTTTGGCCGCCGGCGGCACTGTCAGCCACTGGCACGGTGGCCGCGGAATAATGCAGCCTTTCGGATGCCCGTCGAACGAACACTATCTGATTCCTCGCGCCGCGCGTTCAGCCCCACCGTGTCCTCACCTGAAGAGATTATCTTACACCGTGGATTCAGCTGAGACTGCAGCACGGTGTAAGATAATACTCTTCAGGTGAGGACAGCGCGCTCCTCGCGCAGTGCAGATAAAGTTCGCTTTTCACTCTCTCTCTTTCTCTCTCTCACTATGGTTTCAAGCGGCGCCGGCAGATGACGACTCGTCGACCCGTGGGTACGGCAAAGACGGCTCGTGCCGCCTCATGCTCGACACGCGCAGAGCTCCAGCGAGGTTGTCGCTCGTGCAGAAAGACCACGGTGTACCGGGGTGTCATGGCAACGAGATCATTTTTTTCGCTCTCACACAGTTTCGCAGTTTGGCCGCCGGCGACACTTTCAGCCGCGGGCACGGTGGCCGAGGAATAATGCAGCCTTTCGGATGCCCGTCGAACGAACACTATCTGATTCTCCGCGCCGCGCGTTCAGCCCCGCCGTGTCCTCACCTGAAGAGTATTATCTTACACCATGGACTGCAGCCAATGCCACAAGCACGAGCGCTGTCTAGCTCGCGCTTGTAGCTTTGGCTGTGGTTCCAGCTTAAAAGGGCCAGGACATCAAAATTAAGCATGCTCGATTACTCATGGTATGAAACACTCAGATGTTACGTAGTGTACACGCCGAGTTTCTCGATTTTTAGAGCACTATTAATTAAAATATTGAATTCTTCAACGTCGATCGTTTGCATCTAAAGACCAGGCAACCTTCGCAGAATACTGACGTAACCAGCCCACAGGAGTAGCATAATGGTGTCTAAAACCTCTTGACCAACGTGACTACAATCACTTGTAGAGCGCTCTGTAATTCTTGCTGAGCCCTGCTGAACGCGCGCTGACGGCGAGCTTCCACAGTTCTTTTGGAACGTGCATTCCGCAACATCGAGATTGCCGGTCTTGGCAACTTATTAATGTGAACTTGTTCAGGGCACGCGCTCTAAACATCGCCCTAAATATGGCGTTCAGTGAATGCCCCTATAGACCTTTCCAATGTTTACAAAATCACAGTCCAGCGTGCGATCTTCACAGCCCAGCACGTGCGTGTTCGTCGCTTCGGAAAGCGAGCAAAGCACGCGCCATACGCACGAACGCTCAAAATGGCACCGGCCACAAGCTCGTTTTTGGAAAGGTCTATAGACGTTTCCACTGTTTACAAAAATCACAGTCCACACCTGTTAAATCACAGTCCAGAACGCGCACGTTCGTCGCTTCGGAAAGCGAGCAAATCACGCGCCATACGCACGAACACTGAAAATGGAACCTGCCAAGTGTCCTTTTTTGGAAAGGTCTATACTCCGTCCACCTTTAGGCAACTAGCGGCGAGATGTTTTGGTGGCGCCCTTATATGGTTCCCTCTCGTGACCAACAACCTTGCGAACAACTATTTCGATGGTGTTTGTAATGAACATGGTGGAAGCTTGAAATCGTAGCGCTCTGAAACCAGCACTGCCAACATCGTCAAAATTGAAGTTCTTGCATTACTCATATTTTCACGAGTAAGAAATCCTTTGCTGGCGTCATAGTCAGCATTTGGCCGCTCGTAGAAGACCAACCACAGCGACGCTTTCGATCGCACACGTCGACAATTCTTCGTTTCACCTTAAGTCAAGGCGCAGCCGACGCTATGAGCTAATGGGTGAGACCAATCAAACTGCGGCAAAACGTGCACCATCGTGGTGTTCGGCATGATCCTGTACGTGTTCTATCATCGCTGAACCAACAACAAACAGAAAAGACGCAGTGACTTGCGCTTTTGACGCTGCTTGATTGGTACCATTAGCTCGTATAGACCTTTTCTTTAACGGCGCCACCATCTTGAGAATCGCGGCGCCGATGGCGCCGTCTAGCGGCTTAGAAAAAGAAATACCGGCTAGTTCTGGCAGCACAGCTATCTAGGCAGGCAACGGTGTGGGTATGGGGGGAACTTGGCTAGACTTGGCTATGGTGGGCTGCAATGACTTGGTTGGAGCTTGTCCGGTACATAGGTTGCACTGACGTAATTTGGTCCTCCTTTCTGGTGGCCGAACCTCCTCGAGCGTAGCCTTTACTGTGCATATTCTACGAGCAGTACACGAGCGTCGCGAGCGAGCGGAAACGAGTGAGCACAGCTTCATTATACTTCGTTTCACTTTATCTGCGAGCGAAGCCAAAGCTAGAAGCGCGAGACCAGCGCTTTTTGCGTTTTTGCCCAGCTCGTGCGATCGAGCAAAGCCTGAAGGCACGGAGCTCTCGTGCTCGCGCTTCCAGCTTTGCCTTAGCTCGCACATAAGGTGAAACGAAGTATAACAGCAGGTTTTGGCCACCAGAAAGGAGGAAGGATATGACGTCACGTGCAACCCATGTGTTGGATCCAGGAAGGAGGAGGAGGAATTCCGTAAAGTAGTAGAGAGGACGGAGTTTGTCATGCGGGAAAAACGCCGACGATGTCCCGTCCGAAAAACAGAGGGAAACGTAAAGAAGAGCAGAGAAAGGAAACAGGAGATGGGGAAGGAGGAAAGAAGGAAAGAGGAGGAAAGCCGGCAGTCAATGTTAATAGTCACTTGTCGCTACACATACACACCCACACACACACACACACACACGTGCTGTTCTGGAATCGGCTGCTTTTAAAGTTGAGCTAAAAGTCCAGAGTCTTTTAAAAAACGCAGAAAAAGGACCTGCATATGTCTACGACGGGCTCGAGAACCCCGTGGAAAAATAATGTCATCAGTTTCCTCCAGTGGAGGACGAAGGTCCTGAAGCTGCTGGGAGAATCTCTGCCTTTGAACGTTGTATTTAGGGCATTCCCAGAGCATGTGGTCGGCGTCTTCTGAGACCTCGCAAGCGTCACATAGAGGCGACTTCCTTTTGCCCCATCGATACAATACTTTTCCGGTTTTCGCACTTCCAGTGCGGAGGCGAAGCAGAACTGTAGCTTCTGCTCGGCTGAGACCGCTTAGGAGGCAAGGTTGATGCCCTGATTCTTCCGCTGGATCCAGCTGGCTACTCCCAGGCCATCACCTTGCCTTCTCGAGAGAACGACGACGAAGACGGTGGTGTGTTTTGATTGAGTTTCCACAGCGAAGTATATATGAGCAGTTTAATGTAGTCTATGCAGGTAAGCTCTCGGCATTTGATAGCTCCATCTCGAGTGATGGCATGTAGACTTTTTCATACCTTTCACATACCATGGGGCTTGCAGTGATAACCTAATTGGACCACCTGCACCGGGAATTAAAATCGGTCCTCTTGTCGTAGACGAAGTGGTCGTGAGCTTAAACGCGACGTTGAGTCTGATACGAATCTCTCGCTATTCAAGCTCGCAATCGACTGACTCATAAACAAGGATTCTTGGGGAAAATACGAAGCTCGATAACATTGCAGCCACACTCACGCTGCAGCTTCTTGTGCTCATGGCACACTTTCTGCTATTGTTCTTATGCTTTTTAAAATTATTTATCCATCCGAAGACCACGCAGTGGTAGCCCGACAACCGTAGATTTTCGGAAATTGCAGCACGGTAAAAAGGAGCACTCGGAACTAACTCATGCACGACGTCCGTTTTTAAGCCTTTTCGCCCATACCCTTGGCGGTTGCATACCCTGTGTCAGCGGGCAATCCAAAAATGCACCAGGTCGAGGGTACGTCAGTTACTGGCTGGTTTGAGGTTATGCGGAAAAGGTCTATACGGTCGAAAAATCAAAGTACAGAAGCTCCGCCTTCAGCGCGAGCTTTCTGCCCTTGCTAACACATGTGTGAACGCGCAGGCACGCGCAACCAAAGCACTGCGGAAGCCAGCGAGCTAGCGCTGAAGGCGGAGCTTCTGGTCTCTAGTGAACGGATTATAGACCTTTCCAAAAACGAGCTTGTGGCCGGTGCCATTGTGGGCGTTCGTGCGTATGGCGCGTGCTTCGCTCGCTTTCCGAAGCGACGAACACGCACGTGCTGGGCTGTGAAGATCGCACGCTGGACTGTGATTTTGTAAACATTGGAAAGGTCTATAGGGAGTATTCACTGGCGGGCATAGCTGTGTGCTCGGCTGCGGAGCGCGTGCTGAACGCGAGCTTCCATAGTTCTTTCGCCACGTGCATTCCGAAGATTGCCGGTCTTGGCAGCCTATTAATGCGAGCTCGTTCTGAGCATGCGCTCTAAACAGTGACCTCAAATATGGCAGCCAGTGAATACCTCCTATAGCTGTGTGCGTGATTGCTGAGCGCGTGATGATGGCGAACGTCCACGTTCTTTTGCAACGTGCATTCCACGCAGCGAGGTAGAGGAACTTGGAGCGATAAACTGGTATCCCGTTCAGCAGGCAAAAGTTAGCCCCAATTGGCCGCAGCCATGTTGCACATTTTTGACCACTAGACACGTGACCTTATAGTTTTACGTCTAGATTTTTACGAAGTACTATCTTGATCACAGTTAGCGTGAACGCCGGAGCGCGTGGCAGCGGGTACTATCAGAGCAGCCTAACGGCCCGGCGCGCAAGTTCCAGCGCATGCGCATCGCGTCTGCTGAGGGAATATGCTCTCATCGCGCGCATCGCGTCATCGGAGCGCTCGCGCGTCGTCTGCTACGTGCGTCGTCTTCTACGCGAAGCATGTCGCATGGAAGCGCAGGGGTTAACATGCGTGTAGATGAACTTATCAGCCCACGGGCATGCGATAAGCATGCGAATATTTTGATGCATGATACAGTATCATACCTTTTTGTTTCTTATATTTTATTAAAAGAATATTCGAGGCCCCCTCACCCGCATGCGGTGTGCTTGATACATTTAGGCGTCTTTGCATTGCTGTCAGAACGATTGCTGCACCTCGTCATGGCCAGAGTTCCAGAGGCGGACAGGCGATTGATCATCGAGCTCTACCAGAAAGGGCACTCGCAGCGGGCCATCGGGGCCCTTGTAAATAGGCCTCTAAAGACGGTTAATAGGATCGTTCAAGCTTTCCGTTATGAAGGCCGGATCCACGACGCACCTTGAGGAACTCCCCCAAGAGCGATGACCGAGGATGAGGACCCTTACATTATTGCCGCTGTCGTCGAGGACCCCTTTCTTTCGGCCAGGGAAATCCGAGAGGAGCTGGAATTGGACGTTTCGGACGTGACAATTCGTCGGAGGTTGGCAAGCGCCGACCTGCATAGCGCCATGGCAGCGCAGAAGCCCCTGCTATCTCCTTCAAACAAGAACGCGAGGCTCCGCTTTGCGATGGGACATGCGTCGTGGACGGCGGATGACTGGGGCGTCTTTTCAGACGAATCGACGTTCTCCACCAGGCAAGACGAACGCGTGCGTGTGTGGCGACCCCACGGCGCACCGTAAGGCCTGCGTAATATATATGTTAGCTGTTCTACGTAGATCTTGATAATTGTTTTCGTTGCGGAAATATTTCGTCGTTCGTTTACGTTCTCGCTACACACTCGTGATTTACTGCAATTCCGTTGATAAAAGGCTGGGGTCCCTTAACAGTTAAATTTTCTGCTATGTTATTCGCAATGTTATCCATTGTTAGTTAAAGCTAATTACGTTGTTTATTTTTTTTTATTATTGGTGGCTTATTGGGTAGTCGTGCCAGCCTTTGTTCCTTTCTCCTCTTTACCTGCGTAATTTTTCTGTATACAGTTCAATAGCTTGGCTGAAAAATCACACCGCTCAACTAGGGTCGATGCGCTCCTGCAGGAACGATCCTCCCTACGTGCAGCGCGTTGCTTCCAGCGGCAGGACGTCCGTGAACGTTTGGGGTGCCATCTCAAAACATGGCCTCGGTCCTCTGCACCGCGTAGTCGGGAGGCTGACATCGACCAGTTACTGCGACGTGGTGGACACCGTCCTTATACCCTTTGTTCGGAGTGGTCTCTTCCCCAACGGGAACTTCCTTTTTCAGCAAGATCTCGCGCCCATCCACACTGCGCGCACCGTTAAGGACCATTTGCGGCAGTGCGGCATAGAGGAGTTGCCATGGGTTCCGAAGGGCGCGGACCTCAGCATCATTGAGAACGTGTGGGGCCGAATGAAGGCGGCCATGGTGCGGACTCCTATTTATTCCACCACCGAAGACCAGCTGTGGGACGCAGTCCAAACAGAATGGGAACATTTGAAAGGAGACGCGTCTTTCGTGTCAAGACTTTACGACTCGCTGCCGTCAAGGATGGCAGCTGTAGTCGAGCTAAACGGGGATATGACCCGTTACTGAGCCTGTTTTAGTTGACTTGATTTTTCTTTGACTGCAGGTAGCAGCCATTAAGTTTTAATTCAGCAATAAAGTTTGCACCTTTCTTACCCGACACTAGGACACAACGTCGTCATTACAGCAATCGGCTGCAGCAAGCCTTATGGGCAGAAATCTTATACGTCTGCACCTCGCAGTCACCAACACACATCTATCACAGGCCAAAAGGCAATAGCAGTAAGGAATACAAGAAACACAAGCTCTAAATGCAGCTATCAAAGTCAGGACCACGTTAATTAATGATGCAGACGCGCTGGCCGACAATTAGTCTATGATCACCGCGCCCGAGATAGCTCTAGACTTCACAGGAAGCGGGGTCGGCGAAGCTGGCGCAGACTGACGCGAGAAGAAAAAAAGTCACAATGTTTATTTGCTTTAACAAATACTGAAACTAAACCGGGAAAGCAGATGAGCACATTGGAGGAGCTTTCATTTTAGGGTTCACCACCTTTCGGGTATGCCGAAGTTCTTGCTATCACCAGTAGCATGCGCATGGTAGACGACAGCCGTAGCAGACAACACACGTAGCAGACAACACACGTAGCAGGCGAGGCGCGTAGCAGACGACAGGCGTAGCAGACGACACACGTAGCAGACGACACACGTAGCAGACGACACACGTAGCAGACGACTCGCGTAGAAGACGACAGGCGTAGCAGACAATACACGTAGCAGACGACGCGCGTAGCAGATGACAGACGAGCGCTCAGATGACGTGATGCGCGCGACGAGAATATAATCTCGCCGCACGCGCGATGCGCATGCGCAGCAGTTGCGCGCCAGTCCGGTAGAGCGCTCTGATAGTGCCCGCTGCCACGCGCTCCGGCGTTCCCGCTAACTGTGATCAAGATAGTACCACGCACAAATCATTGTTAATTGATCTTCAATAACAGTCTTGACGAGATAGGTTATGTTTCGCTTGTTTTAAGTCCAAAATGTGCTTTTACCACAAATACTGGGGCAGCTTCGCAATGCCGTAGCTAGGTGACGTCAGCCGCGGTGCTGCAGTTTGAGCTTTTAATCGGAGCTACACACCGATCTCTGGGGCTGACAGTATTGAAAAAAAGTAGTTTATCATGATTTTCACAGCGATCGCAATTCAAATCTCTCCTCAGCTTTGCGTAAAAGACCCAGGATTTGGTACAGTCACGTGTCTAGCGGTCAAAAATGTGCAACATGGCGGTGGCCGATTAGGGGTCACTTTCAGCTGCCAGTATAGACCTTTTCTTTAACGACGCCGCCAACTTGAGAATTGCGGCGCCGACGACGCCGTCTAGCGGTTTAGAAAAAGAAATACCGGCTAGTTCTGGCAGCACAGCTATCTGGGTATAGGCAACGGTGTGGGTATGGGGGGAACTTGGCTAGACTTGGCTATAATGGGCTGCAATAACTTGGTTGGAGCTTGTCCGGTTGAATCCAGCTGGCTACTCACAGGGCATCACCTTGCCTCCTCGAGAGAACGAGGACGAAGGCGGTGGCGTGTTTTGATTGAGTTTCCACAGCGAAGTATACAGTATATGAGCAGTTTAATGTAGTCTATGCAGGTAAGCTCTCGGCATTTGATAGCTCCATCTTGAGTGGTGGCATGTGGACTTTTTCATACCTTTCACATACCATGGGGCTTGCAGTGATAACCTAATTGGACTACCTGCGCCGGTAATTAAAATCGGTCCTCTTGTCGTACACGAAGTGGTCGTGAACTTAAACGTGACGTTGAGTCTGATACGAATCTCTCGCGATTCAAGCTTGCAATCGACTGACTTCATAAATAAAGATTCTTGGGGAAAATGCGAAGCTCGATAACATTGCTGCCACACTCGCGCTGCAGCTTCTTGTGCTCATGGCACACTTTCTGCTATTCTGCTTATGCTTTTTACCATCCGACGACCACGCAGTGGTAGCCAGACAACCGTAGATTTTCGGAAATTGCAGCACGGTAAAAAGGAGCACTCGGAACTAACTCATGCACGACGTCCGTTTTTAAGCCTTTTCGCCCATACCCTTGGCGGTTGCATACCCTGTGTCAGCGGGCAATCCAAGAATGCACCAGGTCGAGAGCACGTCAGTTACTGGCTGGTTTGAGGTTATGCGAAAAAGTTGATTCCACACCACTAAGATTCGCGGTCTTGGCAACCTATTAATGTGAGCTCGTTCTGAGCATGCGCTCTAAACAGCACACACAAATATTGCATCCAGTAAATACTCGCCATCGACCTTTCCAAGAAAGAGCGTGTGGCCCGTGCCATCTTGCACGTGTTCGTGCGTATGGCGCGTGCTTTCCTCGCTTTCCGAAGTGACAAACACGCGCGCACGTGCTGGGCTGTGAAGATCGCACGCTGGACTGTGATTTTGTAAACATTGGAAAGGTCTATTGGGCGGCGAGAAGTTTGAGTACCGCCGCCTAGTGAATTTTTGTTCACACGCCAGAGGGAGGATACTTCAATTTCCTCTGCTGGTGCAAGCACGTGCAATGCAAAGCTTCTATTCACGATAAAAATTAAAACATAACCACGTGGGTAGCACGTACACTACGCACAGTGAGATAAACCCTCTCCATCTTTACAGCGAGAAAAACACAAGCGCCCCTAGCTAGTTTTCCACCGCGAATAGGGATATTCACTGTTGAGGGCGCCGTTTCGAGCGCGTGCTAACAACGAGCTCAAATTAATAGGCTGCTAAGAATGGCAATCTTGACGGTGTCGAATGCACGTTGCAAAAGACTGAAAGCTCGCCGTCTGCTGGCACTAGGCAGTCGCGCACACTAGAGTTCCTGTATAGGCTCCCTACGGGAGCCAGAGTTGCGCGTTCACGTGATGAGCCGGATCAAGTGCCGTGCAGGAAAGTCGACGTTGCGCGCGCCCCGCCGAACGTTCCCCTGCTTTTGAGCGCACCGCGCGCCTCGAACGCGCGGCGCTGCTATTCGCCGAATTCAGTCACGTGAGGAGCTGGATCAACACGCCATGCAGGAAAGACGGCGCTACGGGGATGAACGCACAACTCTGGCTCCCGTACCGCTCATTCACACTGGAAGCGGATCTTTGTTCGCAAAGCGGTTGCGAACGCGGTTGTATAAAGGCCGGTTCTCACATGGAGCGAAGCGCTGATGTAGCGCTCCTCACGTGCCGTCAGCTACTTATCTCCTGCCACGAGCAACAGTTTTGGTGGTGCGATACAAAGCTGGTGAACGCTCCGGTCAGCACGCGCTTAGCGCGAGGTTAGCGCTATGCTTGTAGCGCTCCGCTGCATGTGTGAACAGGAATTGCACGCGCACTCGATGACATCAAGCGCGCGTGCAAAACCGCTTTGCGAACGCGGATCCGCTTCCAGTGTGTCACGGCGCGTGTCACGTCACGGGCTGTGACGTCACGGCGCGGAGGTGGCGCGTCGGTCGCACTTCCGGTCTGGGGCTGTGGGCAGAAGTCCCCATGCCAGACGTGTATTCCTGCGTTGTTTTGAAAGGAACCAGACAAAAATCTGCCTTCTCGTCAAAACGCCGCGACTGGGGCCGTACCAAAAGTGTAGAGAAAGGTTTGAAGGTCAGTTTTCACGTGCTCGGTTCGTCTGAGTATCTGGATATGTGCCGTGAAAAGGGAAAAGCAGACTCCGTCGGACAACGATTTTTTGGGCGGGAAGCACTTTGGGTTGAATTCACGGATACTTGTGGTCCTCAGATTTATTTGTTTTGTTCCAACATGAACGCCAGAAAACCGTCCAGTTGTGCGGACCACTTGCGGACTACGTTCAGTGTGAAGTTCAAATTGCCGCCTGATCGTTCGAACTGTCGTCTGCTCTTTCAAACGTTTCTGCTTGTCGTCTGCTCTCTTAGACGACGCCGGCCCGTAGACCAAATGTTGGCCCGGTACTTGCGATAAGAAGTGCAGGACTCAAGACTTAAATTTGAAGGTTGGTAAGCAGGCTCGATGTAAACAGTAGATACAAGGAGATGTTGACCACTGTTACCAGTCACCATCACCGACTTGTTATCCCTAATTCACTTGGTCCGCGATTCTGCTTGCGATTTTCAGTATCGACGTCTACCATCTCAGCTACGGTTCACGCTTTTGCAGCCCGAGCGGCGTCGCGATTGAAAATTGCGAGCGAAATCGCATCATGCGAATCAGGCTTTAGCGTACATACTGCGGCGTCCATGCGGAATGAATCGCCACATGTCACTTTATTCTCGCGAAGTTTTGCGGTGTAACGAGCCTCGGTAATTTCGCTGACGCCGCTCAAGTAGTCGGACATCGTCAGGAGGACGTAGAATCAACAATTCGAACGCGAAAAAGGGCAGGGGGACTCACACCGACGCCGACATCACATTCCAATGGTTTGTCGGGTTTGTCTATGGGCGACGGCGAGCTTCTTGCCCACACCCCCATCGCGCATGCGCGGCGCCGTTGGCGTCCGCTAGGGGCGCTCCGGTTTGTATGTAAACATGAGTTGGTGTATACAGGAACTCTAGCGCACACAGCTATAGCCGCCAGTGAATGCTCTCTATAAAAGTCTGAGTTGAAGATTTTGAAATGCCAGTGAAACTAGATTGTAATAAATGAACTTAAAATGTCTTTCCGTACAACTATATTCTCTCTTTATTTTTTTTTTTTCAGGCCGCCCTGTCTCCATGTGCGCTTGAAGGGACTTCAGTCGGGGCGGAAATATTTTTTCTCCCTTGACCTGTCTGTCGTTCGAGGTAAAAATAGTTTCGAAGGCCTGGCGTGTCCCGGTAAGCCCAGCGTCGGCTGGATCATACATTTTAAAGTGATTGTATTGTGTGCATGTTTACACAGCGGACAGTTAGTCAGCCCCGTTGGGGTCTCGCATCCCCGCTCAGCACTCCGAGCAAAACCGCTAATATCCTGGGGTCTTGGACGTGCTTCACGCACTATAGTGATAACACGACCGCACGTCGGTACGATGCTCGTTTAGATCAAAACTGGCAGGTGTGGGGGATTTGACCCATGATCCATGGATGGCACGTTTTGCGCGAATCGCACGGGAGACGGGCAGTTGGGATTTCCACGGACAACAAAAAGGAAGACACATTCTCAAAAGTAGGGCTTGACGAAGTTTGACGAGACTGAAAAAGGGATGTCTGAGTGACTGCATGGAACATCGTTCCTATACGCTGACTCGCAATCGCGTTAATATCGACAAGAAGTTTACCCCATGGATAACTAGGTGAGTTGGCAGGCATTCGTATCGAAACAGCTCGACTGCACACGGACGAAGCGAGAAACTGCACGAAACAAACGATGAGTAACAACTGACTACCTTTTGTTTTGTCACTTTTTATTTAAAAATAAATCTGTTCGTAAGCGTTTATTTTGTCCAGTTTCGCGCTTCGTCCATACGCAGCCGCGGTGTCTCAGTATGAGGAAGTTTACAGCGCAACGAAATGAGTGTGCGAAGACGGAAGTTTAAGCTGGGAGCGAAAGTCTAAACCTAGTGAATTGTTAGCAAATTAAAGAAAAATACTAACCAAGATTTGTTTGTGTCCAATTCGCTATCATTTGTGAATAACGCTTTGGTGTGACTTCAAAAAGATTACAACTTAAAAAATAAAGCTTGTCTAAAATTATGAGAAAGCACGCCGACTTTGAAGCTTGGCATGGAAAACGTTTGGGCTCTCACTGAAATTATCGTTGGTACATGTCTTCGTGCGTATTGTATTATGAACCAAAAAAGACATAACAATAAGCATATTTTTTTATTGTTGGTCTTCTAGTGCATTTATAGCTGCAGAGTTTTACCTGCTGCATATTATTAAACAATTCCTTGCGAAACGAAATACAATTTTAAAACTATAGCTTTACGGGCGACACTTTGCGGAGATTTTGCTGCCGTCGTGATTCGTCCATAGAAAAACTCTTCTTTCCCCTCTCGGCGCGAGGCTACGGAAGTCAGTTCATATCGTCGGCTGCACCGCGCGAAGAGAGAGAAAAGGGGAGCCACGGCCACGCCACGGCGCGACGCTGGGCGTGACGCCCGGCGTCGCAGTAATGCCTCGCCGTGGCGCAGTAATGTCGTGCCGTGTCGTCTGCTTCAAACACTTGTTTTCAAACATTACTCGCGTTATTTTAAATCGCACTTTGGCAGTACCCAGTTTCTACGCGTAATGTTGGATGGTTTTAGAGACTTCCACTGCGCATAATCATTTACTTCACGGACCAACGAGCACTCGTGGCGGTCGTCAGTGGCATCCACGAGCCAATCACGACTTCAATGAGAATTAAGCAAGTCGCACCTCCGTCCTCAAGTATACGTGACGGCAGCATTTCGCCAGCACTGCGCGACCGTGCTACAGCTAAGACTTTTACTTCTTGGCACATTTTGACCAAACAATACACGTTTTTTTTTTGTTTTTTTTTTGTTGTTGTAATAAACAGCTCGTATTTAAGAAACAAAAATATGTTTCTTGTTAGATTCTTCTACGCAGACGCTTAGGTTCGAATGACTTTGTCAATATTGCTTTTTTGAAACAGTTTCACACCTTCTTATGTGCTTAAATATATTACAGGGCGTGTGCCAAGGCAAGTGTGTCTGGACCGGTTTGCTCGAAGCAAAGCAGTCGTTTTTTCAAGCACTCATAAACATTGCCACATCAGGGCATGTATGCTGATGAACGCGGCCACCTTTCCGGGCAGCTAAAATAGCCGCCAAAGGGCTTCTTTGTCCGCGTGACCGGATCAGAGAGCAGGAAATGCCTAGCGTTGCAGCCGATTCGCTCGGCAGACGAACGCCTTGC
Source organism: Ixodes persulcatus (assembly GCA_013358835.2). Taxonomy (NCBI): domain Eukaryota; kingdom Metazoa; phylum Arthropoda; class Arachnida; order Ixodida; family Ixodidae; genus Ixodes; species Ixodes persulcatus. Next base: position 395,509 of record JABSTQ010009767.1, read on the forward strand.
CTGTCGTTTTCTTTCATTCTCACTTGAAATCAAATCGAATCAAATCAGTTTATTTTCACCTTGTACAGATAATATGAAGGAGCTGTGGAAAAAAGCTACAGCATTGCAGCTTGACGAGTTCAAGGGAAGGTACTTAACAGTACCTTCCCTAGAAATAAACTACATGCTGCATACCCAAATGTTAATTTAATTTGCACTGCAAGCCTAGTCAATCCTCTTCTGGGTGTGGATGGGATTTTAATAGTCGAAGAGAGAGTGAAATTACGGCAGCTATTTCTCTTTCTCGGCGTTAACTATTTTGTGCTGCATAATCAAGGCTTGTGTAGCTTCCAGTGTTCTAACGCTGTCTATAGGCCTCCTGCGCTGAAGCTTTGAACAAACTGCAGCGCCCTCATTTTGGGTAGTACAAGCTCACCTGATTGAGCCTCGCACTACTTATGGCACGTTGGTTGAGCTTTTTTAATTCTGTCTGGTGCTGAAGAACGAAAAAACACCTTTGGACGCCTGAAATCGGCCAGACTCAACGCCGCAAGACAATCAAAGGTGCCAAATTCATGACACCACCGCTAGGGTACGCGTCTCTTATCTCTAGGTGGTGACGTCAAAACACCTGTGTCGCGATGCTTTCATTTTTCTTTTTCTTTGTCATGTCTACTTTGGAACGCGTGAAACGGAATCCCTTGGCTCGCGCTCTAAGCGTCTTAGCTTTGACGGCGTTCGAATTTTTGTTGTTTCTTTGTATATTCATCGTGATCTCGCGCTCTGCACCAGAGCAGGCACACTTCTGCATGCGTGACAGTTTGAGACGCTAAAGTTTGTACTACCCAAAACAAGGCCCAACAAGTCCCTTTTCGCAGCACCCCCTGGGCAACGCAGCTCAAGCCCGTCGCCTAGTTCGGCGTCTACTCCGCACGAGAGCGCAAATGCGAATGAGACTTGGAAGACGAAGCCAAGCGCGCTCTCGCAGCAGTATCAGGGTACAGTGTTCTAGAGTGAATGAAAGGAAAACTCTAACAAAAAAATTGATACGGAGCCCGACGTTTCAAGGCCAGTTCGGCCCCTTGATCACGGGTGACTGTTTTTGTCCTTGTCGTCGTCTTGCAAATTGCCCGGTGTTGTTGGCTTCTTTAAAACGGCCGTTGCATCTGCACGCGCTTTATGGTTCATAGCGCCTCGCGTGACGCACCGCAAACCGGACACGTAGGCGCTTGGCAGTGTCCCAGCTGACCGGTTGACGTTATTTTTGGTGTTCTGGATGTACCAGGACTCTAATAAAAGGCGTCTTCGCCAGTTTCTTTCGGTGCCAAGAATAGAGAAATTATGGAATCCAATCGTGTGACCCTCTTTTTGGACGTGTTCTGCCAGCGCACTACCCTGCACGTTATTCTTTTTGACGTCATACTGATGCTGGCGTAGGCGTTCCGGGAAGTTTTTAGTTTCCCCAACGGGTAGGAGGCGGCGCAGTCACCACACGGGATCCTGTAGACAAGTCCCTGAGCCTTTTCTTTAGGGGGACGATTCTTTGGAAGCGAGAAGAGGCGTCCAATGGTGGACACCGGTTTATGTGTCACACTCGTCGTATTTTCGTAAAACGCGCGCGAGAGTCTCGCTTGGGCCCTTGATGTACGGGACGCATACGCGGTTGGGTGGAGGAAGAGCGTCTTCTGTTTCATTCCGTCTAAGTTTTTTGTACACGTTGTTCAAAAACCTGGGAGGATAGCCATTCTGTTTTAGGTCGTGTTTGATCGTTGTAACTTCTTTCTTAAGAGCCTCTTCAGTGGAGCAGACAGTAATTGCTCGCCTGAAGAGTGCGGAAGCCACAGACGATTTGTGCGTTGCATGGTGGTAGGAAGAGAAGTTCAGGTATCGGCCGGTGTGTGTCGGTTTTTGTAAACTTCGAATGTCAAACGGTTGGACTTTCTCTTCGTGAGCACGTCCAAGAATGGAAGAGAACCGTCAGACTCCAGCTCAATTGTAAATTGTATCGCCGGTTCGATGGAGTTTAAGTGATGATGAAGGTTGTTGATTTCACTGGTTTTGACCACACAGAAACAATTGTCGACATACCGTAAGAACAAGGTGGGTTTCGGGGCGAATGTCTCTAAGGCTTGCCGCTCGATCGCCTCCATCGTGAGGCTAGCCACGGTGACGGAAATTGCTGCACCCATTGGCGTTCCACTAGTTTGTTTGTAGAATCGACCCATTAAAGAAAAATAGGTGCTGGTTAAGCAGAGCTCCAGAAGGCGGCAAATCTCATCGATGGAGAGGCAAGTCCTCTCGGAGAGTTTGGTGTCAGACGACAAGGCCGTTCCCGCTACAGACACCGCAAGAGGCACAGGCACACTTGTAAATAGAGACACCACGTCGAATGACACGAGACTTTCGTCATCGTGCAGTTCGAGACCGGAGGTGAGCTCGATGAAGTGGCCGGAGTTGTGCACGTACGTGTTTGTCTTCCCCGTGAGGGGTGACAGCAACCGATGTAGGTAGTTGGATAACGCACGTAGCGGTGATGTGGTGAAGTCCACTATTAGTCGAAGTGGAACACTGGGCTTGTAGATTTTTTGGAGGCCGTAAAATACAGGGGTGGACCCGTTCCTACAGATAAGACTCAGGTAAAGGTTTCGGGAATCCGGGTATTGACCGAAAATCGACGAAAGAGTCTTGTTTAAAGTTGCTTGGATCTTGGTAGTCGGATCTTTTGGCAACGTCATGTACGCAGTGGTGGCGAGAAGTTTGTGGGCCTTGTCGTCATAGTCGGTACGGTCCATAACCACTGTCGCATTCCCCTTGTCGGCAGGCAGAATGACAATGTTCTTGTCTTCCTTGAGATTCTTGATTGCTGCTTTCTCTTCTGTCGTGTAGTTTAGACGTGATCCTCGCTTCACCTTGGAGAGCACGCTAATGGCCTTCAGGCGTGCTTCACGGATGCCGGGGTCTACTTGATGCAGGCCATACTCGACAGCTGTTGCCATTGACGCAATAGGTGGTTTTGTGGTAGTAAGTTTGAACTTTTTTCCTTTTGCCAAGACATGAGTTTCTGTGGCGGGAAGGGCCCTTGAAGAAAGATTTTTCACAAAAATCTTGTCAGATTCTTGAGTATCATTAGAACGCGCTTGAAGAGAGGAACGGGTCCACCCCTGCATTTTACGGCCTCCCAAAAATCCACAAGCCCAGTGTTCCACTTCGACCAATAGTGGACTTCACCACATCACCGCTACGTGCGTTATCCAACTACCTACATCGGTTGCTGTCACCCCTCACGGGGAAGACAAACACGTACGTGCACAACTCCGGCCACTTCATCGAGCTCACCTCCGGTCTCGAACTGCACGATGACGAAAGTCTCGTGTCATTCGACGTGGTGTCTCTATTTACAAGTGTGCCTGTGCCTCTTGCGGTGTCTGTAGCGAGAACGGCCTTGTCGTCTGACACCAAACTCTCCGAGAGGACTTGCCTCTCCATCGATGAGATTTGCCGCCTTCTGGACCTCTGCTTAACCAGCACCTATTTTTCTTTCATGGGTCGATTCTACAAACAAACTAGTGGAACGGCAATGGGTGCAGCAATTTCCGTCACCGTGGCTAACCTCACGATTGAGGCGATCGAGCGGCAAGCCTTAGAGACATTCGCCCCGAAACACACCTTGTTCTTACGGTATGTCGACGATTGTTTCAGTGTAGTCAAAACCAGTGAAATCAACAACCTTCACCATCACTTAAACTCCATCGAACCGGCGATACAATTTACAATTGAGCTGGAGTCTGACGGTTCTCTTCTATTCTTGGACGTGCTCACGAAGAGAAAGTCCAACCGTTTGACATTCGAAGTTTACAGAAAACCGACACACACCGGCCGATACCTGAACTTCTCTTCCTACCACCCTGCAACGCACAAATCTTCTGTGGCTTCCGCACTCTTCAGGCGAGCAATTACTGTCTGCTCCACTGAAGAGGCTCTTAAGAAAGAAGTTACAACGATCAAACACGACCTAAAACAGAATGGCTATCCTCCCAGGTTTTTGAACAACGTGTACAAAAAACTTAGACAGAATGAAACAGAAGACTCCCCTCCTCCACCCAACCGCGTATGCGTCCCGTACATCAAGGGCCCAAGCGAGACTCTCGCGCGCGTTTTACGAAAATACGGCGTCAGTGTGACACATAAACCGGTGTCCACCATTAGACGCCTCTTCTCGCTTCCAAAGGATCGTCCCCCTAAAGAAAAGGCTCAGGGACTTGTCTACAGGATCCCGTGTGGTGACTGCGCCGCCTCCTACGTTGGGGAAACTAAAACTTCCCGGAACGTCTACGCCAGCATCAGTATGACGTCAAAAAGAATAACGTGCAGGGTAGTGCGCTGGCAACACACGTCCAAAAAGAGGGTCACACGATTGGATTTCATAATTTCTCTATTCTTGGTACCGAAAGAAACTGGCAAAGACGCCTTTTATTAGAGTCCTGGTACATCCAGAACACCAAAAATAACGTCAACCGGTCAGCTGAAACACTGCCAAGCGCCTACGTGTCCGGTTTGCGGTGCGTCACGCGAGGCGCTACGAACCATAAAGCGCGTGCAGATGCAACAGCCGTTTTAAAGAAGCCAACAACACCGGGCAATTTGCAAGACGACGGCAAGGACAAAAACAGTCACCCGTGATCAAGGGGCCGAACTGGCCTTGAAAGTCGGGCTCCGTATCAATTTTTTGGTTAGTTTTCCTTTCATTCATTGTCATTCCTAACCAGGTGGATGTCCACCGAAAGGTTTACATTTAAGTGTTCTAGAGGGTGTAGTGGCAAGAGCGGCGCCCGCTTACACTGGACCGCGTGAAGACGGCCAACGTAGATGCCGAGAGTGGCGCTGGAGTTCCGTGCCCTAGGAGAATTTGTGGCAGATGTGCGATGAGCGAAGACGACGACGAAGCTGAGGCGGTACGCTTCTCGCGAATGTAGCACCGTAGCACTTTTCTTTGTGGTGTAGTGGTGGGGAGTCCACCGTTCCGTTGCCGTCTCGGTCATAAATGCAAGGAAAAAGACGGACGAACACACTGCTTCGCGCCGGGATGCAAGTCGGGCTACCCGGTCAACAAGGGCAGCCGCCAGCGATCGTAAGCCGTTGCTGTTTCGTGCGCCAAGGGAGGAGTCGCGAAGACTACATGTTGCTGGATATCTGTCAAGTGCTTGCTGTGTATGTCGATAAAGTGTATTACCACTTTTGAGAAGTCATAAAGCAGTGAGTTGAGAATAATTTTTTTTTTTTATTAGGGGTTGTTGAAGTTTGTGTTCATATCGTATTTTAATGCTTCATGTACTCTCAATCGAAGTATTTTTTCTTCATAGACTGCCTTCCACAAAAAACAATTTGTTATATGTTCGCCAGTTGCAGTGGCACCTTGGCCGTTCCCAAACGCGCTCCGCCTTGCACCTTACACAACGCTGGTCCCCGCATCAGCAACACGATGACAAAAAACAATACACCAGTTTCCTGTTCCTCTCACCATTAAAAAAAGTGAGAGATTTATTGAGATTTATTTGTCTATTTTTCCTTGTTATATCAGTATCGCGTGGTTTCTTTCGCAGCTATTAAGCGTACAGCCCAAGTGATAGCGTTTCTGAACGACCTGTCAGTACTGGGAAGGGGGGGGGGGGTCGATATTAATCCAATGATCTCCATCAAAAACACGCTAATAATAAAAGTAGAGGATAACACACTCTCTAGAGGCATTAGTGCAAAGGAAAACCTACAATTTTTCACATTAGCAATTGTTCTGCGTCGCGAAAAGCTCCAGTCGAACCACAGTAATACACGCCGAGCAGCGCCGACGACGAGGCTGACAGGGGCACGTTCTTGTAGCAATATCAAGGAGGGACGAGACGAGGCCATCTCCGCTGGCGCCGGCGCTTCGTTCTTCTTTATTCAAGCCTCTTGCCACAGTTCCTAGGGCACAGAACAGCAGCGCTACGGTGTCGTCTACGCGCAAAATCTTCACGCGGTGGCCGCCGCTCTTGCCATCACAACTTTCTAGAACACTGTAATCAGGGTGCATCAGTGTGGAAGCTACGCCACCCTTGACAACGTGCACCAGAGAATAGTAGACGCAGTTTTTTTTTTTCATTGGTACCTTGTTCCTGCGGAGCCGGTCATGTGACCAACAAATCCCTCTTGCGGCTGCTTTAGCCGCCGGGAGAGAGTCGTGCATTCATCAGCAAACCGGTCCAAGGGTGAATAAGTTTGAGGCGCGATTTGATCTCAAGCGCTATCTTTGGAAATCCTATTTTTCAGACTCCTCTGTATCGAATAGCGGATATACCGAATAGCGGATATACCGAATAGCGGATATACCGAATAGCGGATATACCGAATAGCGGATATACCGAATAGCGGATATACCGAATAGCGGATATACCGAATAGCGGACATACCGAATAGTGGACATACCGAATGGCGAACATGTATCGAATACCGTATATTGCACCCCTTTGAAAGCTTTGGGTAACTGTGCTATATAAGAATTCAAGTCCCTAAGCCTCGACTATAGTCCGATCGACTAACCCCGCGTCCACCTTTGCAGAACCGTACAGCGTGCCTTGGCCAAACCACCTGAAGGGATGGCAGTGGATGAAAGACGAGCTGCACTTCAACCTGAATGCCCCCATCACCGAGCACCTCCGCAACAGATGCGTGAGTAATGAGATGTAAACTCCGTCCACCGCAACGCTGACAGTGGGATGGAAGGAATATGCGCTCGCCGGACCCATCAACCGACTCCCTTTCGTCACCTGACCTCACTCTTTGCATGGATATGGGAGGGAGCGTGATCATGTGGCGAAAGATAGACACGACTTTTCCAAGGGGCGAGTAGCTTCCACCGCATTGTCAGCCTAAGGTTGAACGGAGTACAGTAGCCGCCAGCAATAGCGAGCACTATCGAACTTTGATCGTCAGAAGTGGGTGGAAATTGGGAGCTGTTTCTGCTTACTTGGAACATGGAAAATACCACGGCCACGCAGTTATAACTATAGGACAATAACTTCGAGTTAGATCGCAAGCACGAAGCTGCTTTCAAAGTTTAAAGCCAGTGTTTCTATTCCCAACCTTGTCTGTATGGGATATCCTCAGTGTGCACGCTTCACTTGCTTCATGAGCAGAGTATAATTCATAGGCGCACGTCCCACAGGAAACCATAAATAAGTACGAGAACTCGATAGGCATAATCGTAATGCTGCCGAATATAAAGAAAACTGGGTTCTTACGATGGATACGTACTTGCAATGCGATACTTCTTGATCGTATAACCGGTAACGGTGTTTAAATGTTGGGTCGTTTTCGGGGAGGGCTCACGTACCACCGAACTTTTCCCTCGGGCCCAACTCTCGTAGCTATCAGGAATATCACCTCTGCAGTGGGACAAAAGGCGAGAGGCATCATGGTTGACGAACGAGTCCATTATATCCGATTGATCCGTATAAATGCAAGAATTCCAGTGATATTGGCTCGTGCCAGGAGGTGGTGGACAGTATGTGTACCCTTTTTTTCCAGCGCTGATCATTCGGTCCAAGAATTACGCGAGTCACCGGACTGTGACCGCGGGAACGGCGTTTTATAGACCGACACAATGTTTGCAAACAACCCCGCGTTTACCCGAACCAGGTGTGGGTACTGCGCGTGCACAGAAACCGATTTCGCGTGAGGGGAAGCTTCTCCGCATGCGCCGTGGCGACAACAGCGCCACCACAAAGGCGTGACGTCAGAGCCCGTGTTGGTGTATATTGCGCAGAAGAGAGTTTCTGCGCATGCTCGGAGCGCGTTCTGCTGCGCAGTATACAAGGAAGGTAGCGTGCAGAAGGCGATTCTTGGAATAATCTATGCGTGCAGAAACTGAGGGGGAGGAGGGGACGAGAGCCCACGGGGATGTCAGAACGCCGAACTCCGTTTGGAATGATTAGTGTGCAGACTCAAAGATGGCTGCCTTTGTCTCCACTGCACTCGTCGAACGGGTTCGAATGCGAAGGCCAAATGCGGGGTGCTTTTCTGCGCATTTTTTTTAAACCGGCAATTATTAGTAGTTCATTTTAGGGGGTACATTTTACAGTGTACGTATATGTTCAGCTATCATTGTAACAGCAGTGCTCTTGGTCCATTACTTTTTCTAATTTTTATTAACGACTTGGCAACTAATATTTTCTCACGCATGCGGCTCTTCGCGGACCACTGAATCATCTATCGCTTCATTGGGCGCGCGAAGTTGTCTCCACGACTCCGGGTCGGGTAACTCCGTCGGAGTCGCTACTAAACGGACTTTTGGAACAGCTCCGGATGGCATAGGCGCCCTCTATATGAACTTCCGGTTGTTTTATTTATATTTCTTTTTCTGGCGGGACATCGCAAAATGGCACGCTGCTGTGGAAGCAGAACAAGTGGACGTAAAAGTGATCGATGCCGCGTTACCTTCTCGCCAGAACTGGAGATTGAAGCTAACGAAAGCACGCTGGGATTCCATTTCCCTTGTATTTTGTCAATAAAGGCAACGTGGGCGTTATTTTGTTTACATGCCACTACTAGAAGCTCGTTACATGGCACGTAAACAGCGTCTCAATAAGGATCATGGCCTGGGGGGAGGGGGGGGGGGCTCCGTCCCCCCCCCCCCCGGATCTCATCCGGGGGTGCGCGAGCCCCGATGCCCCCCCCCCCCCCCCTAGTCTACGCCTATGTACGATGTAGTAGCCAAGTAGCGTGAGAGTGTGCGATCGTACCATGGAGAGGCGAGCTTGGGTGAGCCTAGAATGAGCGCTTTCAACTAAATATGGTGATCACGTGGTTTATGGGCACCATGGTGTGACTAACTTGAGCAGTATTGCCTGGTTGCCATATGAAATTTATCAACATTCTTAAATTGATTATTGCAATTACCAGAGTTCTAAAAATAACGAAACTTGATGTATATACTAAGTAGCCTACGAGTATTCTTGTTCAAGAATAATCTACTTGTTTAATTTTCCTGTCCTAACCCTAACTCGTTTAATTTTCCTGTCCTAAAGTTTTCGATTTGCCTGAAGATTCGCTAAACACACCAACAAACATCGCTGAAATAGTAACCTTCATATTGGGCCAAAATAAAATGTTTTGCGAAGTTATTGAATTTACAATCTTGGTTCTCACCTTGTTTTTCAAAGTGAAGGGTCTACTGGCAGCAATGAAAAAGTGACTTCAGTGGAGGGCAGGGGTAAGATGTACTAGAATTCTGGTGCTTGGGACGCGTCTTCGACTGGTGTGTTTACCGCGTCCAAAAAAGTGGTTCCTCAATTTCCGCCTGATGTCGTCATATAAGTGTCATGCTGTCGCCAGTCGGGATCCTGGTGGCGTCGCAACAGCTGCGGTGTAGGTGGCACACGCCTGTTCTGCTACAGTGTGGCAGTCCACGGAAGCTTCGGCAGTCAGAAGTTGGGACGCCGTGATGACAGTAACACTCTCGTACGGTTGTGAAACTCCCAACCTTCTCGTTAGCATTTCTACGACCAACCGCCAGGATGGCGACATGCTACAGCGTGACACTCCGGCTTCTGTGACGTCATTTGTTGCCACTTTGGGGACCACTTTTGACGTATGGGCGGCATAGGTCGCTAAACACACAAGTCGAAGACGCGCTCCAGGGACCATACTAGAATGGGGAGGTGTGCGGTATGGCGGCCGTGAAAGTGTCGCGATGTGCAAGCACGGCGGTGAGGGCACTGTGGAGCGCGGCCATCCGACTGCTGTCAGAGGCTTTGCGGTCGTAGTCGCCGTAAAAATGGTCGTATTCCTTCATTTGTTTTTGTCTGCTCAATTGCGAGAAAGAATAAGTTCCATACTTTCTCATACCGTCGTGAAAAAACTCAACTTGCGCGAGCGGCCGAAGCTTATATATATATTTTCAAAGCGCAAATGCCGTTTGGCCAGTTAGTTGCATAGTCTCGCTTCTTTAATTTTTTGTTTTCAGTTTGCTGTTATAGAAGAATAATCTATAACCCTAACCTTTTCTTGATATAGGGCACTTCTCATCATTGCATGAAGGGATTTTGATATTTAATTGTAACATCACCGAGCATCTATTCTTGAATGTAATGTTTTTGGAGCTTGATGTTGGCTAGCGTCGTAGCTTCGCTTGCGCAAAGAAACGGTGAGTTCCATTATTCAGATTTTCCTTTCGCGTGTTTTTCGTGATCGAGTAGGTTTTGTTTCACCCGATTGTCGGCTGATGCAAAGTGCAGAAGAGTTAGGCAACGTATAACAACTTCGTTTCGCACTTGAATATAAAGACTGCGGCGGCAAAAGGCAAAGGTGAACGCTCGCGCTTACTTTACGTTGTATCATTATGATCACGTGACTCACATTTCGAGAAGCATCTTCAACATGCAGACGAAACCGTAAAAGCGGGCTTTTGGCTGCTAACCTGAACGTTCTGGCGAGTTTGACAGTCCCGCTTGATCGCTTTCCAACAGATCGGCTTCGCGCTGCGGTGAAACCACCGTAAACAAACTTCAGCTTGATAATATTCGTATGTTATTCTCGAACGGCTGACACAAACCAAATACTCGAAAACAAGAATATACGACGAACGCTGCGTGGGGAGAGTGGGGTTTGCACAGCGGCGGGGACGCTGGAAAAGCCCCAAAGATGTCGCCGAGCCTCTGATAGTACTCGCGGCCGCTGAGAGATGAGGCTAATAATGAATAAGATCTATTGGACCACACGACATCCAGCTCCTATGAAGAGGCCGACGGGGTCGGCACACCTCGCAGTTCTAGTACACCCTAGCAGGGGCTAAGCCCCTTCTAGGGTGCACTAGAACTGCGAGGTGTCTTTGGGCTGTAGACTTTGTTCCCAACTGATTACAAGCCCTTTCATGGCGTCAACTGAATATGTCGGAAGCTCACTGCAGCACCCGCTCAGCAGCACGAAACAAGTGCTCGGCATAGTCCATTTCTAGACTGCCCGCTCGACCTGCAAGCCTGCCTTCCACTGACTTCTAAGCACCAAAAAGCGCCGGCATATTTAAATGTTAGTTTTGGCATCATTTTCACCTGCCGATTTCACTATAACTGTTAACTTCGAGATACTAAATAGCATACTGGAAAGTGTAAAGGCCGGTGATTCCGAAAATATAGTTACTTGGAGTAGCTAAAAAATCATCGGAGTACCCCCTTAAGTTGAAACTAAGTATAGGAGCTGCTTAAGAGATGAGTAGCAAACCAGCACCCACAAGCAGGTTGACCTCTTTACTATCCTGTAAATAAACATACCTTCTTTCTAAGAGATGAGTTGTCCGATATTGTTGAGGAAAAACACATTTGCTCTGCAGTATGTATGAAAGGATGGCATTTAATTTCTCGACGTTCCATTTGTTGAATCTAGTTTTCATTGTACCTGATAACCTTAGGTCATCGCCACCATACAAAAACCCCTTGCAGTGGCAGTGTGGTAAGACCAATGATAGTGCATAATTAAACTAGAAATGAAATGCCTGCACAAAATTCTGCAATAAAAGACGGAACCTGCCTGGCGTCATGAACGCGAGCAGAGAGAGAGGTTCGAGGGTGGGGAAATGAATTCTACAGGGCATGCTTAGAAAATACTAAAAATATTGAGGTGTGCTACTTGATTAAGCATATTAAACGTAAATTATATAAAGGAGACACAGGGACATGATGAAGACGATACTCTCACAACTGACGTTTTAATGCAACTCCTTGAAATAGTAGTAAAACGCCAGTTACTAGTAGCCCGCATTGATGCAATTGCTGGTGGTGTTTGGTTTATATTGTAAATTGTACAAGTTGTTTTTGGTACTATAGAATGACTTTTGATTCAAGATGGGAAGGCTGCTGACTTGACTAGCATTTAAATGTAGTCTGTTTGGAATGCAGGGTGGCGTCAAGGCAGACCAGGAGTATGAACCTACCTTGAGGATTATCGGGCTTGAGGATGACCTATGGCCGTCCATCGAGTGCCCTGTTGAGTTTAAACTGAATGAAGCTGCCTTTCTTGCATGTCTTCTTAACGGTGTAGAGGTCAGTCACTACGCCACCAAAATTGATTTTAAAGCTGTGTACTGCAGTAGACTGCAGCAATTCCGTAGAAATGTGTTACCAAATTGTTTCTTTCCAGGGTGATGCAACTTCTTCCTTGGCAGTGCAGAAGTATTTGCTTGTCAAGAAGTCAACGCTCACGGAGTAAGATATTGCCAAGTGCTGATGTGCCCAGGATTTATCATTTAGCACAAACTTTACCTGTTGTACAATTCTCGTTCGGCTGATACAACCGAGATTCTTGGTTGTCGGTAGTTTACACTCTATTACAGGGTCAGCATGCAGCAGTGTGAACAATTTATTTCCACGTCTACCAGCACCTTCGTATTGCAGCATTCAATGCAGACATAATAACGTTCTTTTCGTTTTGTAAAAAAAAAAAATTAGAACACTGCGTACTATTGCTGTTTTATCTTCTCGGTTGGCATTCGCATCAGATTTTCCAGAACTCTCGTTTAGTTTTTTTGTCAAGATTTGTCCCGTCAATAATCGGATTTACATATGCAGCAATTGTTCTGACCACTTGAGTTCTACACCCCCAGGAACGTTAAAAGGGCTATCTTTATTTAAATACAATTATGTTTTGTTTCTTTGCTTACAGAGGCAATTTTAATTTTCAACCAAGGCACCCTGGAAGTTCCGCTTCGGCGCTTAGACCATCTATTTATAACTGCAGCGTCGTGACCATCCCACTCAAGCCGCCCGATGAAACCTCCTTGTCTAAGATCCCATCCCATCCCGAAAAAATGTTGGGACGTAGAGTTGACGCTGTGCCTGCTCCGGGCAACGTGACATCAACGTGGCGGAGGTCGGAGCACCCTCTCGTGTTCCGATCGTTGGAAAGCGCTCCCTGGACCAACGAGCAGCGCACCTGCACGTTGCCGCGCTACTGACACGCCTTGCTCCACAGCGCTTGTAGGACGTCGCAGTAATAAGGTTAATGTTTATAACACCGTTTTAATATTCCGGTTTATGATAATATGTGTTCTTTTGACGGAAGTATGACTCGTTTTATTACCCTGTTTTGATATTTTTAAATCAAAGTACGCGACTCTTTTTTGCAGATTCGAGAATGAGTTTTTAGTACTAGGGGTGTTCGAATATTGCTTCAAATCGAATAGCATAGCGTGATCCCTAGCTTCTGCACTCCAAGAACAGCGAGTGGCTCGTGGATTTTCTTTCCAGTGTGGAGCCTATGCATAGTTTTAGAATATGGGGCCCTAACGCTTTGGTTCACCCGAAGCGTTTGGGACCCCCTAATCTAAAACTCTCAAATGACGCAATACTATTCGACTCGAACGAGTATTTGCTCACACCGAGTTATACTTTATTTTATGCGAGACACAGCCTGTCTGCTGAAGCAAACGTTTTTGCCAACACCTGGGTGCTGTTAATTGTTTTCCCATTGGCTTACACATGCGGCATAGGTTTATTCATATATGGCATGTAATGCATGACAAGCAAGTTTTTCATTTGAGTAATAAAGTTGACGTGTAACAAAGACGCGTGTGTGTGTGTATCCTTCGAACATTGGTGCTCGAATATAGCATTTGTCTTAGGACGAGCATAGTTATAACAGCAGGGTGGGGAATAAGCATCAAGATTTAACTCGTGATTTAGGTAATGATTAGAATCTCGATTTAAATCGCAGCAGTTGTAGAATGATGATTAAAATGAGACGTTTACAAAAATAATTCTGAAAATTGTTTCATTTACCATTTCTCTGTCAGTTGGTGCATTCTGTAGACATTTTTCCGGTAATAAAATAACAAAAAAAAATCGAGCAAGAAAGATTTACATTAGGCTGAGCACTAGCAAAAAACAGTTCGCTTCTGAGCAAATCGTAGCGCTGAAATTTCTTCCTAGCTTAACGCGAAATGAAGAAGAAATGAAACGTTCTAGCTAAAATCGTATATACATATATATAAAGATATATCGCTTGTGAGGTAAAAGCAACAAACGCTTCCGTAATGTAAGACGCAAAAGAAGGGGTTGCACGGACAAAGCAGCTTAAGGATGCAAAAAGAGAAAAAAAAAAGGGGGGGGGGTTGGATTCAAATCTCGATAGGAACACTGAGAAACAGTTTACAAACTTAAGTAAACATGCTAAGAAAAAAAGAAGGGGATACAAATGGTGGATATAAAAGGCTTCTGTCGATGTTTCGGCACGCAGTGGCACTGCCTTCTTCGGGACGTGGGGGCTTAAACGGCGTTTGCTGGTCGTATAAAGACGCCCAGCCCCGTTATAAATATGCCCCGCCATACCAGAACAATATATACATATATTGTTCTGGTGGATTGCGGGGCTTATATAAGCGTATTGTAAATTAAAAAGTACTTTAAATTTAGAGTAATTATTTCTTTCACGATATTATCGTAATCCGAAAATTAATCTTCCCTGTTACAAAAATGCTTGTGGTGGTAAATAATCACTATTTCCTACCTACAGTGATTTAAAAAAAAAATAGTCTGACTTAAATAAAACACGTATTTGAATATAATAAATCTGGTTTGCCTGACTTTAGTCTTAATTTTTGTTTTTCACTTTTGTTAAGAGATTGAATGAGTTGGTTGAAACTGTGGGGTTTGAGGTGTGCTTTGGGGTGTAATGAATATATATATATTTTTTTATCACAGGTTTTCGAAGAATGGTGCTTAGAGTAGACTACTTGGGGAAGTCATTCAAACATGGTAATTTCGTTCCTTTTTAAAATCTTGCTTCGAATTAGTTAACTCGACTAAAATAGTTTAAATAAAGTTGCTTTTTTTGCATTCGTACCTAAAAATTAAAATGAGACTCGTTTTTTGTTTTATTTCGGCACGCTGGGCTGGCGAAACTAGAGTTGTAATGTACGCTAGAGGTTCAACTGGCGCTATGTGCCATGGCAAATTGAGGCAGACAGCAACCAGTCAAATATTGACATCCTGTAATGCATTTCTATGTGAAAAAGCAGGTGCATTTTCTCCCTGCGCTCGATTACAAGAGCAAATATCACGAATAAGTCGTACGTATTAGGTAGATTTGAACATATCTCAGTCACGCAAACGAAATTTTTTTAGTTACGGTGTTTGGGTTTCATATTCACGGCATTAAACACTGTGTCAAAACGGCTCCCTACATGTATTTATGTGGATCGTTTATAGCCTACGTATTTTAATCTTTATGTCCTAAGTGTTTTTTAAGCGCTCGTGAAGATGCATGACGGGGTCATTTTCGTATAGTGACAGGACGGGCATATTAGCAATATATAAGCACCACCGAAATGCTGGCGAACTTTAAACACGCTTTACGTTCCTTTCGATTTTCATTTTGCTTAGAATCGCCGCACGCTTTTACATGCCCGCTATGTAACAGAGGTTTGGGCGTAAAATATATCAAAGTTTAACATCGTTCAGTGGTGAAGAAAAATACTGTAGCTAAAGCAATTACACTTTACAATAGTAAAGGCTGGTTCACACACTTGCAACAATTACGTTCGCATGCAACCGAAACGACCGTAACGACAAAAACACCGCGACAACCGTGGCTCATGGATTGCTTCGCGAAGCTACCCCTTGCATCACTTGCCATGCTGTGTTCGGCGAACGCTTGTCCCGGTGACTTTGTCGTTACGGTCGTTTCGGTTGCATGCGAACGCAACGAACGCAGATGTGTGAACCAGCCTTTATAAACATACATACTATTAGGTACGACAAAAATAACAAAAGTGATCTATGCTATTTTCCGGCGAAGAGACAAAATGCACGTGCGTTTTCCCGTAGGAATGCACAGGAGCACCGCAAAAGTAGATTGGTTGCTGTCTGCTTCAATTTGCATCCCGGAAGTTGCATAGACACTAGCGCCAGTTTAACTTCGAGCGTACATCATAATAACTCTATGGGCGAAACTTCCTCCGCGTCCCTATCCTGCTTTTAGTGGTGGGGCATTTTAAATTTTCAATTCATTTCAATGTTTTATTCGGACAATATACATCAAACGGCTGTCTAGGGGGCCGTCGCAAAAGGCAACACGAATGCGTGACAAAGCGTCGACCCCCCTCGCCCCCCCCCCTCTCCGCCCCTTAAAAAAAGGAAAAAAAAAAGACTTCTCCATCACTTAGCATGGCACTCACGAAGGGAACTAAAAGCACGGAGGTAGTGGCAGGGCATCGACCGTGGGAACAAAGCAGACGAACCGTCAAATCCACGACACCCGCAAAGGGGCACGGAAAATTCCATCTTGAATGTCGTCACTTTCATTATAGGCCAGCGTTATTAGATCACCTCTATCGTGGAACTGTCGTGGAGGGGGGATCTTTTCTCGCTCCCTTCAGTCCGCCTTTCGTCGTTTGAAGCACCATCTGGATTTTCCTTTCAAAACAGTGTCTTCCATAGAGTACAGTGGAACGCCATCTAGACGCTGTCCTGAAATATTTCACTATCGAATCTACTCGGGTAAAGGAGCGATTAGCGATGAATTAACTGGGAATTTTTGGATAGTTTTATGAGACAGCCGATCACCAGAATATGTGTAATAATACATCAGAAGGACCTTGCTGAATCTCCAACACTGTCGTTCCTAAAGGCTGAACTCCATGGGACGAATTATGTGACGAATAACTGGCGAACGCCGCCCGACGGCACGCTCGCTTTGCGCGCGACGTAGCAGCCACTGTGTTGATTCCACGCGCAGAGCAAAAGCCGCCGGGCGGCGTTCGCCGGTTATTCGTCACATAATTCGTCCCATGGAGTTCAGCCTTTACGGGTCCTACGAAGTTTTTCATAATCCAGCTCAAAACGCTTCAGAAAAAAGAGCGACCGGAGGTCGCTTGAGGCGCAAGAGACTGCTTGTGTTTATCATCCATAGTAACCCTAAGACGTAGGAAAAAAAAAAAAAAACGGACGGAACAACGAAGTCTTTAACACAGTTTGAAATTTATTAAACAACCACGCCTTATATACAGGTGCCAGACTTTATAACCATTGTTTGTAAGCTGGTTGAGCTTGCTTTGTGTTTCGCTTCAGCTAGCACGCGATTTATAATTATTTTTGTGTTGTTGATACCATTTCACGTTTCTACCCCCAAAACTAACTGCATAAATAGATAAATAAACAACGGGGTAGTGACGCCTACGTCGGATTGCGTTTTTACAACCAGTCACCAGGATAACGACTTTTAGTAGCATTAACAGCCCCTTCTAGAGTCGCATTACAACATGAAAGGCTTTCATACTTCATATCATCATCGATCACCCGCACCTGTGTGCACCGGGGCACCGAAGTGCGCCCCTTCGTCTTCGATCAAGTGCACCGGTGTGCACGGGACGTCCGTCACACACTACACCACAAATTTTGTTTTCAAACTGATGTCACGCGACCTGATGCCACGTCACATCAGGTCATGCCAATACAATAAATTTAAAAGTTGAATACCAATTGAATAATTTGGATATATAGTGCCCTTTTACAAAAAAAATAACATAGGAACCTTTTTTTTAATTTAGAGGCTTTTGCCAATCATCAAATGACTTGAACAATTTATAAAAAAAAAATACTTTGCACTTCGCAGCCAATATAAATATTGGTGTATTTCAGAATGACACAATCATCGGCGAACTATCTCATCCTGTTGCGATTCCACAAACAATAAATACCACTAACGAGTATTAAAAACAACGGGGACCCGAGAACAGACCCGTGGTTGGCACGAAAAGCTACGTGTATGATGCCAGAGCATATGCAGTTTAACACTGGACTGATGCAGACATAGTCAAATAACGTTCGAATCTTGTGAAATGATCACCATTCTTTAAGACAGAAATCCACTTAAACTACTTTTTAATTTGAAATACTGCTGAACGCGTTTGAGATACTGTTGCTTAGAGCATAGTTCGGACGTGCAACCTCGGGCAATATTCACGAAACGGAAACTGATGCAGAGATTTATTCAGTTGTGTGGATGCGGAAACGCCTTGGCGATAACCATATTGAGCATTGGTAAAGATTATTGTCTCAAGATGCGATATTTTTTTTTTAAACTACATGCTTCCGCATATTACTGCACATACTAAGCAAATATATACGATCGTATTTATATTATACAATATATTGCACCTTCATAATTAAACACCGTCATTAAATCACCATTTATAAATCAGAGCGACATTTGATATCTTCAATATTTAAGGGAATTTATCTGTTTCTTTCCACTCTTCTAAAAAATTTTTTTATCACACCTACTTTTTTAACATCAATATGGAATATATAATTTACAGTAAATTCCTCAGAACATTGCGTTTATCAAATAAAGGATGTGTGCTACTCCCGCGGACAATATAAACTAAAATACCCGATACATTTTTTTTTTTGTGGTTACGGTTTTTACAAGCTCTGTTATTTTTCAATTTTTCAAATAGTCCGAAGTATGGGGCTCAACTTCGCATTCAATTTCTAGTTCCAACCAGAGCGCCCCCCCCAAAAAAAAACAACAAAAAAACAAAAAAACTGGCAGGATGCTTCAAATAAACACGAAGAATTTTTTCACCCCACATTGTCTGCAATTAGTACATTCACCGCTGTGTGAAATTGACTACCAAAACCGGATTACGACCATTGTGTAGGATGGCAACTGACTTGAAGCATAGACATTAACGATATCAACAATGTAATAAAAGTAGTTTTGTACATCTCTTACAAACGGCTACCCATACGCCGCTGCACGATGAACGTGCTCCAAACAGCCCTTTAAAAATGGCGGCGCAGCACTAACCTGATTTATCAAGATGCCTCGAAAGTTTTACAGCACTCCCTCCTGCCAAGTGTTTAAGGGTTTTCATAATAACGGTAGTTAAACGCAAAGTTTGGGTTTGACCTGACCTCCTCGCGTGACCATGGAACGTTTCAGAATGCTGTCTCCCGGATATTTTTAACGTTGCCACAACTGCCAGGCACTGACCGCACATGCAGTGTTTAATGAGCGCTTATACAGTTGGCATCGGAAAGTTGCGGTAACGGTAACGGAATTCTAAGATATGTTTTACCGCTTAGTGATTACCCTCGCTATTTTCTACTATTCAGTAGACAATCGCGACTTGTATTTGCCTCGCAAAATTGTATTCATCTTCTTTCACATGTTTTTGTAGATTTTAAATATTTTTGCTGTAAACACGAACTGACAGTGCACCGCACAAAAGGCTTCATAGCTGTTTGTGGACACTAAGGAAAAATAAAGCATGATTAATATATTATTATTATAATTCATTTTAGGTCATCTATCGCCCATGGTCCACTTTAGCGTCAAAATTATCTTCTGAGTGCGAAGAGCACTTCGGTCTGCTGTTTCCCCGATGATGAATGCAATGATGCTGTGAGCGTTATAAAATATTTGCCACTGATCACCAACGAATGAAAGCGCTGCCTTTCCCCTACTCCGAGCGTTCCTTGCGAGTCACACCGGGTCTGTCATGTCTGGAAGGCAATGACATTCGCCTGTGGCGTTGCGAAGAAGCTGGTGGCTGGTCTAGGGGTCGACGAAGGACATCGTTTTTTTGAAACTTCGGAACTTAGTCGATTGAAGTTGACATCTAAATGGTCCTCTTGGTGACTAATGTTGCTGATAATTAATCTTAGTACCATCGGTGAGACACGCTTACAGCTCGTGGGCAGTTTTTAAAGAAGGCTTCTGCGCATTGCGCATATCGTCTCATAAAACGGGTCGCTAAAATCCGCCAATAGGGGCTCTGTTATTTCAATATTGGCGAGCGGTTTTAGCTTCTGCGCTTAGAAAATTTATATGTAATAAATGTTCTAATGAGTTAGAAGAGAAAAGGAAAGAAAGATGGAGAAAAAGAGGGAGAGAGGAATAGAAATAATTGACGTTCAGTGAAGTTTCTGAATATAAATGTGTGCTGGTTTTGTGAGGGTGTTGTCTTTGTGCGAATTGTTTTTCAGTTTCTTATGAAGAAACATACTAATAGGAAGCGTAAACTGTGTATTTTGTATTTGTAGATGTCAAACCGTGCACATGCTAAATATACGCTCGAATCCACCAAACCAATTTTGTTTCCCAAATTTAGCTTAGAAAACGTTGGAATGCACGTAATCAGAGCAATAGTCATCAAACGCAAAAAAACTGATAAGAAGAGGGTCACGCCACGCTCCATACAAATGAAGAGAACTTTATGTTTACAGGCAATTGATAACAGGCTATTAGGCATTTCTCCAGATTGCTCAGGATTTCAGGTGATTACGCTTCAGTGGCCAAACGCAATTTCCGGGAGGCATTACAAGTGGTTTGTTGTAGGTTTGACGGTTGTTAGTGGTTACTTAAAAAATTAGATAATGCTTGGATTCATCAAAGGGGGGGGGGGGGGGGGGGGAGGGGGTGGAGGTTCCGAAAGAAAGCATTGAATATATAGTCTGGGTCAGACAAATATTTATTCGACACCCAACGAATTTTCAAGCCTGGCTACGTTTGGCTGGCAACCCGACCAATTAAATAATTTCGTAAAAACTTGACAAATTCTTTTTTACATGTTGCCCCTTCCTAGAAAATACCTTTTTTAATTTTAAAACCTCAAGAAGAAAAATTACTGAAGTAAAGGATGTAAATTTGAAAAAAAAAGTGTTACATTTCACAATGAAAAAGAAAAATAGTAGCGTGTTTGTATAGCCTGTATTTACGAAGATCAAATATATGATGACGGCGTGTAAAAAACTTTTTTTGCACTCAAAGTGAAATAAAAATAAAAGAGCATACAATTTTGAAAGCAAGGGTTGCATTCTATAGCAAGCTATGAGGCGAATTTGAGGTGACAATCCACGAGTGGTGTGTATGGCTGGCTTCGATCCGGTCCTGGAGAAGTGCTGAGCTGTGGCGTCTTCTTCAAGTATATTGTCAAACAAACACACTGTATTTCCAGGTCAAGCTTTTGTCCCCTGGTGATGGACACCGCTAATCTAGAGTACATTTAGAATGAATATGATCTTATCATGGAGAAAGAGGTCGTTTGCTTCCAGATATGCGTTGCCAAAGCGCAGCTTTCTTTTGTAACTTAGTGCAACCCACTCGTCTTGCCTGATGTCCCAAGCTTCAGGCCAGAGTATCAAAGAATCGTAGAACTGCTTTTGGTTGACCATGTAAAAATACATTCCGGTTGGTGGTTGCTGGCCCCGATAAGGCCCTTCAAACATAACGCTGAAGAGGTAGCCTGAAGCGTCGTAATCCAGGCGCATGCGGACTGCACTTCCATTGACCAAGACTTGAGCGAAAGGAGTCTTGGCTAGGAAGGTAAGACTTCTTGGAGTAGCCCTTATTCTTTGAGCAACATCATCGAAGACAAAAATGTGCTTCCATGAGCCGTTGGACAAGAAGATTCCGTCGATCCTGAAGAACGGGATCGTTGCTTCCATGGCCTCTACCTCTTCGCGGCGGGCACGGTCTTCTACGAACGTAGTCAACATGTTGTTAGTGTTTCTTGCTACTTGGTTACCACGTTGAACAGAGGTCATCAGGTTACTCGTCAAGCCCTCGGTCAACTTAAGGGCCTTAGTGCATTGTTCCATGGACTCCAGCAGAAGGTTCGTGTTGTCCTCGACAGCGCACTTGAGGACGTTCGTCAGGGCTATGGCGCTTGCCGCAGTCACAGTGCTGTGGCCTTCAGCCGTATCCCTTTCTTGGCAAGCAGAGGAATCAGCACCGACTTCAAGGTAGGGACATCGGTTTGCGATGTGATCTAACATCTCCATGCGGAGGACAGGAAGCTTGCACGAGATGCAGGTGACTTTGTGGAAGTTGCAGTCCTTGAGGTAATGGTCTTCAAGACTGCATAGCGGCCCCGAGTAGCCGCAGCCGTTATGAGCATTGAGGCAGCGAACTGGATTGTTGTTGGCGTCGCGTTCGGTAAATACAAAGGTCTGAACGTTGTCCAGGTCAATGTCCTTCTGGTGGAAAGGACACCGCGGGTGTCCTTGGTCCAGTACTCGGTACACGTAGCATTCCTTGCAGAAGGTGTGCTCGCAGTCTGCGAGCACGGTCGACCTTGACGCCACCCCACAGAGGCTGCAAATCATGACCTTTGGCAGTGGCTTCTGGAACTCGAGCGATTTCCAGTCAAGAAAGCTCGAAAAGCCGGTGAGAATTTTGGCCTGTACCATGGCGTAGCTTGAGGTTAGCAGTCCGCAACCACTCTAGCGTTTGAACCCTGCATTTAGGCGTAAAGATGCAATAAGTATAGATAATGCTTAGCCAAGTGCGAGGTACAGGGCTACCTTTCTAAGATTCTTCGCGGATAAAAATATCACTGCAATTCATGCAAGACAGCGAGCGCATGACGTAACTCAGGTTATGTTGTATACTAAGACGAGGCAAGTTTTATTATGTTTATCTTTCAGGCGTATCTTATATGTACTCACGAGATTATTTAATTAAATATTTTAAATACTCTCACAAGATGTAAAATAACACAATTAACACAAATGCTTTTGCTACTGAGTGTTTGTATTCGCGCACATCTCTGATAGAATTGTACAACTGTTCTTAGCATTGACCGAACCGACTCCGACGGATATTTTGAAAGAAAAGTGCTCGAAGGAACACAATGCCTCTGTTTTACGACACGTCTTGATATGAGAGAGTTAGAAGTGATAGGGAGGTAAATGGTCTCTTGGATGATATGCACAATTCGCTTCCTATTACTTGCTCTCTAGTACGTCTCTGCGGTAAAAAATTGATTACGAACGACTGTTTGCAAAAAGCTCGATGACAGAATGAGTCAGTGACAAAATACCTGAATGACTTGAGTCTACAAGCAATAGTCTTGTCCTGTATACGTCTACAAGACTTGAGTATACAATCAATAGCCATGATTGAAAAACGCTGAAACATGCTGAGTCGTAATGGTATCGCGAACGACTATTAAACACAGTGTTTTAACATATCCCTAATGCTTCCTGAGTTTCCATACTCGACGATTGAATGTTTGCGTTCGATCAAAGGGATGACGCAATCTTCGGCTTGTTTACGCGACTAAAAGCTTCGCGCCGCCAATGACGTACAAAAGTTTTCCACCTTGCAGCAAAAGTTTTACATATTAAGACAACTGTTGCGCTTTCTCAGATCGTACATTATTTCAGTGCAATATATTTTTTTTTCATGCATTCTTTTAGCTACCTATAAAGTATTTCATGAAGTAAAACTTTATCGCGCATTTGATTGGAGTTGTTACGTTTTTTTTAATTTTGTTTTGTAGAATAGTTACATTATATACACTTTTAGGAGGCCAATTATTCTAAACATTTTCAGATTTCCAAGTGTCCAGGAGCTCTCTCCAGTTCTCTTTTAACTGATTTTCGCTCAGTGATTGCCTCAGAGAGGTTATTCAGAATTAAAACGAAGATCTGTATATCATACCTTACTTTACAATAAGGAGTGCTCAAAAGGCAGTAATAATCATTCCTTACCGTGACGGAAAAGCAGCCAGGCGAGCAAGCGCTGTGTTGTCAGAGACGTGTTCACTTGGAAAGTGCGGGCGCATTTGAACTGATAACGCAACTGCGTAGTGTCCTGTTGCTATCGCGCTGATAGGGTCTTAGGACAGCGCTCTTTCAACTCCAGTCTGGACCAGCCGCACGACTTCCTGTTTTTTTATTGTGGATAGAATGCAGTCGTCGCACTTATAAACGCGATATTTTGAGTGGCTAGAACGCGCTGCTTTCGAATTTAAAGAAGCCACTGGTTGTATCTCACTGGGCTCGAAATTTACTTACTGTGTATTGCTGACGGTGTATTACATAGGTGTTAACTTTGATTGATTGTCTTTAGGACAGCTAAAGGAGCAAAGATTCTGAGGCATATGTTTTAATGAAGGGCCTAACTGGTCGATCTGCTTTGAATTACGAAAAGCTATATAATGCATATATAAATTCACAAACTACTACCAGCATGATTAAAATGTTCTCTTATTTTTTATGGTATTTTAGAATGTCATATGACATATTAGTGTGGGGTACAAAAACCAAGATGACAACAAAACAATAGTACTTTATAAATGATACTTCGAATGTTTGATCGTTTTCAGGGGAACCCGCGGGACCTACGCACAGACACACTTTTTGAAAAAACACACTACGTCCAAGGCTAACACAATGTATCACTCTTGCTCTAGCTGATATACAAGGTAAAACTGCCCCTAAGCCCATAAAGTGTTAGCTCCCATCGAACACATGTGTAAAAAGACCCGGAATACAGAAGAAACGAGAACCGACTGCGGCAAGAAACAATTCAAATGCCAACATTTTTTTGTTAAATAAAATTTAAGAACATATCAAATTCCAATGTTCCTCTCCCATTTTTAAGAAAAGACCAAAGAGTTCCTGGTGGCTAGTGATATTGTTTTTCAATAAAAAAATGTGAATATTAGAGTGATAAGTTAAAAATTACATCTTCCTTGTTAGCTGTGTTTAGTATTGCTTTAAACAGATCTGATGATGTAAAAAAATATTTGATAATGTGATTGAATTTTGCACTAATGTTGACTATGTCCTGTTCCAGCCCTGATCTTTAAGGGGAGGCGTGGGCGTGGTAAAGCTGTAACAGTAGTTTCTCCCTACCCCCTGGTCTCCCTTTTTGATGAAAATGAATAAATAAATAAATATATAAAAACAACCCTTTGTTCTATTCTTTCTTTTAAAAACAAAGTGCCTCCGTCCAAAGTGTGCTTAGTGCTAGTGCCACTGCTTCAACGAATTAAATTTTTGTATTGGTGAAGAATGTACACGTTTCAGCTACACTGAAACCTTATTCGTTCAACATCTTTATAGCGTTGATTACAAACCGGTTTCAGCCAACCGAACGTTTTTCTACGCCAAAATTAAAGATACATGCTGTCTTTCGCTAGCGTGGCCGCGACATGGGTGTAGATATCCGAAACCATATCCCATTTGAGAACGATGTGTTTTACCTGTAAAACTGCAATCTTAGAAGTAAAAAGGTTTCTCCTAAATGTAGAGAGTTTAAAACGGGCGATAAAATATTTGAGGATACCGCAAACCGGAGGTGTTAGGATTTATAGATGCCGTAATCTCGTGCGTTTTCCGTGTTTTACGTTGCGAACTATATATAATTAGTTTTTTAGCTGTCAGCATCTGTAATTTTAAATGCAATAGTATCTCTGGGGACAGCACACTATGAGATTGAGTGCGTCCGTCTGTTGTGGCTCAATAGCTAAATTTAATCGGAAAACATGTATTTTGTTGTATTCTTTAAAAATTTAAACAGCAATTCAATTTACCCCGGCATAACATTGCCGCACGCGCGGCTGAGCAAGCAGCGCCCGGTCATGGTATTCTAGAAGATTCGCGATTATTCTTACGCGGGGCGTAACTTTTATCATTTCGCCCAAGTTTCTTGTTCTCGAAAGTGCCTGTTCATTCTCACCCCGAACGCTCGATGCTCGAACCTTCTGGACCCAATTTTCGCGATGCCGACGCACACTAGATAAGGAGCTGCCCGCGACCTTCTCAAGTCAGTCTCGCTCTCGCTTCCTGTTATGCCGCCGAATCGCCGCCCGCTTTTCTGCTGTCTCGAAGTTCGTTCTTTATTTTGTTTGGCACAAGTTCGCCGATTAAACCTATCTTTTCAGTTTTTAATTTATCGTCTCTTCGCCTTAATCCGTGACAGTATAAGTAGCGGGTTCCGTTTCCCCGCCAAATATAGTCGGAAAACTTAAATTAATGTATAATTATACGCCAATTTAATTTGGCTGCTTTATCTCGCGGGTAGCGTTGCCCCGGTAAATTTAGCGGGAAAACGTGAATTGGTGTATAACTATGCACCCATTCTATTTCTCCTCTGTAAGAACTGCGGGTACTGTTTTCCCGCTAAGTTTTGTAGGGAAGAAATAAATTGGTGTATAAAGTTACAGAACTTTTAGCTCAGAATGTAGTGGGAAGTGGTTTCCAGCTAAATATCGCGAAAACGTACAGATAACTACCATTTCCATGGAGGAAGAATTGTCGCTAAAACTGCAGCGCGCAGAAGCAGACCGAAAGTGCCGAGCTCGTTGGACCTCCGAAGAGGTGCGAAAATCCCAAATTCAAAAAAGAAAATCCAAAAAAGAAAATCCAAATGCAGCCAGAGAGCAAGCGTAGCTCCTTCACGCTTTCATGTCTTACGAGGGCAATGGAAGAACGAGGGCAATGGAGAGTTCTTCCATTGCCCTCTTACGAGGGCAAAGGAAGAACTCTCATAAATGGACAAACAACATGCATACCGAAGCCAATGGGAGTGCGGCATTAAAGGGGCCCTGCAATGACTATTTTACTGGTTTTTAATTTGCACCGAACCTAAGTGCACTGAACGTAGTAACTTAATGAAACTTTTCTTTTCGCAAAAGTCGCTTTATTTTAAAAGGTATAGGCAAATTAGAATTACAAAAACAAGCAAAAAATAACCTCCTTCATGACGTCGTAGGTCCTGGCTTGAGTGGCCGTGAACTAGAGGAGGGATAGTGAGCTAATCGAGCGCTCACGGCTGCCGCACTCCGTGTCGACGGCTCAAGAGGGCGCCACTAAAGCGTGTGTTGGATAGGCTGTATGAAGCGGGCGGCCAGGGCGGCTCGCATTGCATTTGCTGCGCGATTAAAGACTATTTCGGCATAACACTTCATTGGCCATACACGACAGCAAACACGGGGTAAAGATCACTACAGAACGGGAGCCACTTCGCGCTGCCATACCGCCAAATGGTCTTTCTACGCTCCGGGACCTTTCTACGCTCGCCGTTCGTCGGCGCCTCATCCCACTAGCCCTTTCTAATATGCGCCGCTTTTTCCGCCGCTTGGTGGCAGGTATGTCGACGGGTCATTTCTTGTTTCCGTACTTTATAAACTGCATTTGTTTCTTTTATGATCTAAAATACTGAACAAAAACTACTCTCATTCATAATTGAAACGGTTCGCGACACTTATATTTTGTATCTCGACTAAAAAAAAAGCTTTTAGCGGTTCTGACCAGTAGTAAGCCCAGGACCAAAAACGTCACATTTTGCGCGCTTTCAGTACCGCGGGTCGCCCTCGTCGGTGGAGGAGGTTTCCGCGTCGTCCAGTTAAAATATGACGCACTGATATTTAGTTACTCTCTCCATGCCCGCTGGCTTGCCCGAACCCCAAGAGACGTGGAAACCGCAAAAAAGGTAGACGCTTAAATATGATTGCAGGGCCCCTTTAAAGGGACACTGACAGCCCCCAAATTTTTTTTTTTTTAATTTTTTTGTGAGGAGGTTTATTAAGGTGTCGGAATACTACCCAATTAATATTTTGCTACAGAGTCACGTATTTTTTTAATAAAGCCAAAAAACGCAACTGCGCGAAACCGAAACCGAAACGGAGAGGTGGAGAGGATAGCGTGAGTGGCGGAAGTCACGTAACTACACCTGACCGTGCGGGTTTTTTTTTCCTCTCTCCGCACGTAGCAGACGAAATGCGTTCGTTCGCCGTGGGATTCCTTTGCAGTTATGTTTGCTCGCTCACTGTTCTGTACTTCAAGATGAAATGTTTTGTACATTTAAGTGTTGGCAATTAGTAGTGAGTGCCCGAGTGCCGTGGTGAATTCCTGTGATCAGCTGCGAAAAGAATACTCCCAAGATGTTGCGTGAAGAGTTGCCTCACATGTCCTGCATCTGAAAGTGGCATTGTGTGGCAGAGTGCACAAGTTTCTGAAAAATCAACGGGTCGGGATCAATGGCTGGCTGCAATTCCTGTAGAACCATCACGCGAAGCTCGGAAAGCGGACGCTATCCGATTCATATGTTCCTTGCATGTTGTGGAAAGTGTTATTACATTGATTTCGCAGGTGTCAAAAATGGAATCCATATACCATTTAGTTCAGCGACGTATCGTCCACAACATTTTTTTTTCTGTGATAATTGTAAAAAAAGAAATGTAAACATCGCAGAATGCTTGACAAAAAAAAAATAAATAAATAAAAGGTACACCCACACCAGGAATTGAACCCGTGCCCTTTGCGTGTGAGGCGGACGTCTTTCCTCTGAGCTACTGAAGTTTTTTTTTTTTTTTTTTCTTTATCTGAGCTACTGAAGGAACTCTATCATGCGTAGTTATGCAGCGGGTAGGCTGTATGTCGGAAGTCTGGCAGCACCACGCATAGGGTACATTCGCACCTCGTAAAGTAACCGTACGCGTGCGTATTCAAGTCGAAGTACACACTTCGCGCTTGACGTTTGAGTGAGCGATGCCTTCAGCCAGGAGAAGGGACGACGGCTCGGCGACGTCTTCGTGCAATCGGCTTGCTGGTCGGGCGTGTCGTACGGGATGAATATCAGTTTTTTTGATCGGTCCGAAATTTCTCTTTCGAAGAAAGACAGAATTCGCCAGTACCGTGAACGACAGTTCTGAAGTAGAGGTCCAACGCCCGTCGTCCGCTGCCATCCGCTAGTGCTAGCCCCACGATACGCGAAACGACGCCATGTTGAGAATTATGCGGTGAACGCACAGAAAGTTTCCGGTTGTCTGTGCTACCTTTTTTTTTTTTTTAATCAACGTATTTGGAGCTTTTTTGAAGCCACAAAAAATGGGTTTCATATTTTTTTCTATTTTTAATATTGACTGTGTGCCTTCAATAACCCACGACTTTGATTAAATTTGGTGGTCGCATCGATACCTTAGAAAACGGCCCGTGACCACGGAAAAGTGAGTGAGCGAGACTCGAACAGGCCAGTTCTTGATCGGCGGTTTTGGGGCGGAAAGAAACCGAATTTCGAGCCGCAAATTCTGTTCTGGGTAGTTGGGCTCTCATATGTCACGTACAACTAAAAACCTCGGCTAGTGGGCTCTCATATGTCACGTACAACTAAAAACCTCGGCGAGCATAAATACCCTGTCAGTGTCCCTTTAACGGATAAGAACACCCGGGGACAAAACCACGTTGTAAGAAGTTCGAACATAATAATGTCATTCAATTGGGGCTCACGCAGCACCGAGAAAATGCTGCCCCGAAGGCCGCGCCACCACGCGGGTGCAGCGTATGACGCACTACCAAGTGAACACGAAGCATTCCGCCATGCAACGCGCTTGGCGCGGTCACTTCAAGGGCAAAACATTAACGTGTGGACCATTGAACAAAATCCGCCGCGAGTGGGGCGGCGGCGCGCGCCATCTAGTGAGAGTCTCCCGAGCCTCCATGTTTCCCGAGACGAGGAAGACGAAGCGAGGGAAAGAAGGGGCCGAAGGAGGGGGAGAGCGTTAACTCAATGCCGCACCGGCCCGCAGTGCGCGAAGCCGCACGGTCTCCTTTCGACGGTGCAGCTGGTGCAGCAACGTGCCTGTGTCGTGCGCCGCACGAAGTCCCAAATGAACGTAGTGCAGCCGCACCGACACGACCATCTGAACGCGACGCGTCCGTCGGCGCAGCGCGGTGAGGTGTGGTGCGCCCCAATTGAATGTGACATAAGCCCTGCCCTGCGTTTCTTAAACTGCAAGCAACTATGTTCATATCACTGACTATACACTTAGCACTGGTGAAGGCGAGCGGGTTGAACAAGAATACATAAAATTGAAAGAATAAAACACGGAGGACAAGCACAGGACAACCACTTTCTTTCACGTGAAGAAAGTGGTTGTCCTGTGCTTGTCCTCCGTGTTTTATTCTTTCAATTTTATGTATTTATACACTTATGGTATATTCGGCTGGTCACTTTCGAGCGCTCCAATTATCCGAGTCGGAGCTACCAGATCCAGGAGCGCCTCCGCATCGGAGCGAGAGAATCGGCGCGCCCAGCAGAACGCTCCTCAACTTTTCAGAGCGGCGAACCTAGCGGATAGAGGGTGGCCTGCGCCACTAGTGGACGGCGCGAGCCGCCCTCTAACGGAACTTTTGCTTCTTGGATTCAAAGGGTTCAGCAGTATTCAGTCATCCATCCATCCGTTAATATTTGAAAAATGGCAGCCGTCAACGCGGACGCTGATAAGGTCATCGCAAGCCAGCCGTGCCAAGCGGAAGTTCCTGCGAAACTATAAAAAAAAGACAACATTACAGCTTGAAAACTCTCGTATTTTTGTTCTTACCGCTTTGTCCGAGTAGGTTCGCACTATAGAAACATAAGCCTTGACCTTGGGAACCGTACAAGGTGCATCAAACAACTCGGCATTCGTAAACACGACCCTCGTCGTCGTCGTCCGAGCTGCTGGTGTTGTCGCTGTCTGCTAGCTTCGCCAGCAGCACTGACAGTGCCACCCCTAACATTAAACGTCTTCGTTTCAACGACATTTCACCTCAATTCGGGGAGCACAACACAACGGTGACGGCGTCGTGACTGACGGCTGTTTTTTGCAGCCCTCTTTCTGCGGAGTAGCCGCGTTGGCCGCGTTCTCGCCGTCCGCTTCCAACACAAAAGCAAAATGGCGGAATGGCTGGAGTCACGTGACCGGTCGGCAGCCAGATCTATCGCGCGCTCCCACTTCCAAGTCAGAGCGCCTCAAACCGCTCCAATTCGGAGGACGGCGAGAGTCGGAGCTTCGAGAGCGCTCCGAAAGAACAAGCCGAATATACTTGGAGCGCCTGGCATCGACCAGCCGAATGCACACCGGCTTTTCAGAGCGCTCCAAGAGGCTGAAAAGCGACCAGCCGAATATACCATTAGTTTCACTCCAAGTCCGGCCGGAGCTGACGCGATAATCCTAGGGAGTCACTCAAGCACACTCTTAAAAAAAGGGGTCTATATCAGACTTGTATCGTAACGCGTTGCAAGTTAGGGATTACTTGAAATTGATTACATTTTACTGTAATTTTGTAACGCTTCAATTACTTCCTTTAAGGAATAACGATCCTTGTAATTGAATTACTTTTTGATGTAATCGATTACAAAATTACCAATAGACCGATCTCACCAAGCGTTCGACGCATGCGCGAGGCAGCCATAACTTTAGTTCACAGGAGGCAATCGGCAGTGCACGAGAATCTTCGTGCCCTGTACGCCCAGAGCTTTAGCGAGGTTGTCGCACGCGCAGAAAGACTAAAGTTCCCTCGATTCATTGCGGCAGCGGTGGCGTAGTCAAACTGGCTGGTGAGATCGGTCTATTACAAAATTTCTCAATTTCTTTTTTTTCTTTTTTTTTTTTTTGGGGGGGGGGGGGGGGTGAGGGGTTAGATGTGCTGGAATCTTTCAGCTCTTTGCGACGGTCAATTGTTTTTCCTTTTCGAAACCACTAAGCACGGGCTCGAGGATCAGTAGGCCACCTCACTTTAAGCTTCGTTTCCTGGGTACATTTTTTTTTTGGTACACCAGAGACTCCGTTCGGGTTTGTAAATTGACCTTATCCAGCCTCTTGTAAAAAATGTATTTAAACTGCACTCTTTTTTCTTTTCTTTTTTTTTTTTTCACGAGAGGTGTGTTGGCGTCGCTCACTCAGCTCTTAGCAAAAACGGTCAAGGCTTTTTTTTTTTTTTTTCCGAAACAACTGAGCACGCGATTCCTAAGATTATGCTACCGTAATAAAAACAAAAGTTTAATGAAAAGTAACGTGGGAAGTAATCGATTTTTTTTTAGAGCAATTTTTCGATTATTTTTGAGGCTGTAATTCTAAATGTAATCGGTTACTTTTTAGAGTGAAGGAATTGTAATTGTAATCGGTTACTCTCTTTCAGTAACGTGTACAAGTCTGGTCTATATCCTCTATAAAAAGAGGAGCGATCTCGTCCCCTATGTGCCTTTACAAGAAGCAACGTTGGTCCCTGCAAACGGGGGAGCAAAGTTAATCCCTCGTCAGCGTAGCATTATGGCTGCTCCGAATCGAGTAAATCGAGCTCAGTAAGGCTTAGCGAGGTCGCCAGGATGATACGGATGTCGTCGTTCTTTACGCGGAACGCTATCGCTATTCAACCGAAAAAAAAGCTAGCATATTTTTCGAACAGGCAAATACCTGTCACCACTGGCAGCCCTCCAGGCCTGGCAAGCAGCTATCGTAATACCCCTGTTACACGGGCACGCTTAACCGCGGTTAACTCAGCTTAAAGGAGCTGTGCAACGATATTCAATGCGGAGGGCAAGTTCGTCTGCTTCTCGCGCAGGGGGTACCGGTGACGTCAGAACGCCGTGCCCTGATTGGATGATCGCGGCCCCCCTATCTGAGCGTCGTCTGCTCCTTTGCAACGTCGTCTGCGTCTGTCTTACCTTTCCTGCGACTTTCGGAAGTGCAGAGGCCAGATTCACAAAACCATGTTACGCCGAAAGAGTGCGTAAGACAAAACGTGAGAACAAATTCGTATTCACGAAACGAAATTATCGTAAGTTTTGCTCAGGTTACGACGGAATCCTACGACGATCAACTCAGCATGGCCGACAGCGTCGCTCAGTTACTTGGTCGCGACGACCAACGGACGTTTATTTTTGTACGTGCTCTTCTCACGCGTCACGACTACAAGCAGCAAGAAAAAAAGTAAAAAGCACTTGAAATAAACTACGACGAACAAGAACGCTGGATCCACAAACACCCGGAAAATGCTCCAACGGCCACGATTCCACTGACCCCGTCCAGGCGAGCTCGGCAGATAGGCCTAGCAGCGGCGCAGCGGTGCTCCGACGGTCCTTGGCCAAGACCGTCTGCCCACGACCGGCTGGCGTGCTGAATGGAATATGCCCGCGCGACCCTTGTGAACCCTTCAATCTCTTCCTCTTGTCATCGCCTCGTTTTCCGAGGCAGCGGCGACTCTCGCCGGTGAAAAAGCGGTGAATCTCCGACAGACGCAGGAAAGGTAAAGCAGCCATCACTTTGACTAGCAGACGTAAAGCAGACGACGTTAACTGCACCAACCCGCCGACGCCGTTTAAGAGTGAGGAGTCTCGCCGCACACGCAAGGAGGGAAAAAGTATTTGGGAGGGAACTTGCGGACACTCTCGCTTCTTAGCACACAAACCTCGGCGCCTCGGGACACCTCGCCAGCGAGTCCCTTGACTTCCCCCCTTGATGCACGTCTGCTAGTTGTTCGACAAAAACAACGTACCGCTCGAGTTATTTCGTCTCCCCTCTCTGAAAGGCGAAGTCAAGCTCGCTCGTAAAGACCTGCACTTCCGAAAGTCGCAGGAAAGGTAAGACAGACGCAGACGACGTTGCGAGCAGACGACGTTGCAAAGGAGCAGACGACGCTCAGATACGGGGGTCGCAATCAGCCAATCAGGGCTCGGCGTTCTGACGTCACCGCTACCTCCTTTCTCATGCGCAGAAGGCGAAAATGAGCCCACTTGCGAGGCGTATTGGAATGTTTTTCACTTTACACCAGCTTACTGGCACTAGTGGGGCTCAAGGATACTCGCACGCAACGCCACTAGCCAAGAAACTCCTTTCTTGCGGTGTAATTTCAAGCCCAAAAGCGAACATTTTCATTCAATCTCTCCTTTGAAAAATCTGATGACGTAACGCGGGGATCGCAGTACACCCATATGACGATATTCGAATGCGGTTCATAGATTGGACCCGAGCAAAGCGTGGGCACTCGATTTGGGCTCGTGATAATTACTGGCTCGAGAAGCATTCGGGTAGTGGCCCGTGTCCAATCGCTGCAACGACGACAATAGCCGAGCCATAACATTGTCAGCGCGTGCCCTCTGCTTTGCCAACCCCAGCACGTGGCTATGATCAACATTGGCGGCATATGATCGGCTCCAGATCGCGTGGCCGCTTGTCCTGGCTGCGAGTTGAGGGGGTGAACGCTGCTCGTTTTTCTTTAATTTTTTTCTGGGACTTCTACTGCGTGGGGTGAATAACGAATGCGTGTTTTATAGATCATTAAGGTCAGGGATCCGTTCTAAGCAGTGTTTGCGCAAAGTACAAAAATTGTTGCATCGCTCCTTTAACTGCAGTTACGCGGCACCACTGATACCGCACTATACTATCGGACAGCTATTTTAGAAGAAGTGAAGAGCGCGCGTGCACTGCTTTGATGGGTGCTCAAGGTGCTCAAGCGCACGTTTGCCCATAGCTTTGACTGCATAGCCGCAGAATGTCCTCCGCAAGTATTGTGCACTAACTGTGGCTTAGCGTAACCGCAGTTAAGTGTGCCCGTGTAACAGGGGTATAAGAAACGTAGTCAACTGTTTCGCACACATCCAAACAAATCTCTGTTTTCGGGTCGAGAGCTGTAGCGAATAAAAACATAGCACGGGCTTTTTACGAACTGTATTTATTACCGAAGCCGGCTTCCCGTGCAGGTGAGGAAATACGTCTCGAACGCAGTCACTCAGTCTACTCGTTTTCAACACTGCAATGTTAAGCGGAAACAACCGAAGCGCGGACACTGCGCGCACGTCGCGTCTCACATATTTGCAATTCCACGCTGCACATTTCCCTCGTTAGCATCGCATGTCGGAGAGGAGGTAAACTTTCACATACTCCAGGTAATGGTGTTTATTTAAACCGTAACAGAACGGCGCAGCGAGATGGACGCTGCGTCGTAGGTTGAGAGAGTCTGTGGAGGCCCCTGGTAACAGCCGTCTCCGTGTACGAAACTTGATCCGTGCGAGCGGGCATCGGTTGGCGGTTGGACTTCGCACGAGAGTTCTTATACGCGTAGTCGCGGTATATAGCTGAGCGCGCCGCCGGATACTAGCAATATATATCAGTTTCCCCCTTCTTGGTTAAAACTCAAGAGACACAGTCTTGCAAATGTGCTGGTTGCTTGATCCTGCGACTGAATCTAGTCCTTGAATCGGAGGTTGTTGGAGCGTCCGCGGTGTTGTTGTCCGTGGTGATCTCTTCTCCGCGTGGTTCCGGTTGTCCCAAAGCTGGGGGCTCGTTGGCGGTCTCGGCGTTCGTCTCGGCGTTTGTGTAGCTCATGAAGGGAGATATTTCCTCTTCCATGTCCGGAGCTCCTCTGTTTTCTTGTCGATGTCTAATATGGTCCACGTGTCGACACTGAAATCTTCCGTCATTCGACCTTGTCTGGAATGATCGAATTCCCATCGGCTTCACGATTACCGCTGGCAGCCAGGTCGGACTTCCGCTGAAATTCCTTACAAAGACTTGTTGTCCGATAGAATAATCTGCCGTTACTCCATCGCTGGGAACTGCTCAGTCTTCGTTCGTAGATCCTAGCTTCATGAGATCGAAGGGTGTGGCTATTCGTCAGCCGAACATTGCTTCCGCGGGTGTTTTTCCCGTGGAAGATGAGACCGTCGTGTGCTGTCGGAACAAGAGCCTGGCGATTCTGCACTGAACTGTTCCTTCCGTAAACTTCAAGAGGGCTTTCTTCGTTTCGCCCACCATTCGTTCTGCTTGCCCGTATAGTTGCCGGATGATATATGGTGCACTAGTGTGGTGCATGATGCCGTTTTTTGTCGAAAACTCGTTAATTTCGCTTGATACGAGATTCGGCGCGTTGTCAGAGAAAAGTATTCTCGGTACGCCAAAAGTCGCAAAAACGGAGCGTAGACCGCCAATGACGTGTGTGGACGTCGTGGCACGCATCGGCTTCACTTCCAACCACTTGGAGTAGGCATCGACGATGGTCAAATACGATACCCCATCGATTGGTCCTGCGAAATCGATGTGGATTGTCTCCCAGGGTCGGGTGGCAGGTGACCAGTCAGGTGTCGGTGCTGCTGTTTTTGCCCGATGATGTTGCTGGCAGGTCTCGCACACAGCTGCGGTGTCCTCAATGTCGGCCTTTAGCCTGGCCACCAAAAAAGACTTCGGGCAGTGCTCTTCATCGCCACAATGCCTGGAGGATTTGCGTGCAGCATCTTCAGAGCTTGTTCGCTCGCTGCTCGTGGTATGATAACACGTGCTCCCCAAGTTACGCAGCCATTTTGTGTTGCCAACTCAAGTTCCCGACGCTTGTACGGCGTGAACTCGTCACCTGTCCACTTGGACGTTGTGCCATCTTGCAGTCCCTTGAACACTTGCGACAACACCGGGTAATCTCGAGTGAGACTTACTATCTGCTGAGCAGTGAGGGGTGGACTCTCCATGGCTTCCAGCAAGAGTATATCACCTTGTGGCGCCGGTTCGTCCTTTGTGTCTGGCAGAGGTAGACGGCTGAGCGCGTCTGCGTTCTGGTGATTTTTGCCTTGCCGATAGCGCAAGTCGTAGTCGTAGCAACCTAGCATGAGGCACCATCGCGTCATGCGCGGTGAGAGCATGAGTGGAAACTGGCGTCCTTGGCTCATTATCCCCAAGAGCGGTTTGTGGTTCGTGTAGACGGTCATTGCCGACCGGCGACGTACTGGTGAAAATGCTTCATGCCAAGTACAACTGCCAGTCCTTCTTTGTCGAGCTGAGCATAGTTGCGTTCGCTTTTGCCCAACGTTCGCGAAGCGTAGGCGATTGGTGCTTCGAAACCGTCATCGGTGAGCTGAGACAGAACCGCTCCAACGCCGTAAGGCGACGCGTTGCAAGACAGGATAAGTTGTTGCCCTTCCTTGAAGTGAGCCAAAATTGGTGCTGAGGTTAGGATCTCCTTCAGAATTGGGGTTGTGTGGATATTTATACAGGTTAGGTATATCTATACCTAACCTAACCTAACCTAACCTAACCTAACCTAACCTAACCTAGCCTAGCCTAGCCTAACCTTCAGTTTCTGGAAGGCCATTGCGTTCTTCGCTGCCCCAGCGCCACTGGGCGTCTTTGTCGAGGAGTCGATGCAGCTGTTCGGCAACGGATCCACGGTTCTGCAAAAATCAACTGTAGAAGCTCAGGATACCCAGGAAAGCCTGTAGCTCCTCTTTGTTAGTGGGTTCGGGCGCTTCGGCGATTGCCTTTAGCTTCCCCTTGGTTGGGCTCACACCCTTGGCATCCACGTGGTAGCCAAGAAACTCCATGGACGGAACACCGAACTTGCATTGCTCTTTGCATACGCGCAGTCCTGCCTCATTGAGCCTTTGCAGAACGGCGTCCAAGCGTTGCAGGTGCTCTTCTTCGGTTGTCCCTGGGACCATGATGTCATCGAGGTACGCGCCGGTACCTTCGAGTCCTGTTAGCGAGGTATCCATGAACTGCTGAAAGAGCAGCGGCGCCACCGAAACTCCGAAAGGGTTTCGCTTTACGCGGTAGAGTCCCTTTGTGTTGGTCACGGTCAGTAATTCTGCCATCTCGTCGTCAACGTGTAGTTGTTGATAGGCTTGTTGAAGATCTATCTTGGAGAAGATCTTGCCGCCTTGAGCGATTGACAACAATTATGATGCCATGGGCAACGGATATGCGTTGGACTTGGGCGCAGGATTTACCGTGCACAACCGCAGGCAGCCGTTCTTCTTCCGAACAATGACCAAAAAGTAGTTGCCCAGGACGACGACTTCACTGGTTCCAAAATTTTCTGAGCTTGAAGTTTGTCCAGCTCCTCATGTACCGCTGTTCGTAGAGCGAGGGGAACTGGTCGACACTTCAAGAATTTTGGTGTTGCCTCTTGGTTGAAATCAATGGGCAGTGGGATGCCGATGTGTCCATCGAGGGTTCCTTTGAACACCTTGTCATGCTTTGCGATAATATTGCCGCGAGCGCAGCTGACTAAGCAGGCAGCCCGCTCGTGGCCTAACGGTTATCGCGCGTGCCTTCCACGCAGAAAGCCAGAGTTCGATTCCTGGCTGCGGGTACGAATTTTTGTTGACTCTAATGTAATGTTCTGGTAAATTCGAGAACTGTGTTGCTGATTCGAGTTTAGAATGTTCTACACGCCGAACCTTCTACGCCGACTGTTCCAGAAGCCCACGCGTGTACAAAAGGGGCTCCGCGTGGCCATCCGGAGTCAGTTTTCGCCTCAGCGTTCGATCTTGCTGCTTCGCCGCCTTCGACGCCCGCGACGCTCTGTTGTTATCTTTCTTTTTCCTTTGATATTTGGGCACAAGTTCGCCCCATTAAACGTTTCAGTTTTCTCAGTTATTCCTTTGTTTCGGCACCTCGTCATTCGTGACATTTTGGTGGAGGTGCGGGGTACCGCATGCCCCTGCAGCGTACCCCTCAGAGGGCCCGCAGTGCAAGTCCGACGCCAAGCCCACGAAGAACTAACGAAGGCACTACCGAGATCCGGTTCAGTCGTCGCACCCAATGCCTACACCCGGAATTCGGACTTCTGCCACCCAGGACCAAG
This sequence comes from Ixodes persulcatus, assembly GCA_013358835.2. Lineage (NCBI taxonomy): Eukaryota > Metazoa > Arthropoda > Arachnida > Ixodida > Ixodidae > Ixodes > Ixodes persulcatus. The sequence goes on from JABSTQ010009767.1 coordinate 433,644, forward strand.
CAGCCAACGAGGCCGACAATGGACGACCAGCAATCGCAGACCCCGACCGCCCCCGCCGTCATCTACCTGCCCGTTGCCCAGCGAAGCCCGACGACCTTCCATGGCGAAACCCACGAAGACGTGGAGTACTGGCTTCTGCACTACGAACGTGTAGCACGCCATAATGGATGGACCACTGAGCAGCGCCTCCAAAACCTTAACTTCTCCTTGGAAGGTACCACGAGGCAGTGGTTCGAGAACCACGAGGCGTCGCTTACGTCGTGGGACACCTGCATCGCCGGCCTGAAGGAGACATTCACGAACCAGACACGACGACAGCGAGCGGAAGACCTCCTGCAAGTACGAACTCAAGGGCCCGACGAAACGGTCACCACCTTCGTTGAAGACGTCCTCCGCCTGAGCAGCCGCGCCGACCCTCAGTCCACCGAGGAGAAGAAGCTGCGCGTCCTAATGAGAGGAGTGAGGAGTGACATCTTCGGTGGCCTTGTTCGCAACCCACCAACTACTGTCGATGAATTCGTTGCCGAGGCAACTAACATCGAGAGGGCCCTGTCAATCCAAGCCAGCCACTACAACCGACTCGCCGGCACGCCTGCTGCTTCGACGCTGACATCTTCCCGATTCGACGAGGGCGGCACCAGCGCTGACAATCTTAATGCAATTGTCCGCGACATCGTCCGGGAAGAGCTCAGGAAGCTGCTGCCTGCTGCCAACCAGCCGGCTTCACTGTCGATAGCCGAAGTGGTACGCGAAGAAGTTCACCGGGCAATTCAACCGGAGGCTCCTGCCAGCGTAGCAGCACCCGAGGAGCCCACCCTGACCTACGCCGCAGTGGCCCGACGGCCACCGCCTCCCCCTCAAGCCTATGCCGCGCCGCCCCGACGTCAGTCTCCTGCGCAGCAGCACGACCGCCGCCACGACGTCCAGGTCCAGTACGCCTGCCAGGAGCCCCACGCACCCCGGAAGACTGACGTGTGGCGAACGCCCGACCGACGCCCTCTGTGTTTCCACTGCGGGGAAGCAAATCACACTTACCGCCAATGCCCATACCGACGACTCGGGCTGCGCAGATTCTATCCAAACGACCCGCGCCCCCGTTATGGTGAACGCCCTCGGGAGATCGACGAGTACCTGCGACGACCTTAGTCCCCCGAGCCTGCGTCTCGCCGAGAGTTCCGGTCGCCGTCGCCACGACGTCCAGCTTCGCCGATGCACCGATCCCGACGTGAAAGCCAGTCACCCCTCGCTCCTCGCCGGGGAAACTTGGCGCGGCAACCCCTGGAGGTGGAGTTGCCGAAGACGACCGACGCAAAGATCCTCCACGAACGTCGGAGGGCCCCCACTCGAACGCTACCAGAGACCGAAATGACGCCCCTGCAACGGTATCCAATAACCTAAACGTCGACATCGACGGCCACGACGCGTCAGCACTCGTGGACACCGGAGCAGACTACTCAGTCTTGAGTGGGAGGCTCTCCCGCCGCCTTCGAAAAGTCACGACGCCGTGGGATGGACCTCAAATACGAACCGCCGGAGGGCACCTCATCACACCGGTCGGGAGATGCACTGCTCGCGTCGAGATCCACGGTGAGACGTGCCCTGTCAAGTTCGTCGTTCTGCAAGACTGTTCGAGGAATGTTATCCTCGGAATGGACTTTCTCTGCGAGTATGGCGCCGCCATCGACCTCAGAGCAAACCGGCTGATGCTACGAAAACCTGCTCCACTACCGGAGGAACCCAAAGCGACGTCATCCGCGGTACGAGTCCTCGCAAACCACGTGAACCTACCCCCGCGGTCAAGTGTTTTCGTACCAGTCCGGGTCGATGAGACTTTCTGCGGCGACGTTTTGCTCGAAGGAAGCCTCCAGTTGCTTCTAGGAAGAGGGATCGGCATCGCAAGAGGCGTCGTGGAGCTCCAAGACGGACACACTGTCGCACTCGTAACGAACTTCCGACAATGGGCTCAGCACCTTACGAAAGGCACCGCCGTGGGTCACGCCGAGGAACTCCCGGACTCAGCCGCAATCGCCGGAATATCAGAAGACCTTTCTTCGTGGCCACCCAAGACAACGCCGCCTTTGCAGTTTGACATCGACCCAACCCTGCCTACCCCACAACGACGACAACTCAGTGACCTTCTCGCCAAGTTCAATGAGTGGTTCTCCACGTCGTCAAAGGTGCGCCAAACGACCGTTGCGAAACACCGAATTGTCACTGAAGACAACGCGCTTCCTGTTCATCGGTCGCCGTGCCGTGTCTCTGTGAAAGAGAGAGAAGTCATCCAGAAGCAGGTCCAAGAAATGCTCGATGACGACATTGTCCAACCCTCAAGCAGTCCGTGGGCTTCACCGGTAGTCCTGGTGAAAAAGAAAGACGGGACTTTTCGGTTCTGCGTGGACTATCGCCGACTGAACGCCGTCACAAAAAAGGACGTCTACCCGCTGCCACGCATCGACGACACCATGGACCGGCTGCGCCATGCCCGATACTTTTCGTCAATGGACCTGAAGAGTGGATACTGCCAGATCGAGGTCGACGAACGAGATCGTGAAAAGACTGCCTTCGTCACGCCGGACGGGCTGTACGAATTTAAAGTGATGCCCTTCGGACTATGCACAGCACCGACGACATTCCAGCGTGTAATGGACACCGTTCTTTCCGGCTTGAAATGGCAAAGTTGTCTCGTCTATCTCGACGACGTCGTGGTATTCGCCAGCGACTTCGACGAGCCCCTGAGACGTTTGCGAGCCGTGCTACAGGCTATCCAGAATGCCGGACTGACACTGAAGCCGTCAAAATGTCGGTTCGCTTACAGCGAGCTCAAATTCCTTGGCCATGTCGTGAGTGTTCAAGGTGTAAGTCCTGACCCTGCAAAGACATCCGCTGTCACCGAATTTCCGAGGCCATCAGACAAGAAAGCCGTACGAAGATTTCTTGGGCTGTGCGCATACTACAGACGTTCGTTCGAGATTTTGCCAAGATCTAAGATTTCTGCACCGCTCACGCATCTGACGAAGGACGACGTGAACTTCCAGTGGGGGGAGGAGCAAGAACAAGCGTTCAACGAACTGAAGGAAAGACTCCAGTCGCCCCCTATCCTAGGGCACTTCGATCCATCAGAGGAAACGGAAGTCCACACAGACGCCAGCAACGCCGGGCTAGATGCGGTGCTCGCCCAAAGACAAGACGGAGCAGAGATGGTGATCGCTTACGCAAGCCGGGCACTGTCCAAGGCAGAGAAAAATCACTCAACAACCGACAAGGAATGTCTCGCTGTCGTCTGGGCGCTAACCAAGTTCCGCCCGTACCTGTACGGGATCCCGTTCCGCGTTGTCACGGACCACCACGCTCTCTGTTGGCTCGCCTGCCTCAAGGACCCGTCAGGACGCCTCGCTCGCTGGAGCCTTCGACTGCAAGAATTCGACGTGACCATTATGCACAAGTCTGGCCGCAAGCATAATGACGCCGATTGTTTGTCTAGGGCCCCAGTCGAATCTCCCTCCCGACAGCACCGACGACGACGATGACGCCCGTTTTTTTGGAGCAATTACAGACACCGACATGGGAGCACTTCAACGAGACGACCCCGAACTTCGCGCCGTGATCGACCACGTCGAAGGTCAAGGAAGTTCAGTTCCGCGAGTCTTGGCCCGAGACTTGCAAAGCACCGTTCTGCGGCGAGGCGTGCACTTCAAGAAGAACGTCGGAACGAGCAACCCTGCGTGGCTGCTGGTTGTTCCGGCCAGCCTGCGAGAAGAAATCGTTCAAGCATGCCATCACGACCCGACGGCTGGACACCTTGGCTACAGCAGGACGCTCGCCCGGATTCGTGACAAGTACTACTGGCCGAGACTCCCGAAAACAGTCCACTTGTACACACGGTCGTGCCATGAGTGCCAACGACGTAAGAGGCCTCCGACGAAGCCAGCAGGACTCTTGCAGCCGATATCTGCCCCGACTACGCCCTTCCAGCAGGTCGGAATGGATTTGCTCGGGCCGTTCCCAACATCGACGCAAGGGAACCGGTGGATCATCGTCGCGACCGATTATCTTACACGATACGCCGAGACGAAAGCCCTTCCATCGGGAACAGCGGTGGAAGTCGCCAAGTTTTTCGTCGAGTCCATTCTCCTTCGACACGGCGCACCTGAAGTGCTGATCACAGATCGAGGGTCATCTTTCCTGGCACAGCTGACTCAAGAGGTACTTCGTCTCAGTCACACCAGCCATCGACGAACCACCGCTTATCACCCGCAGACCAACGGGCTAACAGAGCGGCTCAATAAGACCTTCGCCGACATGATCTCCATGTACGTCGACGTGGAGCATAAGACGTGGGACGAGGTGTTGCCGTACGTTACATTTGCGTACAACACAGCGGTACAAGAAACCACAGGAATGACGCCGTTCCAACTGGTGCATGGCCGGACGGTTACGACAATGCTGGACGCCATGCTTCCTCACGTGCCAACTGACGATGGCAACGACGACGCTCAACTGATCTCTCAACGCGCAGAGGAAGCTCGTCAACTGGCAAGAATCAAGATTCAAAACCAACAGCGAGTCGACGCACGCCGGTATAACCTTCGTCGCAGGGACGTCCATTTCCAACCCGGGGACCGGGTATGGGTGTGGACACCGATTCGGCGCCGCGGTCTCAGCGAGAAGCTTCTCAAGCGCTATTTCGGACCGTACAAAATCATCCGACGCCTCGGCGATCTGAACTACGAAGTTTTACCCGACGGAACGCGCCAATCTGCAAGACGCCAGCCACGACCCGAGGTGGTGCACGTCGTCCGGCTCAAGCCGTATTACGAACGATAGAACTTTGGACTCTCGTCAAAGAGTGAACTGGAAACTGTGAAGTGTGGCTCGCAACTCTGCTATCTTTTTGTGTATTTGTTTGTTTTTTTTCCCTTTGTGGTGCATCGGGACGATGCATTTTTTTTAAAGGGGGGAATAATGCCGCGAGCGCAGCTAACTAAGTAGGCAGCGCGCTCGTGGCCTAACGGTTATCGCGCGTGCCTTCCACGCAGAAAGCCCAGGGTTCGATCGCTGGCAGCGCCGCGCCTTTTATTTATTCTTCCAATTTAGATTTCTGGTAATTTCGAGAACCGTGTTGCTCGTTCTAGGTTAGAATGTTCTGCGCGCCGAATGTTCCAGAAGCCCACGCGTGCACAAAAGGGGCTCCGCGTAACCATCCAGACTCAGTCTCGCCCCAGCGTTCGACTCTGCTCTACGCCGACTTCGACGCCCGCGACGCTCTGTTATTATTTTCTGTACCCTTTCATTTTTGGCACAAGTTCGCCACATTAAACGTTTCTTTCTTCCTGTTTATTCATTGTTCTTCTAATCACCACCTGTGACAATATGTTTATCCGATAAGGAGTGTTGTTTTTTGGATATACAGTGACAGCGCATAACAGTGGCTGGCTAAGGAGCACATGGCGTCCATGACATGTATTTTATATTTTTTTATGACGTTATAGTATTTATACTTGATTATAGCACGAATAAACTTTAGTTGTAAGTCAGCGCCTTGTTCGTGTACCTTCTTGTTCTTGTGCGTGTCCTTGCGCTGTTTTAATTTTTAATCATGAAGCGGTATACCACGCGAGCATACACCACAACAGTACGCGCAAAAAAAAAAAAAAAAAACGGTCGGTGAAGACGCAGCTTTTTTCGAAGCCCGGTCCCTCGTTTAGCCTGGAACTTTTTCTCGACGTGGTGGAAAGCCGTCGTGTGCTTTAGGATAAGCGGCACGAGTACCTTATGGTGCGCGCGCATATCAGCCACCAAACGACAAGCCTATAGCCGTGCGCTGCATGGTTGCCGAGGGAGGTCCTCATCCACCAGCGTCTTCTGCGCTTTTGTCTCTGTTTTTGTTGTACAGTGCAGATCATCACCGATGTGAGTAGCAGCTCCTCATAATCCTCGCCGTTTTCCATCGTAACCGAGCGCAGATCTGACGGCAAACGCGCGCCAACCTGGAACGAACCTCTAAGGGTGGCTACAAAGGCACCATCCGTCAACGAGCCAGTTGGGGCGCGTCACCGCCTCTCACACAATGACGCCTACCCACCTGTTCAGACAGGTTGGTTACCTTCTCAATGTTCGGTGTTTTTTTAGTAGCGATCCCTGCTTGTTTACGGTGTCGTGCCCCAACGACGAAGTGCGCTCTTGCTTGAGGCGGCTGCGCCGTTGTAGTATTGTTTTTTACCACATTGCATCTCTCTCACAACTGCTTTTGAAAATGTCGGGGTGCGTCGAATCGAACCCCGGTCCCCTCACCGATAGCCAGCACATAGCTAGCATTCTAGCCGTTGTTCAACGGATTGAGGCATGTCAAAGTAGCATGATGGCCAAAATCACTACTCTAGAAAGTGAACAAAAAGATTACGAATGTGTCAGTGGGCCAACTTTCCGCAAGACTATCCGCTGTCGAGGAAGAGTTGACTGCCGCCTTTCCGAACAGTATGTCTATTCAGCTGGACCTTCTTGGATCCCATTAATCTAGAACGGTCACATCGGGAGGGTAGATTTCAGGAAGGCAAAAACAGACCAATTATTGTCAAGTTTTCTCGTTCCAAGGACAAAGAAAGCTCGTTGGCTTGCGGAGTAAAGTTAAAAGGTACTGTTTTTGCTATCCTAGAGGACTTCTCTGCTTCGGCACAACAAGTCGGCGCCAAGATAGGGCAGTCACAAGCTGTCGAAAATCGATACTCCTAAACTAATGCACGCAGTCGTGCATTTCTCCGAGTGGCCGCTGCGGGAGAAATGGCGGTGTTGCGATCGCAATTAGTTCGGTTCTCGAGTACGGATCGGAGCCACTTTTTTAAAGCAGGTTCTTTGGCCGTTTCCCACTGACTTCTTCTAGTAACGTTAGTCTCTGCGCACCCCGTAGCTTACCCCTGCAGACTGACTAGCTTCTCTATTCATACTAGGTATTCCATGTAGACCTTGTATGAGTTCTTTGCAGACCCTATATGGCTTCCCTGAGCACCCCGTAGGGAAGCGTTGATTTTCTACGGGTTCTCAGCGGACACCCTCTAGACACCATATAGATGCTGCGTAAAAACCCTTAGAGTCTGTATGGACTTTATAGGGTGTCTTACTATAGAGAGGGTATAGGACGACGTTACATCGTCAATAGAATAGGACGTCCATAGAACGTCCGTTGGCCAATATTCTATAGGGCAGCCATAAACGACCTCACGAAGGCAACAGCAGCCGTTGGCTGCCTATAGATGCCTGATATTCTGCCTATGGACGCTGCTTTATAGAACGTCCTAGGAGAGTTTATACATATATGTATAGACACTCCTAGGACGTTCTACAGACCACCTGACTATGACCCACGTTTTGCTGCCCATCTGTCCTCCGGTTTGGTCGATATTAAAACTCGCTTTCCCAAAACTGTTCTTCTGCTGTTTGGTGATTTCATTTACCCCCAGATTGACTGGGCCAGTTTATCATCCGAAGTATCTCGCGCATCTGCAGATTTTCTTGATATGTGCCTCACGCTTAATCTGACGCAGGTTGTAAACAAGCCCACGTTCGTCAAACATTCTTGATCTAATCTTAACTACATCTTCAGATCTCGTGAAGTCAATCAACCTCTCTGAAGGTTTCAGCGATCACAGGATCCTGCACGTTCTTCTTTCTTTGCCGGTTGTTGTGAAAAGTGAGATTCTTAAAACTATTCACGATTAGAATAAAGCAAACTACGAACCAATCAAAATGAATTAGCAGCTTTCCATGACACCTTTGTACGCGAGTTTTCACGAAGATCTGGCGAAAAAAATTGGGTTCTTTTCAAAAATAAGTTTGTTGACTTGGTGCAAACAAATGTGCACCCTATTCGAATTTGCGCTGACTTACCCAACCCATGGCATAATAAAGCTTTAAGGTAACAATAAATTAAAAAAAAAAAAGTTTTGCAAAGGCAAAGCGAATTAACATATCATGTGCTTCGGCCTCTTATGAAGCTGCATTTAGAAACTACACACAAAACCTTAGATCATCGAAATCAAAATTTTTTTTATGAAGACTTACCGACAATCTTGCGCCATAATCCGACTCAATTTTGGAAGCTTATGCAAGCCAAAACCACTCCCAGGACCATAAATCTGAACGACCACAACGGTGAACCAGTCAGGTAGAGTGACTGCGCTGGTCTTAAATGACTACTTTTCTTCCATATTTACAAAGGAACCCCTATCTAATATTCCAACCCAACGTCAAGAGTGTTATGACCTTGTGCTACCAATTACTATTAACGCACCCGGAATAATTAAACTTATTGAGAAACTTGAACTTCCATCCTCATCAGGCCCTGGCAATATCAACGCAAAAATTCTTAAAAATGCAGCTATTTCCAGCGAACTTCTTAATCTCATCTTCAACCAGTCACTCTCCGAAAGCTGTCTACCTTCTGATTGGATGATCGGCAGGGTTGTCCCAATCTTCAAGCAGAAAATTCGGTCTTCAGGGTCACCCTCCATCATTTGTTTGTTGGAAACATAAACATTATTATTATTATTATATCACTTTCTGACCGATGGTCAGTGCATTATTTTTACAAGTAGCCTTATACGTTAAGAGCTCATGAATTCGGCATCGACGAGAGAGCTACAAAATGCAGATTAGAAATTGCAGCGTGCCTTGATCTCGATCCAACAATCCGGGGTTCAATTTAGTTGAAATAAATATCACGAACTAGGTTTTGTTCCAAGCCTGGGGCCGAACAGCCTGAGGTAGTTCAAAATATGTGTCCTTTTGAAGTGACGTGTCGGCTCGGAATTAAAAGAAAAAGTTAGAATGTTGGCAGGTAGGCTTTGTGGGCTCAGCGGCAAGCCGATTGTCGACTGAAAGCTATCCGGCTATAGTAGAAAGCAAATTTACCTAGCACCACATCGGTCGTTCTGCCAATATTCCAAACTGTAAATATATGTACGTGCTTTTTTCCGTCATATTTCAAGCACTGTTGAGCCCTTCCCCGAGAGCCCAATCGCTCTCGGGAAGGGGACAACAATTGCATTGCAGACGACAGTTACCTTGGTCACTATAGTTTGTATTCACCTGACGCCATATTTGAGGTGACTGCTCGCAGGGCATGGTCGGGAGGAGTCCTTATTTATGGTCTCCCAAAGAACACAATCTTATGGTGTGCAATGTGCGTGTTGGAAGCGTTCTGGAAGCCTGCCGTCATCACGTCCTCAGCAGCAGCGAGCTCAGTTATACCCACCGGTGTATACCACCTATTATACTTATTCTCACCTCAGCATGAAAAATATTGGGTTGTTGGTATGCTTATACAGCCTGAACTTAGTCTGCCTCAGCGGGCGACTTGTCTCTTAGGTATAATTGAGTAGTTTAACCAGTGCGGTACAACCGCTAGCCTGGGGTCTTTAACGTGCACCACGCAGTAGTGATACACGACAGCACGCCGGTACGATGCTCATCCAGATCAAAACGGGCAGGGGTGGGGATTGAACCCAGATCCCTGGGTTCTGCAGCTGGAGCTTTCGCTCCACGTGCTCCAAGCTTCTGTGCGCTAGCCAACGTTACTTAAACAGCTCAGTTGGGAAACTGCCATAGAGCTTGCTTTGAAAAAGTGGCTTCGATTCGTACTCGAGAACCGAACTCATGGTGATCGCGACGCCGCCATTTCTCTCGCAGCGGCCACACTGGGAACTGCACGTCTCACGTATCGGTTCAGGTCGCGCCTCACGACCTGACCCGAAGCGATACGTGCAGACGTGCACAGGGGCGGATTTAGAGGGGGGGTCCGGATGTCCTGACCCCCCTCTTGATTTCTGCATGTGTAAAATTTAGGGCGTGAAACGTGGGAGAGGGGCAGGGGGTTCTTAAACATCTGGTACGCTGACCAACACCTGACCCTCCCCTCAGGAAGTTCCTGCATCCGCCCCTGGACGTGCAGTTCCCAGTGTGGCCGCTGCGGGAGAAATGGCAGCGTCGCGATCGCCATGAGTTCGGTTCTCGAGTACGAATCGAAGCGCCCAGTTGTAACGCAATCTTATCTTTACTTCCCATAAATGCCCATCCCCTATTCCCTTCCTACTGTCGAGCCCATTGTGCTGTATTAGCCCCGTGCGCGACCGAAAGCGTCGCTGTGGTCGGCCTTCCACGATTGGCCGAACGCTGACTATGACGTCGGAAAGGGGATTTTCATCGACGGAAATAAGAGGAATGAAAGAACTTTAATTTTGACGGTGTTGGCAGTGTTCCTTTAAGAGCGCAATGATTTCAAGCTTCCACCATGCTAATAACAAACACCATCTAACTTGTTGTTTGCAAGGTAATGACGTCACAAAGGGGAACCACAGGAGGGCGCCACCAAAACTTCTCGCCGCTAATAGTTAGGCGGACAGATGAGCCTAGCTCCTGTACGCACTGCGCTCAATAAAGTTGTGTTACCTACCTACCTTGTTCAGGTCGAGTCGCGCAAGCGCCGGTGGCGCCATCTCGCAGTGCCAATTCGTAGTAGCATTATAAATGAACTTTCGTGTTTTGACTAGTCACTAAAAGATGGCGCTATTATCGTATTTTGTTTAAAGGGGCTATGCAACAATTTTTTTACTTTGCGCAAATACCGCTTAGAACGGATCCCTGACGTTAATGACCTATGAAACACGTCTTCGTTTTTCACCCGACGCATTAGAAGTCCCAGAAAAAAATTAAAAAACAACGAGCAGCGTTCACGCCCTCAACTCGCAGCCAGAACAAGCGGCCACGTGATCTGGAGCCGATTATATGCCGCCAATGTTGATCATAGCCACGCGCTGGGGTTGGCAAAGCACAGGACACGCGCTGAGTTCCAGACATTGTTATGGCTCGGCTATTGTCGTCGTTGCAGCGATTGGACACGGGCCACTACTCGAATGCTTCTCGAGCTATCAATTATCACGAGCCTAAATCGAGTGCCCACGCAATGCTCGGGTCCAATCTATGAACCGCATTCAAATATCGTCATACGGGTGTACTGCGATCCCCGCGTTACGTCATCGAATTTTGCAAGGGAGAGATTGAATGAAAATGATCGCTTTTGTCCTTGAAATTACACCGCAACAAAGGAGTTTCTTGGCCAGTGGCATTGCATGCGAGTATCCTTGAGTCCCACTAGTGCCAGTAAGCTCGTGTAAAGTGAAAAACATTCCAATTGAATATCGTTGCACAGCTCCTTTAAAGCCCTTTTATCCTGGGAAAATCCTGGGATTCATTGTTGTGGAAATGCTCAAGACACGTGCCGCGCGCCACTTCTGGGAAGAACATAGCACCTGAAATTTAGCTCAGTGCTGCGCTGTGCCGCCATAATCTTCCCTAGTGCCACTAAATAAGCTACGCTTCAGAGTAACGACATTTGGCCATATTGTGTCTTAAAATCATGGTTGCCAGTTATCTGAAGCTTCATCTGAAATCACAGGAAACGCTTTTCCGTCCTCTGAAAATGTTTAAACAGTTCGCGACAAAGCAAAGCAATATTACGTGAGCTTCCTAACACCGAATCTAATTCTGAGGAAGTCGCACTTTTGAATGCGTGACGATCGGCAGTTGCGTCTGCTTTATACAAGCACCAAAAGGGCGGCGCCCACAACAATGTGGGGGAACGGAGTGCCGATACTCTAAGCGCAGCTTATTTAGTGGCTCTAATCTTCCCAAAAGCTGCACTTTGCGCGTGCCTCATGCATCGACGCACCTTGCGCAACGTTTGAAACATGAAGGGGCTTTAACTTAGTTTGGTCTCGGTGGACGCGAGTGGTCCGGGTTTCAGGGGTGAGTTTCCCAACTGAGTGTTTTAGTAACGTTGGCGCAAGCCAGCTCGGCCACCGATCCTCTTAGAACGAACAAACTGCGAAGGCTGTGCAAGCGCGAGCGGCTAGCCTTGACTGCCCTGACTGGAGCCATAGGCTCCTCTATACTCCCAAAGCCTGGCATTTCGACGACGGAGCCATAGAGTGCCCGGTCGCAGATTTGAAACGCGAGGATCTGGCAGCACAGAGCATCAAAGAGCCATATCTTGGGGAACCTGGACGTCAGCGCACTGCTTTTGCAGCGGCAAAACCCAAAACACACTTGTTCGCTCGGGAGAAGTGTGTTTCCGCGTCTCGCCGCAGAGGGGCGCCAGTCACGTGGCTCTCCTCTCATTTGTTGTCTGCCACTTTACTTTTTCCATTTCGGCGGCCGTTTCTCGTGGCGATCTGCCAGGCTTCGTCAGATATAAAAGGCTATGCTGGAGCACTCGCAGACTGCAGCGACTTTCTGCTGCCCTGTCGACTGCAGCGCCGCGATTGTTGTCCACAAGCGCATGCCTCACAAGTTCCCATTGTCGAGTCGCGCTGGTTCAAACACTACCCCGTATTCTAGTACACTGTAGTAGAGTCGCGAGATGTTTTCGTGGCGCACTCCTATGGTTGCATCTCGTGACGTCATTACCTCGCGAAGAACAAGTTCGATGGTGTTTGTAATTAGCGTGGTGGAAGCTTGAAACAATTGCGCTCTTCAAGCTACACAGCGAACACCGTCAAAATTAAAGTTGTAACATTCCTCTTATTTACGTCGATGATAAATTCTTTGCTGACGTCACAGTCAGCGTTCGGCGAATCGTGGCAGGCCGACCACAGAGATGCTTTCGATCGCACACGTCGCCGATAGGAGCTAGTTTTCAGACCAGCGTTCCAACATGACTATCTGCAGTCGATCGATTGCACCATATAATCGCAGTCTTAATAAACTCCTTATTGTAAAGCAGAATGCCAACCTGTGACTGTACACATAATCTCGTCTCGGTGTTACAACACTGGTAAGCGAAACACACGTAGACACTAACGACGATACCAGTGCTATGGCGATGTTGGTGACTCACAATCGGTAGCAGGAAACAGATCCAAACGGAGCGCAGAAGGCGCGCTGGCACTCGGCAAAAAAACCTGCCTGTCTTGGACGCAAAGTTGCAGAGACGGCCATTTTAGCTTCTGCTGCCACTGCTTGGGAACTTCGCTGTTTCTAACGGCTTCTCTCGCTCGTTTTGGGAAAATTAGCTCTAAAAGTGTCAGTGCAACAGGGCTGCTCCGCGTGTTTAAACTGGGAGACTGATTTGGAGGCAGCCTTCGTTGCCCTCGACGCTGCAGACAGCTCAACGGCGTGAAGCGTGTGCAACGTGCCCAAAAAACGAAACCGAAAGAAGATGAGGCGTGAGGGAGGGACGTTTCCTCGCGTAGGAATGTTGGCGAGGAGATCGAACTACAGAGGGCGCTGCGTTCACCAAAACAAATACCGCCTGCGTGGAAAACAACTCCGGCGTTCCAGTGTGCTGCCGTTGGCTGCCTTGTTGTTGCCGCGTTCCCTGCAGGTTTGTTAGAATGTAGTACGCTCTTGTTGCGTACAGCAGTGCTCAGCGCATGCTTTAGAGCCTGGAATCAGTTTTTATCGCTTTCCTGCCGAAAAAAATACTCAAATCGCAGTGAATAAGTAAGAGTAGGAAAGAAGTTGACTGCGCACGACGTGGTGTGTGGTCGTCACTTTTCAAGCGATGCCTTCCAAGCAAACTACGCTAATGAACGAGGCATGTACGCGCGTGAATCACACTTGCATCGACATCCGTTTAAACCGCACATTGTAACATTGTATTTTATAGGTAGTAGATATTCTGCCGGCAACCAACACCACAAACGAAGCAAAAAAAAAAAAAAATGCCGGTAGTTGTTTTTATTGGGTTTCGTGTAAAAGGAATAGTCAAAATGGGAACTTCTCTTCGTATGAGTAGCTCAGTGGAAAGGTGTCCGTTTCACGTGCCGTGGGTCCCAGGTTCAAATCAGAGTAGGCGAACATGTTTTTTTTATGAAACATTTGACGATTCATTTTTTTTTTTTTAGAATAATCATTGCCATCCGAAACTCCCTGCAAACATTTTTTCCCGAGTGGTTGTGCCGGCTGCTGGCAAAATATTCCCACCCTATTTCATAACAGTGAAAAAAAAGGAGGTTCTTGATACGCAACGCCGTTCCGTCGGAGAATCTTCCGAAGGGATCACACGACCGGGTCGTGAGGCTTCGGAAGCCACCGAGAGGTACTGCTATTATTTGATCACTCTTTTATTCTAGGCTAGCTTTTACACTGGAACATATTAGGTAGCAGTATCAGTTCGATATTGTGATATTTACGCAATTGCGTGAATAATTTCGCGATTCCTATAATTTCGATTGACCAATGCAAATGTGTGTATGACTAAGGCCTCGTTGTGCAGAACTCATTAGGGAGTTTTCGTAGACCGTGTTTCCCCCTCCGCTAAGCTCTCCTCAATGAAGCAGCCGCTACAGCGCCGGTGCGCCGATGGCCTTGACTGTAGAGTTCCGGCTAGCGTAGCTGGTTGCGGAGAGCGTTGCGGGACAGCGGAAGCGATCTACGAAAACTCCCTATTGATATTTCATCGTGAACCGTGCATCTTTGATTAACCGATAAATTAAACTGAAAAAGACAACTTGTAACTTAAATGCCAATATGCATTCTAATTAGCCACATTCTACATTATAATGTTCACCAGTGTGTTCTGTATTTTGGCATTTCAAGACAAACGTAATGTAATAACTATTTTGGTTGATGTTTTTGTGAAATTTTCTCCGGGGCGACGCTGCGCTCGATTACATGATCACATTTCAGCACGTCCTCACCTTCAACGAGGCACCTTTTGCTCTCGCCGATGTGGCTGATGATCGTTCCTAGGGACAGGGACACTGAAAAGCAATTCGTGTGTTTCGTGAATATGGTTTCTCCAACCTAGGAAGCGCACAAACATCGCCACACCGCGTCAATCACGCACGACATGGCGCGCGCAGCCGGAGCGACGCGGCCGATCGCGAGCGCCTACACGTGGGTTGGTTTTTGCTTCCAACGAGAATGGGGCGACATTTAAAGCAAGGTGAGACAAGCAGGGACTATGCTAACCCTGCGCAGATGCTTTTCGAGCAAATAAATATTATCCACATACCTTTCACGAGCCTCAAGCCCTCGTCCTCCTTGGCTGAACGAATACTAGCGGCGGGATTGTTATCCCCGCAGAATAGTTCCGACGGCGGCCGCTAGCCAGCGCCACCGTTCGATCTCCTCCCCGATAGAAAAGAAACGAAACATGTTCCCCCCTTCTTCTCGTGTTTGCTTGGGGGCGCGTCAGTAGAGGGGAGGAAAATGCGCCATTGCTACCTTTACTTCCTTTTTTTTCCCTCAGAGCGCAGCGCCAGAAATGCATTGTCGCGGCGATTGTCGTCGTTGTGAGTTTGTTATCAACAACGAAACCAATCACACACACTAGGTGCAGCCCCATCCCTGCGTTTGTTTTGGTGCGTGATTGGTTTTAGTTGGTGATAGCGAACTCGCAAAGACTGCGAGCGCCGTGACGATGAACTTTTGGAGCTGCGTGATTGGCTCTATCGGATCGTAGCATCGGCTTCGGTCTGACTTGAGGTGAAACAGAATATAGACCAACTCAACTCACTGACGCCACGCCACTGCGGTGGCGCTGCCGTCGGTACTGCGCATGCGCAGACGCTTCACTCCTCCCAAATTTGGTTTCTGCGCACCCGCGGTTCCTTCACCTGGTGTGGGCGAAAGCTAACTTGTTTGTAAACAGCCCGTCTGCTTATACATTGACACAATGTTTAGAAACGAGTCCGCTTTGCCCACACCAGCTCTGGGCACTGCGCGTGCGCAGAAACCAAATTTGGGAGGAGTGAAGCGTCTGCGCGTGCGCAGTACCGACAGCAGCGCCACCGGAGCGAAGTGACGTCAGAGACGCATGTGGGCGCATAGAGACTGCAAAATTATTAGAAAAACAAAAACAAAGTAAAAAACAGAACAAAGCTGAATTCTGCTGGTTGTTCTTACATAACAAATGGACTGTAATCTATGGAGGGAGGTTGGAGAATGACTTAAAGGCCAACGAGCAGACACAAAATCCTGCAAGGCAGAGGATCCTCCTTACCCTGGGGGAGGAGGAAATAGGCAACGGTGGACAAGGCCGAAGGGTGGAGAGGAGTAAGCGGGGGACAGGTGGAAGGCGCGAACTTGTCGTCGGTCTTTAAACAAAAAAAATATTTTAAGAATAAAAAGAGAAAAAATTTGGGACGTATTATTTTAAAGAAAATATATAGCAAGAAAGAAAGTGAAGGCAATTAGTATGATATCGCTTTCTGTTTCTTTTTGTCTAATATACTGACCCTATATTTTGCCTTATCTCGTTACTAAGAAATCAGGAAGGCTTAACAATAAATTCAACTTCTCTTTTTATTTAAAACAGGATTGAAACAAGTTTTTTTTAAATATATATTTCCACAAACTGAACGCACCAAATAGCCGAACCACAGAAGTTGATTGCAGTGATTTAGCTGCGATTTTGTCTATTATCGAATCCCTTCGACCCAAGAGGAAAACTGTTAACCAGACAAATCACGATGCTTTAAGACTCGGAACTGGCCGGAAGAACTTGAAAACTTTACGTCTTTCCTGTACCAGCGAACAAAGTCTGGGGTAGCAGAGAATGTGTTGAGTGTTGCTTCGCGGTGATGTTGCGCAGTGAAACTTGGTGCGCATTTTGTGCCTCGACAGATTAAACATCGTCATAAGTGAACCTCGTTTCACATTAAGTCTTGACGAGGCCGACCCTACGAGCTATTGGGACCAATCAGCGACACGTTTGGATGTGAAAGCCAAACGCAGGACACCGACGTTCCGCGTTGTAACGCGTTCGACGAGTGCAGTGGAGACAAAGGCTGCTATGGCTTTAGGTGTACGTAAAGTCACGAGATCCTGGTGAAGTAGCGCCACTGCCTTCCCTGCCTGCTAGCCGTACACAAACAGAAAAAAAACCTCACAAGGTGATTGGCTGATCGGTCTCCGTTGTCAAGGCAGTCGCCATTTCGACCCCTTTATATCTTCGAAGCTTCGAGAGGGTCGTTCTGAACCAGTCGCACCAAGGTCGGAGCATCATCTTACTGAAGGCGTTCTTCGCCAATATAAACTTCTATTGTACTGAATATACAACCAACTTATCAGTCATGGCCATCTCCACGGATTTCTTACAACGATAATGTTCTTCTTGCGTATTGGCGGGCATACAAATTATTTTTAAGCACCAACACCGCATGTGGTGGCGCTACGCAGATGAACGCTTGTTTCGCCGGTGTGTGGATGGCAAAATCTCGGTATACAAGAAACGTCTCCATAAAGCTACCTGTCAGCAGCGAATTTAGGTTAGCTCACCAGGTGTGGAGAGGTCAAGGAGAAATTTCTTATCTTGTGAGGCTAAGTGGCGACCTGTCGGGGAGCTTGGCGCTACTTTCCCAGGATTCAGTGACTTAAGGTCTACCCACTCCTAATTAGGACCTCAGCTCGGCGTCCTGACGTCCCCGCGCGTTCTTGTCTCCTTTCCTTTACTTTCTCGGCGCAGAGTCACTGACAGAATAAGGACAACCTTACGTTAAGTACTGACGTGTCTTTTGAACGCGTGTGCTTCATCACCCACCTCTTGTCTTCCGACATGCTTTGACTGCGCGCGCGCGCTCGAGGTGCACGAAACGTCAAAGCGTTATTGAAGATAGGAAGCTGGCGCTGAAGTGGCTGGAGTCGGGCACCTGGAGCTCTTGCCTGCCGTTATCACCTTGTCAGTGACTACAGAAGCCTCCCATATAACGCACTCGGCGTGAAAAAAAACAAAAAAACAAAACGAATTCCTCTTTAGGGATTTTTAGAGAGGCGGCCTGTGACAGTGGGGCAACGGGGGTTCCGTGGACAGGGCGGTAGCCACACGTGGAATAGGCCTCCTGCTTTGCCCAGGGGACGCTGCGAAAAGGGGCTCGCTAGGACTTGTTTAGGGTAGTAAAAGCTTGAGCGTCTCGAACTGGCGCACATGCAGAAGCTTGCCTGCTCTGGTGCAGCACGTGAGATCACGAGGAAAATTCAATTAAACAACGAAAATTCGAACCCCGTCGAAGCACGGGTAAAGCTAAGACGCTAAGAACGTGAGCCAAGGGACGTTTTTTCGCTCGTTCGAAAGTAAAGAGAAAATGAATGTAAAGAACGCGTCGACCGGGACTCCAGATGTTCCGATGTCACCACGCAGCTGTAAGAGACGCGTACCCTAGCGGTGGAGGCATGAATCTGGCACTTTTGATCGTCTTGCGGTGTTGAATCTATACTCCGTTTTACCTTATGTTGTACTGCAGAGAAGGCTAGAAGCGCGAGCTCATAGCGTTGGGAGCTGGTCTTAACGCAAGAAAGCTTGTGCCGCCGAGATGTGCCCTAGAGCAATGGTTCTCAAATGGGGGTCCGCGGGCCCTTTGGGTCCGCGAAGGCATTCAGGGGTCCGCGAAGCGCTGCCTCATCAGTCAAGCCCGGCAATAAAAGTTGTTGTTTTTTCAGGTCGAGAAGAGATGTTTCAGTTTTCGGGCGAGTTTTCTCGTGTGTATGTCAAAAACAGAAGTATACTTCACACTAGCCCTTAGTTATATCTATTTATTAAATCAATATTATATTTAACCTTTACCTTTCCCCTCCCTCATCGCGAACGGGGTCCTCCATCATCTCTGCCGATCCACAAGGGGTCCGCGAAACATCGATGGTTGAGAACTGCTGCCCTAGAGCAAGGAGCTCGCGCTTGTAGCCTTTCCTGCGGTACATCATAAGGTGAAACAGAGTATAGCCGATTTCAGACGCCGAAAGGTGGTTTTCCGTTCTGCAGCACTACACAGAAAGATAAAAGCTCAGCGAAGGTGCCATAAGTAGTGCGAGGCCCAGTCAGGTGAGGTTGTACCACCTAAAATCAGGGCGACAGAGTTTCTTTAGAACTTCGGCGTAGGAGGTCTATGGGTCTGAACTAGAAGATAACAACGAAGGCGGCTATCGGAACGATGGGGCTTGGCAAGTGTGTGTGTTCGCGTGATCTATAAAGTTTTATTCAATATTACTTTTAACAACTGGTGACAAGGTCAACACTACGAACCATGTTCTTATAGCGGGCTTGTGGTCGGGTTTAGACAAAGTCTACCGCTAACATCATGCCGAAGTTTGAACCATTCACGAAGAAGATGGTCAATAATGAAAAAAAAAAAAAAAAAGGCTCGAGGTACACCTATAAGCACTTATGAGTTGTGAATGCGAAAACACGCACGCCGCTCTTCCGCTCCTTTCTATTTTTATTTTTTACTTGCGTCGACGGTCGAGCGCGCGCGCTGACATTGGGCGTGGAGCGGTGTAACCGGCGCCTCGCGCACACGTAGCGCCATAGGGTGGCCGTCGTTGAAACTGACGTGCAGCGGCCAATGGGAGCCTCGTAGACGCGCGCCAGCCAATGGGACCGAAGCCGAAATCCATCAACTTTACTCCGCTCCTTTGGGATCGGGGAAACTATAGGTGCCCCTTGGCTAGGCTAGGCGTTTCGCGTGGTCTCTCCAGGTGAAGCCAGCTTGGAGCTGGCTTCACCTGGAAAAAGTATTCAAAGGGGTCATAAAACGATTTTCCTTCTTCTTCCTCCTTAGCTTTAATCCTCAACTCAAATGCGAATTGTGAAATCACGTCGTCGTGACATTCTTCGGCACCGGTGCGTTGACTCCTAGCTTCCACCGTGCTTTTTATGCACACCATAGAAGTTGTCATTCGCCAGTGAAGATAAGTTCCGTCAGGGCACTCATTGGTCACGAACGCGAATCCAAATATTCGTCGACGGATTGATTGTTGACGAGCGCATACGTCCGAGTGACGCAGTTCTCGTGTCCATTGCGTGAGCTTGGCTCGGCTGACGTCAGGTGGGCACCGCTGACGTGCTTTGGGAACCGCGGATGTATCATAGTGAAAAGGCGGAGAGCTTTCGAAGGAAGGAAGGTACAAAATAGTCCGCTAAGTTTTCAAATGTTCGTTCCGAAAAGCTGGCTGTTGACTTTCTACCCTCTTTCTTTTGGCCAGCTAACGATATGCGATTAGTAAAGTCCCAATTTATAATCATTTATCCCTGCCCATATTTTGTTTCATGGCCCCTTTAAGGTTCCGTTTTGCGCGGTTTCAGAGCTGATGACGTCGGCTCACTCCATAAGACAGCTAATATGCTGAGATCTTGGACAGTAGTTCATCGCGGCGAACAGCGTCGCTCAGGACAAACGACGAGCCATGTTTTTGAACAGTTGCGGCAGGCCAACGTACTCATTACTGCGCAGGCTGTTGGCACCCATGAAACCGTCGGAGACCCCTCACGCCAGGAGTCTTCAATTGCTGACGGAGCATTACTCACCACGATCGTCAATGATTGTACAGCGATATTATTTAAATTGCCGCACGCAAGACAACGGAGAACCCGCCAAGGAGTTTGTTGCTGGCCTGCGTCAGTTGGCCGACCGGTGCGAATTCGGGGCGGAGTTGTCGAACAACCTGCGGGACCGCATCGTGCACGGCATCAGGAATGACGTGATGCGACGGCGTTTGCTGGAAGAACCAAACTTGACGTTGGGCAGGGTGGTGGAGCTAATCGCAAGCATGGAAGCCGCCGCCGGATGTACAGAACGGATAACCGGCGAGCAAGCGGTGAACCGCGTGACAACACCGTCGACATCGCCGCAGTCAGTGGAGGAGCGACGCAACTATTTTCGTTGCGGCGGCTAGCATCGAGAGTCAACGTGAAAGTTCGTCAATGGCGTTTGTTCTAAATGCCGGCTACGATGCCATATCTCAAAAATGTGCCAGAACAAGACAAGCAAAGAAAAATGAGCAACTATGTCAAGCATCACTCAGGCGACAAGAAGCAACCGCGAAACTCGAGTCGGAACACGACATATCGTACAGTGCACGTTATGGAAGCTCAAGAAAGTGACGAGTCAGATTCGAGCGTCGTAGGAGCCTTTTGGCTGCTAACACTGAACGAAAACACAGCTCTACGAGGAAACGGGCGAAAAGAGACACGAGAGCTCATAAAGCCGCCGATTTTTGTGGAAGTGACGATACAAGAAAAAGCTTTTCAAAAGACATTGTTGTCGAACTGCCAACCATTTAGTTCCGGGGCTACTTCGGTTCGCTGCAACCGTCGGCAAGGCAACGGTCACCGTGGGGTTTAGTAGGAAGGCCGCGCTACTGCCGCTGTTTGTGCACTCTTAGAAAAAAGGGTATCGGTAGTCTTCCCTAAGGGGAGGAACGGTCTTGTAACCTACGTTTCTTCAGAAACGGAGAAACTTTCGTCCCTGAAGCAGGGGAGCAAAGTTGCTCCGTCGCATGCATCTCATTACGGCGGCCCCGATTCGAGAAAATCGAGCTCAATAAGGCTTAACGAGGAATCTACGTCTCTTGTACGGGACGAGAGGAGCAACAAATAAAAACGTAACACGAGCTTTCCGCAAACTTTGTTTATTTCCGAAGCCAGAATACCCCCGCAGGTACAGAAACTTGCGTTTCAAAACCAGTTACTCAGTCTTCTCGTCGTCAGCATCTGCGATGTTAAACGGAGGCAACCGATACCCAGTTACTTCGCGCACTTTTACGTCTTACCTTTGCTGTTCCTCGAGTCACAATTCCTTCGTCAACCGCACATCACGGAGTAATGTCAAACCAATCCGCGAAACCAAAAACCGCTTTCAAAAGAACAAACTCGAAGCCGCTGTTCATCACGTAGCGTGAAAGAAGGTTAAATCGCTTGCCACCAGATGGCAGGGTCAAGCAGAGTAATTGCAAGTAGCTAGGCTAGGTGGCGCTAGATACCGCCCAATTCATGTTCTACAAAAATATTTTATTTCCTTACGCTAGCAATGCGCTTCGGGATCTTCCGGAACCTCTATTATACACACATGCAGACGTATTTGGCACAACGAGGTAGAGGGGCTTAGAGTGATAAACCGGAAATTCGGAAGTAGCACCCCCCCCCCCCCCCCCCCCCCGGTTGCCGCCATGTTGTGCGCAAAAGTGACCCCTCGTCACGTCAGCTGACAAGAGCAGTGACGTCATCGGTAAGATGGCAGCGCTCAGAGCTGGCGGATGCGAGTTTGTTCGGTGCGCGGTAGCCGTGATGTGCAGCTGCTTTCCGACGACTTCGGGCTTTTTCGTGCTCGCTGACGCGTGTATAATGTGAAAACATGAAGGAATGAGACTTTATACCCTTTTTGCGCAAGATCGCTCTTGATCATCTAGATATTAACGCCTGTGAGACAGCATCAGCCGTATCGCCGTACCGGTGCTCGGATTCCCGGATGTGTTCGAGGATCGATAGAACTTCAAGTGCTTTCAGCATGAAATTTTCGCATTCTCTTATCATTGTTTGAACGTTGGAATGTCTGAGAATCTACGCGAAATGTATGCGTCGCGTTAGGGCCTAGGGGAAGTTGTGTAACTGCATATTCACAGCCAACTTTTAGCGAGGAAGCTCCTGCGATCTTTACGTTTTGTACTTATCAACTATTTTACGATATAACTTCTAGCATAAAATATTCGCATTTTTCTAGCTTCGTTTGAACGTCTAAGAATCGAAGCGAAAGGTATACGTCGCGTTAGGGCCTAGGGGAAGTTGTTTCAGCCCTGCGTCACAGAATAACCATAGAAAATTTTGGCGTGGAAGCTCCTGCAATCTTAAACCTTTTGTGCTGATCGACGACTCTACATTCGATCGCTTTTCTTCGTTTTTTTCGTGAGTGCGAAGTGCAACACTTATTTTCAGCTGCGAGGATGACGTTGTATTGAGCGTGGGGATGAATAAATTGTTGCAGGCCCCTGCTTCAAAGCTATTCGACTTGCTATAAGAACAACCGTTTTTGTGTACGCATAAATTAACTGCACATTTTTTTCTTTCGTAGGATTTATTGCAGCAATACTTGTTTTCATCAAGAGTGCATTGTATTAGTCGGTCAAATTATTTACTTGTTCGAATTACCTGGACAAGATTATTCATATTTGTGTTCATCCCTTGCCCGAAGAGCAGTCTTGTTGAAAAATGTTGACTACCATTCCGTTCGGTCTCTTCAATAGACTTTTTTCGAAAGTGTGGGCTTCCTACACTTCGTGTCACCGTAACTTGGAAAAGGGCGACCGCGACAGCCCCCTCGAGCCAATCAGAGAGACGGAGTGAAGGTGTGTGACAAATCTGGGCAGACGAGCACTCTTATGATATGTTGTCTTGTGCCTCTCTCCAACGTGCATATTGACTCACCGAGGCTGTAGCCTTTGCCGTTTCCCAAATTGTGATGGAACGAATTACAGTAGCTACTACTCTAATTGCCCAAGGCCTTAATACTTTGGGCTTTTGTTCAACAAGAGTGTTATGTCCGCCATCACTGTGAACTCGGCTAAGCGCCTATTGGACTCGAATGCTGCATTAGCGTTCGATGTGAACAGGGGCCCATTCGCGTGCTTTACGCCGAAACAAAAAATGGCGACAGTCGTGTTGCTTGATGGGGTTTTGCAAAGGGTCTATTTTGTCATACGTATAGGAAGTGTCCTGCTATAAAGCAATGCATCAACACATACTATTAAACTAGCTGCTCAGAGGTGTGTTTTTTTTAAATCAACAAGTTACAGCAGTGTGCTTTAATGTTATCATGTGTGTAGTTTTAAGTATCCTCTCTGGATTGCCTACAAAGGCCTCTGGAGGGAATAAATTAATAAATAACATTTTCACATCACTAAAGTTGGTTTTCGGATGTGCCACATGTTCAGGAGACGTGGAACGAGTGCAGCCCAATGCAACCAGTCTGCCAGTCTGGTATGTCCCATTAAATAATATTGAGGGGTCAGAGATGCGAGTGTCCTCAAAAGGTCCAGCACGCACGGTAAACACAATTCTTTGTGTATAGACTGTGAAGGCGTAAATGCGAGCGGAAATATGTTTGTTTGGTTAGTGTATCAAATATGTTTATTTCCACTTGATTACATAATTATTGGTTCTTTGCAAATGGTTCCATAACGAGTTCTTTCTGCAACAGTCTTGTCTCAGGTGTTCAGTCATAGTACCTGTGGTCTTTGTTCTCGGATGACGCCCCTGGCACGTCGGTGTTCACTTTGGTCAAGTGGCAACTTTGACCGATTGATGCAGTCTTGTAATCATACGTCATGTGCGGCCACTGGCATCTGATGCACTGAAGCTGCAGGGCTGGCTTCTAATCCGCACATTTTCCTTGTAGTTTTCTGCATCAATGCAGCAAGCTCGGGCATATATGAATGCTTCGGCGGTGGGGTGTCTCGTTGAATTGGCATTGAATAGTAACGGGTAGCCGGTGGCGGTCGTCGTGACTTTGGGGCATAAGTCGCCCTCAGTTCGTCAGATGGTGCTTCGCTCAAAGAAGTCTCCAGTTGAATTGCCTGTCCAACTTGTTCCGAAACAATCTCGGCAATCAAAGTAAAAGCTGGGCAACTGATGGCAGGAAGTAGCTTCCTGATCTCCTCCCGGAA
The DNA here is from genome assembly GCA_013358835.2 of Ixodes persulcatus. Classification (NCBI taxonomy): domain Eukaryota; kingdom Metazoa; phylum Arthropoda; class Arachnida; order Ixodida; family Ixodidae; genus Ixodes; species Ixodes persulcatus. The sequence continues at coordinate 458,067 of JABSTQ010009767.1, forward strand.
AACGTTGTGGATGATGTTGCGGATGCCTGGGAGGCTGGCGTCGAAGTTACAGCTGGACGACTCCAGTATCGAGACGCAGGGGAGTTGTTGATATTGACTGGCTCGGGCCTGCAGTGTACATTCAATGTTGGAAGCCTCGGTTATATGAACCCTTCGACTGTTGTCGTGGAGTTGCGGACAAAGCTGCCGAAGGTGTTGTCCCTCACATGAGGGACATGGGATTCTTAGCTTCTTGTCTTCTGCAACATCAGGGTTGGCGTGGGTGCTCGATCAGGCCCAAAACATCGTCCACAAAGGCGGTGATGCTCTCGTTGGGGCCGTGTCCTGGACAGAATCAGGAATTCGGCTTTCTCTCGTCAATGTTGGCTGATGAACGTGCACTTCAGCTCGATCTTGCAAACTTTTCACGACATTAAAGGGGTCATGAAACGATTTTCCTACTTCTTCCTCCTTAGCTTTAATCCTCAACTCAAATGCGAATTGTGAAATCACGTGGTCGTGACATTACTTCGGCACCGGTGCGATGGCTCCTAGCTTCCACCGTGCTTTTTATGCACACCATAGAACTTGTCATTCCCCAGTGACGATAAGTTCCGTCAGGGCACTCATTGGTCACGAACGCGAATCCGAATATTCGTCGACGGATTGATTGTTGACGAGCGCATACGTCCGAGTGACGCAGTTCTCGTGTCCAATGCGTGAACTGGGCTCTGCTGACGTCAGTTTGGCGCCGGTGACGCGCTTTTGGAACCGCGGATGTATCATAGTGAAAAGGCGAAGAGCTTTCGAAGGCAAGAAGGTACAAAATAGTCCACTATATTTTCAAATGTTCGTACCGAAAAGCTGGCTTTTGACTTTCTAGCCTCTTTCTTTTGGCCAACTAAACGATATGCGATTAGTAAAGTCCCAATTTAAAATCATTCATCCCAACCCAAAATTCGTTTCATGGGTCCTTTAAGGGGGATTCGTGGTTCTCAAACCAGTGCCTGGCAGTTTCTTCCATGAGAAGTATAGGTTCTGCAGGAGCTGGTTGTCCGGTACCCACTGTGGTGGGTGACACGGTCATAAATTACAATCAAGTTCCCGACGTCTTCATACACCTTGCGTGAAAGGGCATCAGAGTGCGGGTGCGACGGGCATGCAAACGATGGTAGGAGCGGACGCGGTTTGCTGCTACAGGTTTGTCATTGTTGGCTTAGTCAGCTTCGGTTTTTCCGGCAAAAGACCGAATTCCGGTGGTTTTTGCTTGTATAGCAGCGACTGGCTCGGATTTCAGGTTCTTCGTGGTGTATTTCCGAGGTTCGTCCTTGTGGTACTCGCTCGTCTTGCGGTTTTCTGCCGGGCTCGGGATAGGACTTGGTTCCCCTCTCGCCGGGGGTTTAAGACGCGGGATAATCCAGGTACCTAGTAGACTTAAACAGCAAAATAAAGGGTAGCTTTTTTTTTTATTTTGCCTACTATTGTTTTAATGCTAAAATTCCACAATGTAGATATACGTACTTTCCGTCATAATTTCGTACTGTTCAGTCCTTTCCCTAGAGCGCAATCGCTCTCGGGGAGGAGACAACCGACAGTCACATTGGCCACTGTACGATAGGAGCTTACTGTTCAAACCAGCGTTCCAACATGACTATCCGCACGTCGATCGATTGCACCGAATGCCTCAAGTGGTCTTAAACTCTTTAATGTAAAGCGGAATGTGAACCTGCGACACCACACCAGGGTTGGGCAGAAATACTCAAAAATGTATTTGGAAATACAAATACTGGGATACATTAAAATAGTACCTAAAATACTGATACTAAAATGTACCTGTAAAATTGTATCGCGATACGTATCGGAAATACATTTTAATTAGAGGCAAAACGTATTTGGAAATACAAATACAGGAATACATTTTAGGGAGGGCAGAAATACAAATACAGAAATACTAATACTGCAATACATTTTTCCAATTTGTTTGAGACGCCAACTGAGATGAAGCTTGAAAAGGAAGTTTTTGATCCCGAAATTACTTTCCCGTAGGCTTGGCACTTTACATTGAAGGTAGTGGTTTTGGACGACGAGGAGTCTTTAATGGGCTCAAAAAAACGTTCCATTAAGGACTGACCGTGGTCCCTTCCCTGACATCCTTTCTGTCTGACGAGGGATGCAAAAAGACTTCGACCTCTAAATAAATTTTATGTCACCCTAAATCCCATCAAAACGTCACCACGCCCCTGTCCAATAAGGACGCCCCTGTCAACATTGATCACATGACGTCACGGTGGAATGAACTGGTATTCTTTATCTGTAAGTGTGACCTTGAACATGAAACTTTACCACGCTGTTGTCCAAAAGGACAATACGTACTTTCGTTGTAAGTTACTTCGTTGAAGATCGTGCAGGCAGTGTCATTTGGAATTTTTGAGAATAGTGGACCACCTTAAGCATCCTGGAACACATGTCTTATCTTCTGTTACGGTTGAAAAAACGATACGGTGGCATCCCTGTTGGGAAGGTTTTTCCTGCCGACCCTCCGCCACCGACGCATAGGTTGCAGTCCTCAAATTTCGCCTAGCATCATCCAAACAGAGACCTCGTAAATTGCGACCTAATATTGCCGGCACAGGTGCGAGCTCTCCGAGAAACAGCGTGCTCGAGACGAGACGCAGGTGTACGAAGTATAGGTCGGCACAGCGAGGCCACGTCTGGCCTCTTCCTGGGTTTCGGATCACAAGAGCATTTGAATATGTGCTGAGCTTCACTGCGTGAGTCATGCTACTATTTCAAGTCAACCACCACTGTGACTCAGCTTTGCCGGCTCGGTCTACTGTGTACGCTAAGGTAAGAGAGACGGTTAGCAGTGGGCATTAGGTGCCAGCAAACAATGACTCAAGAAATTCCTACCTAAGGACCTGTGGTAGAAGATGCTCTGACTCCACTCCTGGCACGCCACCTGGTTCGAATCCTCGACTACGCAACACTTTTCAGAAGAAAGAAGAGGACGCACAGAAACATAGTTTGGAGAGTCGGATGGAACCTTGGTCAGCATAGTAACAATGCCCCAGCATCTCCTTGGCACTAGTGCCATCAGAAGTAAAAAAAAAAAAAATGCGTTTGGACTTGGATTTTTTTTTTCGGGGGGTGGGGGGGGGGGGGGGGGCATTTCTCAACAAATGTAACGAAATACATTTGATCTTGATTGTCGCGATACAAAGAAACATTCCAAATGTATTTCGTTACAGGAATACAGATACTGGTGGAAAAAAATGCATCGCGATACGGAAATACAGATACTAAATGTATTCCTGAAATACTATCGCAATACATTTGTATCACGATACTGCCCAACCCTGCACCACGCTGCCTCCGATCACGGTCCGACCAGCGGCATCAATGCCCGACAGTTTACGTCATCTCATCTTGTTGTTACACCACTGATACGCGAACACATGGCCACATCGGTGATTATTCCAGTCTTCTGTTCACAACGCACAACACTGCCATCACGATTTTGCTGCTATGTTGCTGACACGCAGAAATACAGAACCACGATGATCGCCGGTTGGCACTCGGCATCGGAAAACAGAATCGAACTCAGCACGGAAGGCACCAAGGTAGCCGGCAGCAAAACCTGCCTGTCTTGGACGCGATTCCTGGGATTTCCATAACGCCGAAAACGTCTACACAGTTCCGCGTGGTTCCGCTACTCGAGTTCCGCGTACGCAAGGGATATAGAAGGGTAGGAGAGGGCATGACGTCGGCCGCGTAGCCTCCACAAGCCATGCTCCCTTGACGCCTCCCCTCTTTCTCATTTTCCTCCTTACTCTCCTCACTTTTCATCTTAAAGACTGACCTACGGAACCATTTTCCGCAAGGTAGGAAAATGCCCCTCGCGCCCCTCCTCTTCTCACCCTCTCCCAAAAGTCCCGTGATGGCAGGGGCTTCTTTCACGAGAAGCCCCTGCCATCACGTGACGTTTGGAAGAGGGTGAGAAGAGGAGGGGCGCGAGGGGCATTTTCCTACCTTGCGGAAAATGGTTCCGTAGGTCAGTCTTTAACATGACCACATCACGTGACCGTAGCTAGCCTTCGTCTAGCCTTCGATCTGATAAAACTTACCGGACGGAGCGCGCGCAAGCCTGCAAAGAATCCTCCTATACTTCGTTTCACTTTATCTGCGAGCGAAGCCAAAGCTAGAAGCGCGAGACCAGCGCTTTTTGCATTTCTCCCCGGCTCGCGCGCTCGAGCAAAGCCTGAACGCATGGAGCTTCCGTGCTCGCGCTTCCAGTTTTGCCTTCGCTCGCACAAAAGGTGAAACGAAGTATAGAATCAACTATCCATCTCGCACGTGACATGTCACGCGCACCAATCGCCAGAGAGATCTGCGGTCACGTTGGGCACAATATTGTTTAAATGTTTTATGACTAGGCTTCACCAATATGGCAACGTGCCCCCTCCTAGTACTTATAACCTCCTTGCGCGTAAGTACGTCCCGCAATCCGAAGACGGCCATCTTACCCTGTGTACGTAGCGCTGCTGGCACTGCTCTGGAACTTCGCTGTTTCTAGCGGCTTCGTTTGCTCGTTTGATAAAATTAGGGGTAAAAACGTCAATGCAACTGAAATGTTCTGTACGTTTGGAGTAGAAGACGGAATTACGGGCGGCCTTTGCTTCCGCTGAAGCTCAATGAACTCAACAACATTTATTAAACAACGTGCGCGACGTGCTCGAAAAACGAAACCGAAAAAAGATGAGTCGGGAGGGCGAAAGCTTTCTCCCGTCTGCCTGGAGAAGGAGAAAAACGTCTAGTTCCTCCCTCCTTCTCGTGTCCGCTTGGGGGCTTTTCTGTACTACAGAAAAGCGAAAGCATTTCTGTAGTCATACAGACGTTTCGTTTTCCGTTTCTGAAAAAACCAAGCGGTTTATTCACACGATACCCGCTCGTCACCTTGACGGGTGTCGTATGTCGTGTAGAGTCGGTGTCGTCCAAATCTCGTTAATCTCGAGTCTCTTTCTTTTTCTTCTACGTGTCCACACACAGCCTATCTATACTCCGTTTCACCTTACGTTGGACCCCGAGCCAAAGCTACGGACTGCCAGAGTCAATCAAGCGCGTGTTTAGAAGTGACGTCAGCGTGTTCCTCAAGCGCGTATCAGTGCGCGGGTTGCCATGGCGTTGGCAGGAAGGCTTAGGCGGGCTCACTGGGATGAACCGATCTCATCTGCTGTTCTAGATTAGCATACCTTACTTTGTGTACTGTTCTCCGCTTATTACGGAACGCTGGAGCATTCTGGAGTTGTGAGATCGACGCGCGACGGTTTCGTCACCTTTCTGTGTGTGGGATAGGCTTACACGTAAAGCTTTACCTGTCGAGCAGAAGCAGGATCCGCAGAAGCCTTTCGCTTTACTTGTGGCACACAGAAACCCATACACGTTTTAAGTCACTCAACAATTCAGGTAAGCGTGAACAATCGAACCTTGACTTTAACCGAAACGCTCTTGCCTGCTTGGAAGTGCGCCGCATGCTCCTGCTCGCATGCAGAACGCGCAGGCCAGGGTTTTATATATCGGTAAATAAAAGTCGAAGAGCAAGCAAAGTGACAGTGTTTTAATTCATAGCGTTTGCTGCAAAACCGTGCGTGCGTTTCATAAGAACTCTTAACGCGACTGCCACGACGTAGGGAGAACTTTCATCAACACTAGCTCTCAGAGAGCGAGTGACGAACCACGCACGGCGGTATGAAGCTGTTTAGTTTCTTTTCTCCAATTCCGCAAAAAAACATGTGGCATCGCCGAATAAATCTCCGCTTCACGGCGCAACCACACATGTTGTCAATGGATGTTTTCTTTTCCATTCACTACGATGGCCTACCAGCTCGTCCGTCGTGATCCCGGTGATCACAGCCTTCTGAATCCACGAACGTTTCCGAGACGGCACCAACGTGCGAAGGCCCCCTGAGCTTCGAACTGTGCGAATTCGGACCTAGCGATGTTGGCCCCAATTATTCCAACTTGAACCTTGGGAAGTTAGAAACATCTTTAAAAAGTGTGTAACCCTGAAACCGAATTTGATGTTGCTCGCATTCTGTAAGCAGTCGCAATGTTGTGGAGGTTGATCGAGTAGAAATAATATATATTTTAGTTCTCAGTGTCAACAGTAAAACCTATCAAAAGAGATCAGGCTGCTGCAGGATATAATAAAAACAATTATATTGAAAGGTACATTGACAAACAATCCTAAAAGCAAAGTAAAATATAATATTGCGCCTAATGAACATAATATTGCAATGTATACAAAAAAGTTGGGTTGGGTGCATGTTTATACAGCCTAGAACTTGGTCTGCCTCAACGGACGACGAGTCTCAGCTGTAGATGAGAAATGTAGCCAGTGCAGTACAACCGCTAGACTGGGGTCTTTAACGTGCATCACGCAGTAGTGATGCACGACTGCACGCCGGTACGATGCTCATCCAGATCGAAACGAGCAGGGTTGGGGATTGGGCCCAGGATCTTGGGTTCTGCAGCGCGAGCGATCGCTCCACATGCTCCGAGCTGGTGTGCGCTAGCCCACTCGGCCACCAATCCCCCCTGAATATATACGAGATGAAGACACTGCTGCAAAACAAGCACATTAAGTTAATGTTAGCACACACTGAGCAACAATCTCAATATCACTAAACCTCTGTCTGGAAGAATCTCGCAAGTTCAAGCCTTCGCACCATCTGACAGTGGTCGAAGGGTGGCGTAGCAGGCCCAGAACAGACCAGGACAGCCTCGTGAGGACAGACACCGACAATGGCACCCCCCCCCCCCCCACACACACACACACTGCTGGAAAACAAGCACATTGAGTTAATGTTAGCACACACTGAGCAAGAATCTCACTAGACCGAGACTCGGGCGGGAACTATTAAGCAAGTTCAAGCTCGTACCATCTGACAGTGGTCGAAGGGTGGTGTAGCAGACGCAGAACAGACCAGGACGGCATCATGAGGGCAGGCAGCGGCGAGGGCACCCCCACACTGCTGCAAAACAAGCAAATTGAGCTAATGTTAGCACACACTGAGCAACAATCTCAACCTCACTAAACCGAGACTCGGTCAGGAAGTATTTTGCAAGTTCATGGTCTCTCACCACCTGAGAGTGGTCGAAGGGTGGTGTAGCAGACACAGAACAGACCAAAACGGCCTCAGGAGGGCAGGCAGTGGCGAGGGCACCCCCCACACTGCTGAAAAACAAGCACATTGAGCTAATGCTAGCACACACTGAGCAACAATCTCAACCTCACTAAACCGAGACTCTGTCAGGACTTGGCGTCACTCTAGCATCATTCATTGAATCCAGTCAAAATCGCTCCACACGTTTCATACTTTCTAACTATCACCGTGCAGCCAGCGTCACATCCATGAGAGCGCCTCTATATTTGCCCAACCTCTCCTTTCGTAGAAAAATAGCTCGCTTCTGCTTATTTCACAAGATTTATCACTCTAACCCAGCACTTCGAATCTCATTATTTTCAGAACCATCATACATATCGCCGCGTACCGATCATCCACTAAAAGTAGGAATCCCCTACTGCATCACCTCCACCTTTTATGCCTCCTTCCTACCCCTGACCTCCGTCGACTGGAATCGCCCTCCCGCATCCGTAGTCTCACTCACTGACGCTGCGAATTTTAAAACCGCCATCACTGATGTTCTGAATAATGTTCCATATCGATTCTGTAACATCTGTCTTTTTTTGCGTTTTGTTTTCATTTTTCAATTTATATTGATGCACAGTTTCACTCCTCTCTTGCCTTCGGGCCCTGAGAGTATACCAAATTAAATGAAATGAAATGTGTCAAGTTCAAGCTCTCTTACCATCTGACTGTGGTCGCAGGCTGGTGTAGCAGACGCAGATGAGCCTGGAAGGGTCTCTTGGGGAACGGCTTTTCGTGGGTCGTCCATGGCATTGTACGAATTGGGGCTTTTTACCACAAAAGAGATTCGCAGCCCATGTCCTCATCACTTGAGTCGTCCATGTCCTCATCACTTGATTTGTCGTCATTGCTGCCTAGGTGAATGACGACACTGTCAAGTAACAGTATCTTAGAAGCAGTCGGCTTCCCACATCTTGTTTTTCATATCAATGACGTGTCTCGAGTATGCCTTCCAGTCGGCAGGCGTCACTTGTTGTAGAGCACCTGGAGTCAGTATCTCAACTTCCGCCAGCTTGAATGTCTTGTTTGCACCTGCAATGGAGCCTTTCACCTGGATCCAGATAAGCTCAATGGGGTTGAGCTCGGATTGGTAAGGTGGCAAACGCAGTACACTGTGCCCATGCTGCTCAGTGATGTCATTGATTCGGTATTTCTGAAGACCTGGCATTGTCAACCTAGCCCTCTCCACAAGGTCCAGAAGTTCTGCCTTCAGAAATGTTGGATCCCAGACGATGTCATTGTCGGTGAGCCATTCCTGGATTGCTTGTTTTCTTGTGCGAGAGCTTGGAAGAGTGTGGAGTCTAACCGAATGGTGAGACGCATTGTCCATGACAATCACACTGTTCGGTCTCAAGTCTGGCAACAATATCTCGGTAAACCACTTTTCGAAACGTGCGCCGTCCATCTCCTCATGGTAGTCGCCGCTGCCCTTTTTTGCACGAAAAACGTTTGCAGCACCGTCAACAAAGCCCTCGCTGCTTCCTGCATGGACCATAATAAGTCTTCTTTCTTTCGGGAAGGATTCTCCAGCCCAACTGTGAGGACCTTGTTGAATGCATCTCTTGGTGTCTTTACGGTAGTGTCGTCCCACACCTTAGACCTTGTGTGGAAAGCGTTGACCCAGGTCTTGTCTAGGTAGTAGATGGTCTTGTCATCCAGGCGATGCTTCCTGATTGCCCGGAGGTGTGTGGCACGCCAGAGCACCAGGTCTGTGCGCTCCATCAACAACGAGTCCCTGTTGCGCCTGATGAACGTGAATCCCAGATCCACCAGAGCTCTCCACAGCGTTGTGCGGCTGATCTTGGGGAACTTGTCATAGCCCGAGAAACCTCTAAGACCTGTAAATATAAGTTGTAAATATTTGTTTTTTAAACTTGTTTTGAAATATTGCTGTATACGATCACTTTGACTACATTATACTTGTAGCAATTTATTTTAATGTAAATTATTTTTCTGCAAGGCATCTGCGAAAAAATGAAAACATAAAAACTGCTACGATACCAATGTACATGTGCATAATTTAGCTACGTTTGTTCAGTTTCGCTCTCTAGCGCTGTGGGGTGCTCCAGTTGAAAGTAAAAAGCGGCTGTTATAATGACAACGCTAACAACTTATCTCAACCGACTGAGAAGTTCGAATGGGTCTTCAAATACGTGCAGCTTTAAAATCATGTCTGCTTCATGTCATTGGAAAAACTCAGGCCCATGCAATTATGACGAGTGGCGCTCATGTGATTTAAGTAATTTAGCATATATTAGTGACTGTGGCTAATAAACCATAGGAAGTTGAAGGTGTTAACGCGTTTCTTTCGCTCTAGTGAAGTATGTTTGTAAAAAGCGCCATTACCTTTGACAACGTCGGACACTCGTTGCGGCGAAAAAAATCGTGCACGATGAGCCGCAACGTTCCGCGGTCGGAAGAGTCCAGCAGACTGGGTGTAGGCGGGGCAGACCTCTTTTTTTTTCGCTTGGACGAAGGTACCGACGGTACGTCAGCAGTACTCGACTGAACGAGTTTTTTCCACCTGAAGATCGTGGAGTAGCCCACTCTTGTCAGCTCAGACGTTCTTTGGACGATCGCCTTGTAAGACTCGTTCGGAGACTCGCAACGGAGCTTGTAGTAAACGTTCAGCACAACTTGGCGCGCCTCTTTACCAAACGAGGTTTTAGAAAATGTCGACTGGAAGCGAGCTGGCGATGGAAGTACCGGCGCCTTTGACTGGGACACGCATGACGATGCCGCAGCCATTACGCAAACAAAGGCAATTCGTCAGGTGACATCTTAAACATGGGCGAAAAGTATTTGTAAAGTTGAAATGATTGCTTCCAATAAACATTTAACAGAGTTTTACAGAGTGTACAATAACTTTTAAATACAAAAACTTCTCTCTGGAACAAACATTTTTTTAAAAATAACGTCACGAAATGGAAAGCAAACCTGAACCAAACGCATGAAGAAACGAACGCAACAGCAGCGTTGCCAACCAATTGTTTAATTTCTCCGAACATGCTACCTAATTATGTATTAAACATCACGTTTGAAAGCTCTTCTTGAATACAAAAGTTGTTTTTGTGTCGATGGCACACGACACAAAAATATTAAACTAAGGCTAAAGTATATCCACGCTTCGTACTGCCCAAGATCTTTGACGCACTACTTCGCGATGCGTAGGAACAACTTGTCTGGGTCGCGTCACAGCCCCCAGCCGTCCGCCGCGGTCCAACGTAAGGTGAAACGGAGTATAGGTGAAGTCACACACCGATGATTCTACATCGCGTGGACCGGTTGCGGCATGCGTTCGCGGTTCTCGCGCACACGTGCCGACGGCTCCTGTCGTTGACAACACGGCCATCCTCCATCCCAGTCGCCCCGGCTGAGTCTTTTTGTCGCTGGAACTTATAATGTTTCGGTGAAATGATCATCCGGCTCACGCTGCCTCTTGCTGAGGTTCTACCTCTACTATATCTGTGTCGCTCTCTGCTTGGGTCGGGCTCATTCAGCGACTGTATGATGGCAATAGCGTGATGTCAACGTTCAACGGTGCCACATCTGCAGACGTTCCGGTGCACAGGGGTCTACGTCAGGGCTGCCCGTCGTCTCCCGTTCTCTACATGCTATATACATCCGGCATGGAGAGGACACTGCAACAAACTGGTGTTGGGTTTACTTTGCAACAGAAGCAACACGAAGATGTAATAGTACGAAAACTTCCCGGGCTCGCTTTCGCAGACGATATTGTTCTGATGGCCGACAGTGCACCAGATATAACGTTACTGTTGCTGGCGAGTGAAGCGGCAACGGATCGACTCCAGCTTCAATTTAATGTCAGCAAGTTGGCTGTTGTACAGTTCTCGGGACAGTGCGAAGGCCTTGGGTCCCTTACCATCCAGAGCAATGTGCTTCCGGTTGACACAAAGTATAAATACCTTGGTGTGAAACTCACCAGTTCAGACGACTATCTGGGTGAACACTACACAAATCTCAAGGCGTCAGCATTGCGAAAGCGAAACGTACTCCGTCGCCTTTGGAGCTCCGATCTGTACGCCATCACCCGGGAGCTTTGGAAAGCGGTGGCAGTGCCTGGATTAACTTTCGCCAATGCCGTCACCTGCGTCCCCAGCGAGATTCGTGAATACCTAGAACGTCGCTGAAGGGAGATCGGAAGGCAGGCGCAGGGATGTCATGAACGAGTGGCAGATGAACTGATTCAGGGAGATCTCGATCGGCTGGTCTACTTTCGAGGCGCGGGAGGCCAGCAGTAAGATGGAATATTACGCCCGACTGCGACATATAGATGGAGATTGCTGGGCGAGACGGATATTCGTGTACAGCTACCTACAAAACGTACACACAACATGGAGGCAACGTGTCATCTGGCTTGGTACGAAGAATGGTGCTTTCGCTATGGTCGCCGAGCCTACGTCTAAGAGAGAATGGGTCACCCAGGTACGATCGCAAATCAAGACCATAGACGCCCAACGATGGAGGGAAGAGATGCAAAACACACGAGCGAGCACCATTATGCATCTTTTAAAAACGAAATCGCCCCCATCACCTTTTTTGGGAATACACTGGGCAGTAGATTCCTCATCGAGGCACGAGGTGGGGCCTTGCGCACCCGCCTTTACCGATGGAAGTACGACGCCAACGTGACGGACACGCGCTGCAGTACATGTGCTGATGCGGAAGAAACAGTTTCACATTTGCTTCTCGAGTGTCCGGCACTTGTGCCCGCACCACGAGTCGGCACAAGCATCGACCAGGCCCTCGGGTTTAGAGAAGGACAGAATTGCATCACGTGTTCCAAACAGAAGCTTGAAGCTTGATGGTCTATTCACGTGTGAGCTTGTGGGATGGAAGCACTCCTTTTCTAAAACTGTTTCTTTTTTTTTCTTTTTTTTTTGGGGGGGGGGGGTGGGGGGTGGGGGCGTGTCTATTGTAGACTCTCGTTTCGAAGAGAATGCGCCACAAAATACATACATACATACGGAAGACGCGCCTTTGCTATCTTTTCCTCGATTTTTCCTTAGAGTATAGTACGAGGTGATTCCCCGTCTTTTTTTAGACGGAACTGGGCCAGGGCCTTCAACATGCTTCTGGATTAGCTCGTCACAGTACATAAAGTAAGCACTGCCTGAAGAGTTGGCCGGCAGGTTCTAGTCAGTATTTTATGAAGGGGTTAGGGACACTAAAACAAATGAAAGCGACCATCAGCGTGCTGGAGGGAGCTAGGCCCACCCAGGTTTTTTCGACCGCGGACTGTGCCCTTTGCTTTGCAAGACTTAGTAGAGGAAGAGTTGCAACGCTTACAACGCGACGGGAGTTTGACACACGTACGAAGGTCCGAGTGGGCGGCGCCTATTGTACCAGTACTAAAAAAGGATGGTAGGATGCGAATTTGTGGCGACCTCAAACTCGCAGTCAACCAGGTAGCCAATGCAGAAGTGTATCCGGTGCCGAGAATGGAAGAAATCTGGGCGAAGCTCACTGGAGGAACGATATTCTTGAAGTTGGATCTTCGCGATCCGTACCGGCAGAGACGAAATTTCAGACCTGGAGATCGTTGGATCTCTGCGATGGGTGGGCGACCCCCCAGTGCATCATCGGCACAAGTGATACTGGATGAAGACGGCACCTGGAATCGCCACAGGGAGCACCTCAGGCAACGAACCCTAGACCCGCCATAAGAAAACGTGGAGGTGCAGCCGCCAGTGGAGGGTGTTGTGAACAGGTCTCTGGGGCAATGAATCCTCGTGCAGCCACAAGACAACGTAGGTAGGCAGACGCCATTGGAGAGTGTGGTGAACCTACATGATGGGGACGTGCGTGACATGTTTGATCCTTGTGTGCCTAGAGACAATGTGCAGACACCAAGTGCTATTGTTGAACGTTCAAGACAAGATGTGCGGGCGGACCCAGTGAAACGATCAATTAGAAAGTGCCGACCTCCAGTAGGATCCTCTTTGTGATGGACACTGTGAGTTGATGGGAAGGGCTGTGACATTGGGCTATAGGCATTCTGTAGACAGTGCTGTAGCCGCACGTGGAATGGGTCTGAGCTAGAAGAAGAGAACAACAAAGGCGGCTTTCAGAACTACAGGGCTTGGAAAGTGCTTGTGTTCGCGTGATCTATAAAATATTATTCTTTATTAATCTTATATCTAATTTAACTTCTAATCAGAGGCCTAGCGAAACGCCATCATGCATTATAGGGCATTAAATGGGTTCATATCAACACAGCATGCGTTTATGGGTTGGATTTGTTGAAAAGGTGTAACGCTCGTTTGTGACGAGAAAGCGTTACACGTAGGCTAAAGGCCGGTTCAGACACTTGCGTTTGAGTGCGGTTGACTGCGGTGCGTCGAGAACCGAAAGCGAGTCACCGGCACATCTGTGCTTCGTATGAAGCGTGGAATCCAATTCAAGGAATCATCTTGGCACGCGATATAAGCAGCACGGATGTCCTGGTTTATCGCTGCCGCAAAGCAGTCAAACGCAGTCAAACGCAACTGTCTGAACCAGGCTTAAGGCAACACTAAATGTGCATAATCCGTAAGAGACAATGCATCCAAAGTATATAGAATGCATAATTATTCATAACAATCTACGCATGATCATAACCAGAAAAAGACACTCGAAACCAAAGAGATTCTTAATTGAGCTCTGCGGAAATCGAACCCCGGACCAGAGGATCCGCAGTCCGACATCTTTGCTCGGCGTCGCAAGTAAGAGATGGACGGCGGAGCGAGCAAGGCAGCCAAGTATGACTTGCCGCCGACAGTCGCCTGCAGTATAGCATGCGACTCTCGGCGGCGAGGGATACTTCGTCCGGCGTACTTATTTCGCGGGCGACCTTCGGAGGAGACTTATACTTATGTAGCATACTTAGCCCACAATCGACCGTCGGCGCCAAGTCATACTTAGGCCGGCATATACTTAGTCCGTTGGCCACAGGCGCTGGCGAGCTATCCATAGTTCAGCATTCCTGGTTCGGAAGGGTCGTCGGCAGCGTGTCACACTTAGTCCAATATAATTATACTTGAATCCGATAACAGCCGACGTCACAATCTGATGGAGCCAATCGTGCAGTGTCAAAAGTATATCGTCACGGCGCCAATCGTCTTTGTACTTTTGCAATCACCGGTTAAACCAATCACGCAAGAAAGCGCAGCATCACGGCACCTTCATTGTGCGTCATGGATCTTTTATACATACCGACAGCATCAGGCGGTGGCTGCACGAATTAAAAATCGAGGAAGTGACCTTTTTGCGCTACCAATCGAAAATTGGTGCTACGCTACCAGTTTTTTCGCTCTCTGAGCTGCGGCGCGTGCCCAACGCGACCTTAAAGGAGCTGTGCAACGATATTCAGTTGGAATGTTTTTCACTTTACACGAGCTTACTGGCACTAGTGGGACTCAAGGATACTCGCACGCAACGCCACTGGCCAAGAAAGTCCTCTGTTGCGGTGTAATTTCAAGGACAAAAGCGATCATTTTCATTCAGTCTCTCCTTTGCAAAATTTGATGACGTAACGTGGGGATCGCAGTACACCCATATGACGATATTTGAATGCGGTTCATGGATTGGACCCGAGCATTGCGTGGGTTCTCGATTTGGCCTCGTGATAATTACTAGCTCGAGAAGCATTCGGGTAGTGGCCCGTGTCCAATCGCTGCAACGACGACAATAGCCGAGCCATAACAATGTCTGGAACTCAGCGCGTGTCCTGTGCTTTGCCAACACCAGCGCGAGGCTATGATCAACATTGGCGGCATATAATCGGTTCCAGGTCGCGTGGCCGCTTGTTCTGGCTGCGAGTTGAGGGGGTGAACGCTGCTCGTTTTTCTTTAATTTGTTTCTGGGACTTCTATTGCGTGGGGTGAAAAACGAACGCGTGTTTCATAGGTCATTAATGTCAGGGATTCGTTCTAAGCAGTATTTGCGCAAAGTACAAAAATTGTTGCATCGCCCTTTAAAGAGGGGCATCCGTGGCGTCCACCCAAATGTCGTGCTTTTCTTTCCGTCCACTTTCTTTTTTTTGTTTAACACAATTATATATATGCTGCAATTACGTGTTCTACTCGCTGATCCACAGCCTCTTTCCGAATTTCCTCGGTTTTTCGTGCCGACTTCCGCCGCTTGGCATCGGGCGCTCACGCGTGCGCAGAACGCTTCTCGGAAAAGGTCCATTGGCTTCGTAAAATAATTGCGTAGGCTGCGGTTAAAGCTAAACGAAGTATAGAGCTCGGGCGACTGTCGGCGGCCAGTGATGCTTGGTCCAGCATACGTCGGCGCGCGCAGCTGGTTCAGGACAAGGCGTAGCTCCCACACGTGGACTCGCGACATCACGGGGTAAATCATAACGTACCAAGGAATAGCGCAGCAGG
Organism: Ixodes persulcatus; assembly: GCA_013358835.2. Lineage (NCBI taxonomy): Eukaryota > Metazoa > Arthropoda > Arachnida > Ixodida > Ixodidae > Ixodes > Ixodes persulcatus. The sequence continues at coordinate 473,644 of JABSTQ010009767.1, forward strand.
AGTGTAGCGTCAAAAGTTCAGAACGTAAAGCGGGCGTATGACGTCAGAACACATAGAAATAACAAAAACGTAAAAATCGGCTCCAGATCACGTGGCAGCTTGCGTGGTTGCCAGTTGAAAAAGTGAACGCTGCTCACTTTTCGCGAATTTTTTCTGCGACTGCCATTGCGAGGAGAGACAAAACAACAACAACCTGACGCGTGTTTGATAGGTTATGAACGTCAAGGAATAATCGTAAACGGTATCTACTGAAAGTACAAAAATGATAGCGTTGCCCCTTTAAAGCTTTACTCCGGCGATTTTTTGTGCTACCTTCACATGATATTTTTGGAACCACCGGCCTTTACCTTTTCTGGTGTGCTATTTAGTATCGCGAAATTCAAAATAGTTATTGCAAAATCGGCAATTGAAAGTGATGCCAAAACAAACAGTCAAATATAGATATAAACTTTTCAGTTTTGTGCCGTTAGCGGAAGGCAGGCTTGCATGTCAAGCGGGCAATCCAAAAATGTATATGCCGAGCATTCATTTCGTGCTGCTGCGCCGGTGCTGGTGCGAACTTCCAAAGCATTTTATTGACACCATAAAACTGTTTGCAATCAGTTGGAAACATAGTCTACAGTCCAAAGTGTGAACACCTATCTTCCGCTGACGTCACCTGTTCGTTCTTGGCAGTAGAGACATTCCCTTTAAAAAGCAGGATGAGGACCAAAATTGTAAGTTAAATAACTTAGCGAAAAAAAGTATTTTGCCCCAATATTTGCGTTACTATTTCATCGAAGTTTGTTGGTGTGGTTAGCAAATTTTGGGGCGAATCGGGGGCTATGAAGACAACGCCGGAGTACCCCTTCAAGCAGCAAGGTGACTCAAAGTGTTGTTTCTTCGAAGCGTAGCTTAGTCAGAGGAGATAGCCTGTATGTCCCTATGATAAAAATGATTAGCATAACACAGACACCAGTTTACGTTACCAGCACCAGATAAAACCGAAAGCAAACAAAAAAAGACACAAATGAGCCGCGCTGAGAAAGATATATTTTATTAACGTTCATAAAGCAGTGCCAAAATTTACGTTTCTCCGAATTAATTCTCACATTACAAATTTTTTATGATGTGAACAAAGATTAGGCTATCATTAGACCCTATATTGTTTATTGGGTCTTGTATTTCTTTGTTTTTTGGACCTTCTGAAGCTTGGGTTTTTTTGTTTGTTTAGTTTTCTTTGTCGTGGTTTTTTTAGTAGTTCTTGTTACCACGGGCTTCTTCGTTCTTTTTTTGGTAGGTTTTGGTTTTACAGGCTTCGTCGGTTTGTTTCCAGGTGCCCTCGTAGTCCACGCTCCGGGAGGTCTTTTTGACGTCGTCGGCCACGTCCACGGTTTCTTAGTCGGGGTTGCGTCTCCAGGTACGGTGGGGGGTCTGGGATTACCAGATGGGTCAGTGGCATCACACGCCTCGACCTTCGCCACTGTCCTTCTAAAGAGACCGGCCACATTTTCGTTGTCTCGACACAGCAGCTCGCCGCCTCGTTGAAACTGGGTGCTCTACTCACAAGTGAAAAAAATATGCGTGCACGCATGAAAGTGAGGACAAAACAAGAACGACACAAAATAGAAACTGAAGTGAAACGCATGGACGACGATTTTATGAATTCAGTTTGGCAAGCGAACGCGCAAATTAAGCGCTTTGCCACTCTGACCAATTATCCAAAAAGCATAAGGTTAAAAGGATTGTCCGGCGATATCCGTAAGTTACTAACACTTTGCGCTGGTCACGCAAGGAAGGCCTAAATATAGTCATATGTGATATTTATTTTATTAAAAGAAGCCCCCCTATTCCTGAAATCAATTACGATCATCAATACGAAACTTCACGCCAAAGTTTGCAAGAATGCATGTATGGTCGTGTCGTGACGTCACATCTGGCATGGTAACGTCAGAGTCGCGAGCGTTGACTTATTCCAGGTTTTGATCAACATGGTTGATGGTGCGTACCTAGACTGTTGTCGAAGAATTGAGCTTCCCTCAATAACGTAAATCTTTTATTTCTTAGAACAAAGTTATTTTACTGAGACAGCAGTCGAAAGCTGAGGTGACCCTTTTTGCTTGATGTTAGGTCATAGCCTTCGCTGTTGCCAACGAAAACGCTGTATGTTTTGCAGTTGGGCTTTGTTTAAAATTAAACTACTTGTGCGGCGGAGGAATAAAAATTAGGATATTGTGCGGATATTCCTAAAGGAATAAGTATTATATAGTAAGTTTTTCTGAAAGACAAAAGTTTCCCGGACAATCCCTTTAAGTTTACATCGTTGGTCTTTGCAAATCCATATTCTGTATTTGCAATTTTTATTTACCTAACAACAAAACAAATGAAGGACGCTTAAACTTTGCTTTTAAAAGACGAACGCGACGGCGTAATCGGGTCCCGTTCGCAACGCCTTCTCATTCGCTCCCCATGCTCTTTCTGCCAATCTGCAGGAAGTGCGGCGGACGTGGCCTAGTCAGTAGCGTGCCATGGCTCGCAACCGAAGGGTCGTGGTTTCGAATCCAGCCTAAAAAATCTTCAAATGTGTCTTAAAGGCAAATGAATTACTTTAGAAAGTGAAATCGTTTGAGACACGCGGCGACCTTTAATTCGAATTACATGCACATTTTTTAATCGCTTTCATTCCACACGTGGGCTTCACGTTTCACGTGAGCGTTGTGGGCTGTTTGAAATTCCCGGACAAGGTCATGTTACTGTGACGTCATGATCGAATCGACCAATCAGGATTTTACCGTCACAACGCCACCGTCCCCAAAGCCGGCTTTTCTGCGACACGAGCTCCTTACCGCTTTCGAGTTAAAATCAGTAGTGCTCTGCGGTTCACAGTTCAGTCATAGCTGTGACAGCTTATTGGACTTATGTTTCTTTCACCTTACGCAGAAGAACCATCGTCAGTGTCTGCCTGGAGAGTGACACACTAATATATTTATGCAAGAATAGTGTGACTCTCACCTGAAATGGGGCGGTACTCGCGCCCTCTAGGTGACTATTAGCCCCAGGTGAATTGTTTCAGCGGCCACCAGTCGCCCAGAGGGCGCGAGTTGCGCACCATTTCAAGGGAGAATCAGTTACTTTTTACGTAAATCTTCTCCACTTTGGGAATTTTCATAAAAATCATAACAAGTCATATTTTTATACTCCAACGGAAACCCTCTAACGGACATAATGTCATGTGACGCCATCACGTCACATGCCATCCAGATATCACGGGATACCGTGACGTCACAGTATCGCGGGAGACCTAGGACACATCTGACATCACGACGGACGCCCTACATCATCATTTAAAGGGGCCATCATAACAGCTGTCACTGTAACAAAATCTCTTGCCAACTAAATTTTAGTTGGTGATAGGTTACTCGTTTTATTCAGTTACTTGTTACTCGTTTTACCACGAGGCACCATAGTGATACGAGTATTCACCTGGAGTACATATTCGAAACGTAATCGCAGTCCAACTGACAATTACTGGATCGTCAACCCCGTGTGCCTGGAGACTTTGAAAAAGGCCTAACTGTCAATCTTTTATCAAAGGCAACGTTACTAGAATCCTCAGTTGGGAAACTCACCTTTGAAACCTGGGCCGCTGGCGTCCACCGAGACCGAGCTAAATACGACAACAGCGCCACTCAGTATCATTTGTCTTAACTGTGGACACCTTGATCTTTTAGAACGCATGTTTTTGCGTAAAAACCAACGGAAAAAAACTTTTTTTGTAGTAAATGAAGGGCGCGTGTTGTTTTCTAAGATATTTAGTTTGCAAGGTTTTGCAGTACAATTAATATTGTTTTTATCCAACCGTGCCTCAGCGGTGATTTCAGGTAGCGCGTCCCGAGCTAGGCGCATATTAGCCTCAGTAGCAATCCGCGGCGCGTCCGCTGGGGAAACGGGGGTGGCGCCCCTGTAACCTCTTTCACCGTATCTGTGGCCGCTGCGGGAGAAATGACGGCGTTGTGATCGCCATTAGCTCGGTTCTGGAGGACGGGTTGGTGCCACTTTTTCAGAGCAGTCTCTATGGCAGTTTCCCAACTGAGTGGTTTAGTAACGTTGATCAAAGGTTAAGAAATCAGTGGACACACCGCCTCCAGCACGAGCTTTCTACCTTGGGTAGCACTTCGTCCCACGCGCAGTCAAAACCCGGGAAAAACTAACGTGCGCGTGCAGGAGTTGGACCTTCGGCTGAATTCTTAGCCTTTCCCCTGACTATTGGCCTCGAGACCCAGATTGAATTTTGTAGAAGCGTGCTCTTGTTTATTCATGGTTCTCTATGAGGCACGTGTTGATTCCATATGTTTACAATGCGTGTGGAGACAAAGCAACCACACTAAAGCCCGTGTCCCACTAGAGCGACAGACAGAAACAAAATACAGCGACAAGCCTCAAACCCATGCAGCATGGTCGCGATGGTGTCTTTGGCAGGCGTTTAGTCGTTCGGTGCTCGTGAAGTAAGCACGAGCGATTGCAAGCCTGCCAAAGATACCCTCGCGTGCACGATGCTCGTGTTTGAGCATAGCCTCCTTTATTCTACAAAGCCTCTCAAATCGCGAAAGTCTCTGGTTTGAGGCTTGTCGCTGTCGTTTGTTTCTGTCTGTCGCTCTAGTGGGACACGGGCATAACAGCAAAGAGCACTGTCAAGGGTAGACATAACGAGTTCTTAGCAGTTGATTCCAGTGCGCGAGCGCTGCATTGGCGCCTCCCAAGGCTTCGGCCTCGCGTGCGTAGCATTCGTTTTGCTCCAGGTAAGTGTAAAGCAAAGCGTAGTTCTGCTTTTCACCACATGAGCCGTGTCGATCGAATCTTGAGGCGAATACACCAACACGCGTTGGTTAATAGGTTTGAATAGGTTGTGGGCAGCTTGGTGGAGGTCGAAACTTTTGTGGAATACAGCACCCCGTTTCGCCATTGTAGAAAGGCAATATTTATAGTTTATAAAAAAAAAAGAAATGATCATGATATATTTATAAAATGTCATCAAGCTTAATCTAAGTTCTAGTCTACAGAAGAAAATTTATGTTGGCAAAGTTGTGTAGAAAGTAATTCAAATAACACTCCAGGAGCCCTATTTTACTGCCCCTAATGTAGCTGCTTATTGGTAAAATCCTTGAGCGCTTTGTTCCAAAAGGCCAGAAAACGCAAACAGCATATTTTTGCCAAGTACTGTTACGTAATCGGTGTACGAACCTTCGCAAAGAAATCTGCGTAAGAGGAATTGAGATGTTTCTCACCCCTCGGTTTAACGAAGAGAAGCAGAAGAGTGATGTTTTCACCGCGACAGCGAACTTGCTATGGTCATTCAGGTACGAGTATTGGAGGTAACTGGTACTGTTAAAGTAGAACCGCAGCAACTCGACGTCCTTTACGGAGTATTTCTGGTCGCAAACCGGGTAGAGCCACCCAAACATTTCCCTTCGCCAAGATTGAACCCAAATGTCGCTCTGGGCTTGTTCAGTGACAACGTGGGTGTAAATATCTGAAATGAGATAGGCACTATACACCAACTCAACTCTCTGACATTACGCAGTTGCGGTGGCGCTGCTGTTCGCACTGGGCGTGTGCAGATGCTTCCTCTCGCGCGAAAATGTTTTTTTACGCACGCGTCCATACTTGGTGTGGGCAAGTTTGCGCTTGGTTATAAAGAACGCGTTGGTGTACATTCAAATACTTTGCTAGGATGATACATTCTACTCCGCTGATTTGCATTAGACAGCGCGCCTACAGCACCGAATTTTCCTTTAACTGCGTGGAAAGACCGCGTCCGAGAGAAAGCTTCCGCATAGCCCTGTTCCCGGTGTCGCGTGTTTGTGCGGCACCGAGGGAGAGGGCTGCCGCTAACGCAACGAGATACCGGATTCGCCGAGACAGCGGAAATGGATGTCGCCAGTGTCTCGAAGGCTGCCCACGACGATAGGTGGTGGCAGTCACCCCTCCCAATTCAAAGGGGATAGACCCGAGGCGGCGTGAGTGCAGTGGTTCTAACTACGTAAATGCTATCGGCTCCGAGGACATTGGAATTTCGCGGAGTAATACCCCTGTCAGACGGGCTGATTTAGTGCACTTCAACCAAGTGCACTTCGCCTTTCGTGTCATTTCTGTAGTATGCCACACGGCTTCTTCTTGAAGAACACACTTGGCTTAAAGTGAGTTTGACGAACTCCCTTCACTCGATCTAGTGCATGGCCTCGATATCAGTTCTTCAAAAGTAAATCATCACAACACAGAAAAACAAAAACAACAATGTCGCGTAAATTTTGTTTTAAAAATAATTTTGAATTCGTAAAAAAGAGGACAGAAAGGACTGTCATAACAAAAAAAAACAAAAAAACTAGTGGGTGAACTTATCATTAAAGTTTTGGCTGATCTGCAGCAAGATTAGCGCCGCAGGGAATCAGTGAAAGGCGACGACAAAATTAGTAATTCCAATGCTAACTTGGTTAGCAGAGGAGAATTGAGATTAGATTTGTTTCAGCATGTAGCTGTACGAGAAAGCATGATATTCATGATCTAATAAGGCAGCGTCAATGCCTCCTCCTAGACCTCCTTGGAACGAAGCGGAAAGTGAAGGTTGGACCTTTTTTTTTAATGTTGGCTTGCGATGATCGATCAAAATCATCCAATTGGCGTAAATATTGTTCATTAATGTAACGTTGTTTTGTAATGTGTCCTTATTGAATAGACAAAATATTGCCGACACATTTATTCATTTACTTTAAGATTTTACGTGTCTAGCAGCACTTTACCATTCGTTATTGCCATCATTTGCGAGTGACACAAATTGTTTTCGTGTGACACCGAAACACTTCAAGCAATTTTGGGGATTTTTAGCAAACCGTTGCCGTGCTGCGCATTCTGCACTACCGGAGCCTTGAAGCATGCTTTTAAGCGCTCGCCCCGCAGTCATGACATCACCCGGGCGCGCTCTCAAAAGCAGGCTTCAAAGGCTCCGGTAGTGCGGCACGCGGAACACAATAACGGTTTGCTAAAAGTCCCTGTTGACTTCAAGTGACACTTTGTAAGCTGAAGTGCACTCTGTTGAAGTGCACTAAATTAGCCCGTCTAACAGAGTACAAGGTGTATTCTCTAGTAAAGAATTTGCTAAATTCCCAAGTTCCGACTAGAGGGGCGTGCAAGCATGTTTTGTTGGTTTTGAGTTCTAATGAATATTATATAATATCTCTTTCAACAATGAACTTCATATATTCTAAAATATAGAGACATTATACGTCATTTTTAAAAATAAATATGTAAGGCACACAAGTCATGCGTAAGCGAGCGATGTCTTGGTTTGTTATTATGTGTTTGTATTAAAATAAACACGGTGTTTGTACTAAAATGTTATCATGGTTTTTGTACAAAAATAATCAGTAGAATTTGTTTTGTGTAAAATATATCAAACTCCGCATTACGCACGGGTTCCCAAATGTTGCACGAGTAATTTTGCATATGAACACACTTCGGCATAGAATAATTTTTTTTTTTTAAATTTAATTTGACAGAGACAGACGCGCCCGAAAGTTTCCCATAGTTAATGTTACATGAGAGCATTTTCTTTACTATTCTGTATCGCCATACGTCGATATTTCATATGTGAGGCCACTAACATGTCTAAATATTTAAGTCATAATGCTTGTGTACCCTTGTGATTTAAAGACGTTAAGGGTGATGAGGATAACTTTGTATATGACGTCACGGAAATAAAAGGAGGGAAGAGACGCACCTTTTTTCCAACGAGGAGGCTTCGCAATAGCAGAAAATTTAGTACTGTTTATACCCTTGATGGCTGTAATTTTTACAGTGGTCCATGGGTCTATAGATTTCCCTTTTATAAGTGCACGCAAGTGAGGATATTTTTTAATAACACTTTCTGGCCCATGTTTGTGATTCACTATCACAGATTGGATCAAAAGAAGTTCAGCTGAAAAAAATGAGAGGCCAACAATATCATGCCGGCATCTTATCATTTAATTTCGCAATGACTGACATATAACTCAATATCTAGACCGACACTAACAATGTCACCCAATGGTGCGATATGCTGTTATATAAAATTTAACCTCATTAAATGTAAATGATTCTCCTTTGACAAAATAACACTTGCTCTTCCTACTTCATTATTAATTATATTATGACTACCACGGCTTCCTATAGATGCACCAGTATTCACATAACCAATGACCCCTCCTGGAGCAGCCCTTTGGGCTACGCCACTGGCAAAGCTTGTCAATTATTCGGTTATATGAAAATAAAAATGAGATCTTGTCCTGTCGTTTCTTGGCGAGTGTGACCAAAGAAGTGGAAGTGGGCGCAGAAGGTGCATAGGTTGGGTTCGTTCTTCTTTCCGTAAACAGGTAGGACAGCTAGTGACCACGGGTCTTTCGCGGTGACTGGGGTCGTCGGCTATATAGACCTTTTCCCCCTACGTCGGATGGACGCTGCCATCTTGGGATCACGTGACGCGGCCGTCATAAGGTGGCTTCAAATCGTCGCTCCTCTCTCTCCTCCGCGCCTTGGCGAAGACGTTGTATTCGTGTTTTCGAGCGCAGCTCTTAGGCGCCCGTTCGGCGTCGCCGTCGCCGTCGGCGTAACTGCGCACGTTGCGTTATTATGGGACGTCACAGTTTCCCCACTAAATTTAGCAGGGAAATTGAATTGGTGTTGAGGTCATGTGACGAAAGTTTTACCGCTAAATTTAGCTGGGAAACTGAAAGCGCAGTGTTACGTTATAGGACGTCACAGACCTACGCACCAATTCAATTTCCCCGCTAAATTTAGCGGGCAATCGAATTGGTGTTGGGGTCACGTGACGTCCATTTTCCCACTAAGTCTAGCGGAGAAACCGAATTTGTTCATAGGTGGCGTGACACAAAATCACGTGACGTCATTTTCCCCGCTAAATATAACGGGGAAATTGAATTGGTGTTGAGGTCACGTAGCGTCAATTGTCCGGCTAAATTTAGCGAGGAAGCTGTGGGAGGAGGGGAGGGTACGGTGGAGGAGGAGAGGGTACGCAGGAGGAGGAGGGTACGAAGGAGGAAGAGGACACAGAAGGGGAGGAGGGTGCAGAACCACCATGTGAGGGGAGGGATCTATATTTGTATTTATTTATATTTCTTTCTCAAATCGTTTAGCACGGCATATCGCAAAATCAAAATACTTCAAGAGCTGCGCTTTAACTTCGCAATACAGAAATGTGTAATGTTTTTTATTTTTTATGTCACGTTTTACCGCGTTATCTTGCCTTGCGTTGTAAAGTGTCGTCTGATACTTATTTTTACAATCTAACTGCATGCCATCATTATGTGCACAACTTCTGCACTTAATTTTTTTTAAACGTTTTGATTATTTGCACTGTCAGCGTACCGGATACGTGTGAGGAAAAGAATCAGCGTTAGCACTGGCGCCATTTGAATATATAGATGACTCTAAGACACACGAGGGTTGAGAGATCAATTATTTATGTCGGCGCGAATTTTCTTAAGTGATAGTGGCGCAATAAAAAACGCAATGTATATTTATTATCACGCATTTATCATCTTAAAGGAGGCAAATATAGTCAACGCAAGTAGTCACTATGTGTGTTTCTTGAAAGCAGCGTGCTCTGCCTTCACAACAAATCCAAAAAATGGTGCTTTTGATTACAAGGCGGAGTCAATTTTGCTCAAGTTTTTTGATACTTCATTTTAGAAGTAACGACAACACCCACAAATGACAAACCACATTACCCTGGAACAAAATGGCGGCATTCAGTTCAAACCTCTGCTGTGCGCCGCCTTTCGCTTCCTAAAACTTGCAACGTCACGCAGTCGGCGCTTCAAAGAATGTCACTACTTCTAGGAAGCTCTTATCTAGGGACCTTGATTTTTTTCGGTATAAACATTCGCTTGATTTGTTTATTTATGAATTTATGAAAACGATTCGTCGTGCTCGGTCTCATGTCGGCAGTCGTTAAATTTTCTTAACATATTCAATTCAATTAATCTATTTAGACACAAAAGGTTTGGCCCCCCGGGTGAAAAACGTGCCAAAGACAGTATGTGAGTGCCTGACAAAAGCGCCTGATTCACGCAACATGTGACGCTGAAAAGAAGCCGTCTGCATGGAAATCACTTGAGTGCAGCGTAGTCGATGCCGGATTTACTTTCGATGCCGCTGAAAGTAAAAAGAGTATCTGTTCAAATAAAAAAATTATCTCTCCACACAAAATTCATCAAGTGGTGCCTTGCAGTTGACTTGAGCCAAGCTTGCTAGAGGTCGATTATCTAGTGCTATCTAATTTTATGTCGCGAATTATACGGAAGACAGACGTCAGACTTCATTTGACGGGTATGTCCTTTATCTCATATTCCAAATACGCTGTAAAAAAATGTCCACATGACGAATAGTTTTCTAACATCAGTGTTGTTATATGCTGCTCATGAATACTTTCGTGCTAGTTGAAAATGAGAACATTTTCAACTCGGCCTAAGATGGACCATTGAAACATCTCTCGACTACCCGCATTATTTGAAGAAACCTATGGAGACGATATGGCTTTTTTTTGTATTCCATGCGTCATTACACGGGGGTTTCATTGTCGGCAATTTGCACAAAGCGTTGGTGTCATCCTAAACCGAAAAATGAGCACTAAACTTGCGAGTTTGTCTGTTTTTTGCGATTCAGCACGTTGTTAGTCAGGTCGTCGACCTGCCTTTTCACTGTGCCTCTATGCATTAGTCTCTTCATTTGTTTACTTTTATGAAAACTAGTATCAGAGGGTACGTCCAGTACGGCCGTAGATATCAGTAATCCTCCTCGCCATCATTTCAGTCGTTTCGCCGCCAAACCTGGCCCAATGATGAACATGATCAGATGAAGGAATTCGCAAAAACGTCCACAATTTAGGCTCGTAACTACGTCGTAGTTCTCAAGGTGGCCCATTAAAACGGTATGATTGGTTCTGTACCACAGGGGGTACCTTTATATCACAAAATTAAGCGAAAACGACACACCAACACTGCCGCGATCCCGCTGAAACCTAAGCCAACCAAATTAAAGCCAACTTACGGCTCCGCGTGTGCTAGCGCTTTTTGTCCACCGGTCAGGGAACTACTGATATGAAAAGGATCGATGGGTATAAATCCTTTAGCTGTGCCTGAGGCGGTGTTGTGCGCGTCGTTTTCGTTTCCGCGTCTTCAGTTTTATTATGTTGCCTAATGTTCACAAGCTCGCTTGCGCCATCAATCTTCTTCCCTAGCCTCCATTTTATAATTTTTTTTTTTTTTTGCAAAATAGTTCGTACTAAACGTTAACATGCGTCTCATCTGGGACCCTTGTATCATCGTAGCATCTGCGCTAAACTTCCTCCAAAATCTTTCCGCTCCTTTTATACGTCCCAAGTATCACCAAATAGCTAGTATTATCTCTATGCGAACGTTCCCACCATTGCTTGCACTTTCTCGCTGAAAAAAAAAAAAAAAATTGTCTATGCTTGTTTTTAGGCACGTAGCCAGGGAGGGGGGCATGGGGCCCGCCCCCCCCCCCCCCCACCTTCCCGAAATCTTCAATTTTGCTGGAACCTCCTCTCCCCCCTCCACCTCATACAGAATTTTGTCACGGGCGGCCCCCCCCCCCCCCCCCCCCCCCGAAACAAAATCCTGGCTACGTGCCTGCTTGTCCTGTTAGCTTTATCACTCTTAACCCAATAATTAGACAAGCGCTATTTTTGTAGTAAGTTAGTACGTTTGATTTCTAATCCCTTTACTTATGCGAGTGTTGTTAAAGGGGCACTGAGACCCCCAAATGTATTCTTTCTTTAATTTACCAGACGATTGGACATGATACTTCGACATTACCCTCAAGATTTGAAGACTTGAAACAACGTATCTGCAGAGAAACTTTTTTTTTTTTTTTTAGAAAGCCGATTTTACATTTTTTGCGCTCCTCGGTGACGTCAAAGATGGTTTGGGGCATTTTTTGCTTTTTGTTTTTGTTGCCTACAAGCTGAAAATTGATCCCTGGAGAAGGGGAACAAGGGAAACAAAGGACAAACACAAATCTCCAAACACAGCTACGTGACTGGTGCGCGACTGAAAAAATCCGCCTGGTCCTGGTATCGAACCAGGAACCACTCCATCTTCTGTGACTGAGTTAACAAGGAGTTTATATTAGTTGTTGCATAAAGCAGAAAACACATGTCAAATAATGATAATAAAAATGCTCTGCAAGGCTTCTGCAGGGCATGTTAAAAAGCTTTTATTTCCAATAGTTCTTTACAAGGGCCTATCCACTCGGGAGCAAACCAGGAGTTAGGCGTCAGTAGAGCAAACGGGTTTTATCATCTGCCACAAGTCAACAAAAACAAGGGTGAACGGCCTGCATTTTAAGATTATCATAATAATGAAATTAATGCAAATGAGCGTGCGAGCTGGACAAGAATAACGATAATAATCCCTGTAGAAGGGGAACAAGGGGGACAAAGGACAAGCAGAAATCTACAAATACAACTAGGTGACTGGTGCGCACCTGAAACAAATCCGCCCGGTCCTGATATCTAACCAGGAACCTTTTAATTCCAGTGGAGTACTCTACAAACTAAGCAAACCAGGAGTTAGACGTCAGTAGAGCAAGCGGGTTTTAACAGCTGCCATTGAAAGGATGATTGGACTTTATTTAAGGTTATGCTGATAATGCAACTACTGCAGAGGCGCAAGAGAGCTGGACAAGAATAACGATAATAATCCCTGCAGAAGGAGAACAAGGGGGACAAAGAAAAAACAAATATCCTAGCACAGCTAGGTGACTGGTGCGCGACTGAAAAAATCCGCCTGGTACTTGTCTGCCTGGTCCTGGTCCTGTTAAAATCTGTTTACTCTACTGACGTCTAATTCCTGGTTAACTCAGTTGGTAGAGCGCTCGAGGTCTCTTTCTCAATACCAAGACAAGGTGGGCATTTCCAGTCGCGCACCAGTCACCTAGCTGTGTTTGGCGATTTCTGTTTGTCCTTTGTCCCTCTCGTTCCCCTTCTCCAAGGATTATTATTGTTTATTTTGTCCAGCTTGCCGGGACCTTTGCATTGATTGCATTATCGTCATAACCTTAAAATGCAGGCCCTTCACCCTTGTTGGTGTTAGACTGGTGGCGGCTGTTAAAACCTTTTTGCTCTACTGACGTCTAACTTCTGGTTATTTCCGTTGGCAGAGCGCTCCGCTGAAAAGGAAGCGGTCCCTGGTTTGATACCAGGACCAGGGTGATATTTTCAGTCGCGCACCAATCACCTAGTTGTGTTTGGAAACTTTTGTTTGTCGTTTGTCCCTCTTGTTCTCCTTCTTCGGGGATTATTATCGTTATTCTTGTTCAGCTCGCTTGCACCATTGCATTAATTGCATTATTGGCATAACCTTAAAATGCAGGCCATTCAGTCTTGCTGGTGTTAGACTGGTGACGGCTGATAAAATCCGTTTGCTTCTACTGACATCTAAGTTCTGATTATCTCAGTTGGTAGAGCGCTCCACTGGAAATTAGGAGGTCTCTGGTTCGATACCAGGACCAGGGCGATATTTTCAGCCGCGCACCAATCACCTAGTTGTGTTTGGAGATTTGGGTTTGTCCATTGTCCCCGTTGTTTCCTTTCTCCAGGGGTTATGATCGTTATTCTTGACCTTCTCGCTGGCACTTTTGCATTAATTGCATTATTATCATAACTTTGAAATGCAGGCCGTTCACCCTTGTTGGTGTTAGACTGGTGGCAGGTGTTAAAACCCGTTTGTTCTATTGGCGTCTAACGCCTGGGGCCCTAATCTGCACACTTGCGAAAAGTCGGCGACAAATCCGATAGCTATGATTGGTCATCGCCAAGGTCAAGTGCGGCGTTGGCCAATCACGGCCGCCGGATTTCCCGACGCCTATTTTGCCAAGTGCATAAAATAGAGCCTCTGTGTTAGCTTCAGTTGGTTTAGCGCTTTCACTGGCAATGGAGAGTTCCCTGGTTTAATACCAGGACCAGCCGTTTTTTTTTTTCAGTCACGCAGCAGTCACCAAGCTGTGTTTGTAGATTTTTGTTTGTCCTCGGTACCCCTTGTTCACCTTCTCCAGAGATAATTAGCATTATTCTTGTCCAGCCCGCTTGCACCTTTGCATTATTTGCATTAACATTATAAGAGGAAAAGTTGTTTGTCTTTCCCTCTTCTGTCCTCGTCGATCAGACATCAGGCGCTCGCTCTTGATGACGCGTCAGTAGTGAGTTTTGATATATTAGTGGTCCACCGTTCTGCTTAGTTTCAAAACACTTTCAAAAGGAGTGCAGTTGAAGAAGTGCAGCGAACTTTGATGAGCGACGTGAGGGGCGATGTCACGTCGGAGCTGTGACAAGGACTGTTCTATTAGTGGCACATTCGAAAGTGCCCCTCTACACAACCTTCCAAAGAATGAAGCGGAAAAGCAAGCGTGATTGGAGGCAACTTCCCTAGGACCATTGCTCGGTCAAAACAAAGCTGCATTAATGGCTGTCGAAACAGGACACCTCAAGAACACATGAGGCGACACTTCTCCGCTATAGACCTTTTTCGTGTACTCTAGTCCCCAGCCACCTAATAGGCATATCCGGTATGGGCGACGAAAAAATAATAAAACGTTTCAACATGCAAACAGTGAAAAAGTAGATGGAATGCAAAACGATAATGCGTGACGGTTACGCTTATATCCTAAATACCTTCTATTTGCGTGGCGACGGCAAAACAATGTTTTCGCCCATACTGGAAGTGACGACAATTATAGATGGCGGCGCCCTTGTGAGAAAGGTCTATATAAAGTGCGGCGCAACGCTTCCGTCCGTTCGTTTTTATTTTTTGTCGGGGGGGGGGGGGGGGGAGCTTCCCTTTACCAAGGTCAGCTTACGTCCTTCACGGAGGCCTAGAGCATGCTCATCACGTGGGTCCGGACATCACAACCTCTGTTGGCTGTCAGTCAATCGCTCAAGGCCTCCGCTGCACTTCGAGTCCAGTAAACGGGAAAGAAAAGGACAGGCCGCAGGCACACCATTGGCAGGTGGCGTATTACGCCAAGTCTGACGAGCACCGACGTCAAAAAAATTCAGAGGAGGCCAGAAGGAGGAAAGCCGTGATGTTTGCCTGGTGCATGTCCAAACAGAAGACGGACTGCCGGACTCCAACATTCACTTTATATGACAGAGGAGTGTCGTCTCAGGCTTTCTCAAATATTCTGTCTGGACACACCTTTACCAGTCTTTGTTGTCAAGGAGCCGCATATCTGAAGCAACTCAAAGTAAAGACGACTCGGCGGCGTCCTCAAAAGCATCTTCTGGCCCTCGATCAGGCGTCTTGTACAGTATCAGACCCAACCTCTGCGAACGTTCAACTAATTTCTTATCAAAGTTCGAAAGGTCGTTTGGTACCGAAAACGACACCTGATCTTCAGAGTCGTTGATAACATCGCGCTTGATTGCGGCACAACCATCGGGCTTGCCATTTTGAGAGATCAAAGCAAAAATGGCAAAGAGACGGCGTTGACGCCTTGACGTCGGCACTGAGCCACTTCAGAATTTGATTTTGACGTTTGGAAACCAGCGTCGTCGTGCGCAAGCCACGTTTGTACAAAATATGTTTCATGCACGCCAATAATAAATCCTATAACAATGCAAATTTTGGAACCTCGTTATTTTTGCAATTTTAACCATCGATGACCTCGCGGCAAGTGATCAGAAAAACGATCGCAAGGAGGTGTCTGGTAGGAGAAAATGGTGCGTTATTTTTAAAGGCGCGTTTGTGCGGTATATTTTTTTTTCGCGTTGCAATATTGTTTTTGGCTATCTGACACCATTTTGACGCCATTTTTTATTGCGCGTGCGCTTCAGTCTTGCGGCCGGAAATCAAGGGACAGACAAGTGCAGAGTACTCAAAACGATTTGATTATATGCAGATTCTGTGACATCTGCTGGGGATCTGCACCATGATAATTGCCTTGTCAGACAAGCACAACAAAACACGAAATTATTTCCGGCGTCTTAACGCGGACAGCGTTTTGGTGGTGTCTGAGGAACCTTCCAGAGGATCCCTTGTGCAAAAAAAATAACTTTTTGTGGTCAGTTGGTAATGCTCCAACGCAAAAAATAGCTATAGTTCAAAGTGACATAATAAGCGCTGAGCACAGTACGTCATAGAACATCTTATTTTCGCTCCCTTGCCGATGAGATTGCTGCATTAGCCGATAAGAATGCCGAAGAACAAATAACAAAGCCAGAAGAGGGAATATAATAAGTTACTTCTTGCGTTTTTTAACCTGACAATGCCTCAACAATATGTGCTTGGGATGTTGGCAAGTTTGTTTATCTCTTTGTTCGTAAAATGTGACGAGACCCTGATAACAAAAACAGCAGATCACCATCACAGTCCCCGCTGTGATGCAATATGCAACGTCAACCTGTTATTATAATTTTTGAATCCAATAATTGCGCATCAGAAAGCTAAAATATTTCGCCACGAATTGACCCCAAACACTCGTGTGATGCATTTAAGCGATACTCTGGCTCTGCAAGCAGAGCCTATGCAGTTACTCTACCTTGGGTAGTTATTGGCAGCTGGTTGGCAGCGTCACCAACGACAGCGCAGACGTTACGTTGCATAGCGAAACTCTGCTCGCTTCGATCATTCCTGATGGACTAGCACTATCTTAGTCACGTCTGCGCCTTCCCGCGGCGGTATTTCTCGATTTCACTCCGAAGTAAAAGATTTGGAACCTTGACATTCGAAAACATATCCATATCCAGCGTTGCTTCGTATGTCTTTTCACGTCATTTGACCCGGAAGCGTTGTTCGGTGATCGGGTTCAATCGCGTCCCCCTCAGCTGCGAGCGGCAACGACTGCAATACGTTTTTTTTTGTTTTTTTGTTTATCTGCGCTGGAATATGCCAGTACGAAGCGCTTGTGTATTCGACGGTTTGAAAATCACTAGGAGATGACATTCACCGGTACCACAATTGATACAATCAACATGAGAAATTATATTTGACCCTCGTATCAGATTATTATTCGCTCGCTGGCAGATCGAGTAGACGAACTGGGATTGAGATGATCACGGGTGATTCGCCAGCGCATGGAGGGGATCTGCATTCTCAAATTCCAGGTCTTGTGTAAAAAAACAACAACGTTAGCATCGATTGTGACCCCAAACCAGTGTTGGACAAAATACTCGATAAAAGTGTTTAAGTTAAGTTAGTAAATACCTGCTTTACAAAGTATTTAAAATACTACTCAAGTTACTTTCACTGTAGAGTATCTGGAGTAGAGTACAAATACTTAGAAATGTAGTTCAGTTACTTTTGAAGATACTTCGCATTGCATAATTTGTATCGACGTCAGTGACAACGACAATTATACAGCTGAGCAAATCTGGGTTACCAGAATGGTTTATTAGCACGCAACAACACAAAACGGTTAAAGAAAGAAAAAAAAGTATCGTAGGGAGCAGGATATTGTCACGAATGACAAATGATGAGGCGGCGAATAACTGAAGAAACTAAACATTTAATGATGCGAACTTGTGCCCAAAACAAAATAGAGAAAGGCTAGCGTCGCAGGCGTCAATGTTGGCGAAACAGCAGGATCGAGTGCTGGGGCGAGACTGACTCCGGACCGCCACTCGGAGCACCTGTTGTACCCGCGTGTGTTTCTGGAACATTCGACGTAGAAAGTTCGGCGTGTAGAACATTCGTAACTCGATCAGATCTAGAACTTACGAGAATTTCAAGTTCAAAGAATCAATAAAAAGGAGTCCGCTCCCTGGTATCGAACCCGGAGCCTCCGCGCGAGAGCCTCCGCGCAAGAGCCAAGAGCGGTAACTATTCGGTCACGCGCTCGCTGGGACAACGCGCGTGGCAATATCACTGATAGATCTTACAAAACATTTGTGGGACAACGAGACAGAGCTCGCTTTAGCTATTGGGGAGGAGATCAGACCGTGGTGCCCCAAGCGGTTAACTTCAGAACTACATAAATGGGGACAACAAATACAATGACTCGGCGCTCGGCTGACTTAACCGAACGCGGCATCAGCGTTCGCCTTAGTTCATGTTCTCCGGTGAGGGGGAGGAGGGTCTTTTTTGCTACCACTCCGGTCTGCATGAACAATGCAGCATGCACGGTGCCCGGCTCAGCACAAAAGCCAAGTGGGTTAAGCTCGCATCCTCTGACGACTAGTTTCGGGAGAGATCCGGCACTTAACGCCACTTCACTAATTGTTGGTATTTTTACATTACACTGTGCCCCGCGCTCTATTAAAAAAGATGACAAGAACATGCCCGCAAGGCCTGTGGGCATGTGCACAGGCCTTATGTTGGGTAAACACCGTGGGGGGGGAGGGGGGGCTGACAAACGGGTCGGAGCGCCTCTCCAATAGTGATATCGCTGATGCGATATCACTATCGATGCGTCTAAGGTGCGTCCTGCGGCGCACCTTAGACGCATCGTTTAACTACAATTCATATCCCCTTTATGGAGAGTTCACTATAAACGAACTTGGGATACGGACATGAGTGATGTGATAGCAAAGAGAACCCACATAATAGCCACTGCAGTGGTCGCACCTTCTTCAAGTAGGTTGCGTTCAGAAAGGCACTCAACATTGGGGGACACTTTGTTGGCATTTTGAGAGGTCATCCAGCTCATAGTTCGTCTCCTGTACTGTTCTCCGCTTATCAACGTTCGCTTGCAGCCAGTGTTCGCGAGAGCAATAGGTGACGGACTGACGACAAAGAGAAAAGAAACAAAAGAAAACCTCGACGTTTTGCCCTAGCAGAATCAAATATACAAAAAGCAAAACAAAAATGTCTTCTTTTTGTGTGTCCACATCTCATTTTCTTCTATTTGTTATTTTCTTGACACTCAAGTCTGCACTTGTTGTCGTAGGTCGTTTCCCGGTCTGCGTTGCGCTGCAGAGTGGCACCTTTACTTCCTAAAACCACACCTTGTGTTTGAGCATTTTTCGGGGAGAAACTCGATGAAAACAAAAGCCACCGTTGGGAAGGCGAGGGGAAAACCTTCATTGCACGAACTTTGGTCTGAAATATGAGTCACAATTGGCAAAGAAGCGATGTTTTCACGAGCTCAAGCAAAGTCAACGTAGCTAATCGGAGCTAGCAACAGGATTTGGTTGCTCGAAAGAATGTTCACGTTTGCTCGTGCCACGCCCAGGCCACTTCATACCGAAAAAGTCGTAAAATGGCGGAATGTCAAAAATGTATTTGAGATAATGAGTACAAGATACTCAGAATTGTAATTAAAAATAGAGTATCAAATACTCTCGATCAGAAGTATTTGCAAGATACCAAGATACTTCAGAAAGGTTTTTGAAATACAGTATATGAGTAGAGTATTTGAGATAGGCACAAGTCTGCCCCAAACGTCTTGTAGAGTGCTGTGCTATGGTAAGCTGACATTGAATAGAAACTAAGGTAGGCTGCTACACAAGATATTGACGCGAAATTCTTGTGATAGCAGCTGCACCGTGGAATCACTGTCTTGTCGCAGGCTTCTAATTTGCGCAGAAGCTACTATACCCGTTTTCACCTCAAGAAAAAAAGCAAGTTTTTCGCACTGTACATACGCGGCGCGAAGTATTTCTTACGAGATTCGGTTGTCGGAGGAAAGAGCGATGCTTTTGTGTTTGTACCATGTACGCCCTGATAAGATAACATATATCTTACCTAAAATTCACCTACATATGTCTTAATTATCAACATAAAGGAAAAATTTGTATTGCTCCGCGTGGAGCCGGACTTTTTTTACTACGGTTCTTGGGGTGAAAACGGATATAGATGACACGCACCTTTGAAAAGGGTGTATTATTTCCATACAGGGGGCGAGAAAAATAAGCGGGCCTGAGAAACGAAACTATGCTACTTTTGAATCAGCCCAAAAAGAAAGCGATATGTTGGTGCGTTACGACAAGGATTGCGACGTGAGAGTAAATGGCGTTACTGGCAATGCCTTTCTTTCAACCTCTCTGTCCTACTCACCTATTACGTCCACTTCTTTAGCAGGGACTGTTAGGCACATAAGTATGGCCGTTCTTACGTGCGGTCCTTGTCATGTTAAACTCTCCCATATGTACTTCATGGGGAACTGAGGTGTGGAATGGACCAACCACATCCCCGATGTTGCGTCAGCCATCAGTATGCCTGCATCAAAAAACAGCGTTCAGCAATAATGGTTACCACTGTCTTTAGAATGGAACAATTCTTTTATTAATGAATAACGACTACTGGTTGATT
Source organism: Ixodes persulcatus (assembly GCA_013358835.2). Taxonomy (NCBI): domain Eukaryota; kingdom Metazoa; phylum Arthropoda; class Arachnida; order Ixodida; family Ixodidae; genus Ixodes; species Ixodes persulcatus. The sequence continues at coordinate 493,941 of JABSTQ010009767.1, forward strand.
TAACTGACTGTAAACCATCGATGAAGGAGAATGTCCTTTTTGACCTTTCTATGTGACCAGATGATCCTTGTTTTCGATCAAATTTAGAAAAGAAAAGAGAGAAAAAGAAATAGAGAAAGAGAGAGAGAGGAAGAGCGAGACAGAGAGGCGTTGCCTTTGGTGTCTTGTGTGTGCCTTTTTTTTTCAGTCTTGTTAGACCTTCCTCCTGTTTAACGCATAATAAAAACCTTATTGCTGGTATATAGCCTGATCTTTAGTGGTTAACGATTTATGTGCGCAGGATTCAGGCGTAGTCTGTGTATCACTTTTCCTAATTCCCGTGAAATATTTGTGTTTATTTCCATCTTTGTGTGATCTTTTAAAACGCACACTGAGGCAGGAAGACATGGAACTTTTCTAGCGAAACCTGTGCGCGCCTCGAATGTATGTCTGCTTTAGGTCAATGGCTTCTGCAGAGAACAAGATCCGCAAGTCCCAATAGTGGAAAAAAAATGTCGACTTTGTTAAAAACGTCGTACTCAGCGGGTACGAATAAAATACGAACGTCGGAGCGCGTGGCATTCGATACACGCTGGACAACTTCGAGGCAACTAGGACCTGATTAAACTGCGAAGTGAAGAGAGGGGTTACGAAGGTATGCCCATTAAAGCGGGCGCGCACCCTCGCAGCCCCCTTCCCACTTCGTAGTTTTATCAGTTTCAAGTTGCCTCTAGGCAGCATGTATCGTAGGCCGCGCGCCCCACTGCTCGCATTTCATTCGTACTCAATAGTACACTGAGGCTAAAGCAATTTGCACATAGAAACATGCTGTAGTTGAGATAATTAAATTGCCGACTAAAAGTATTAAAACTTCGACCGTGAATGACCCTTTAATAACTCAGAAAAAGTGTATCGTGTATGTAAAGTGTTGTTTAGGTGAGATCTTTTTTAAAGATTTTCACATAACGAATATACTATTTAATCCCTCCTCCTGTTGCGTTCGGGAGGTGACGATCTCAGGCGTGGCACCAAGAGGGGGGGGGGCTGTGGCTCGCTGCTAGCATGGCCCCGAGGAAACAGGCCTGGAGTGGAGTTACTGAAGTAGAACTTTTATGTACACTGAATATACAAGTAGCATGGTCGACTGGTTAATCGGCAATCGGCGACTTCGGGCTCCCTGAGCCCGTGTTATATATAGCCATCCGAGGGCGAGAAGGCCCTCTGTGAGAGAGGAGCCTTCCCCGGTGTTCGAGTGTTCACGAGGTGTCCGAAGTGCGGGGGCGGCTGATGCAATTTCTGGGTGTTCTTTCAGCGAGGGGCAGATGATGTAATCCCTCGACGTTCTTGCCGCGCTCCGATGGCTGATGTAAGGAGTCGACATTCTTGCTGGAACCCAACACCGACAGACCCACACACACACACAGGCACGCACACGCACGCCGGTGTTTCTCCTTGCGAGGGCCCGCAATTCCAGATGGTCTCGTGGCCTCCTGAAGACGTTCTTTTTGAGTTTAAAGCCCCCAGCGAAGGGCGTCGCAACACTCCGTGGTAAATTACAGAGTCGTATCAACAGCGACAAATTGTTGCGACTCTTTTAAACCTGGTTTGATTTATTTAGCTCACACGGTAGATGTGTTCTAAACAAATGTCGGTGGTATTCTCGAGGTCTAGAGGACCCCGAAAATGTGTAAATAAGTAAATGATTTAACTTAATATGAGATGTATTTATCGTCACTGACAGAGGGGGAAGGGAGGTCTTGGATAACACTTCGGTGTCTCGTGAACTTCAAGCGTGCAGGCTCAAACACGGCACGATGGAAGGCAAAGTGAGTGCTGTAGATTGGGTGCCTAAAAGAGACGCCCTGCGGGTTTCATCCTGCCAGTGACTACAGGTCATAACTACATGAGCGAGGTGGACCTATTATAATGCTTGTCATGTCACACACCCAAGGGCGGACGCATACTTTGCTCTTTCTACACGAGTGCAAGTGCAAGCATGGTGTAGGAAATGAAGAAAGACGAAGGGCGAATCCGAAAATTAAACATATGCCTTCTTACCCTTGCTATGCGCGTACTCTTTGCCGTGGTGCCCGTGTGGCTCCTTGGCAGGCTCCTCCTTTCCGGTAAAAGGTTGATCGTTGTAAGTCACGTACGCTATGTCCTGTGCAAAATATAATGCGACATACTCGATTTAATAAACGTGCAAATGTTTATTCATGGTTTCCTGTGGGTCACGCAGCAATGCTCATTTACTATACACGTAAAATGCAGCATTAATCAAATTTTTATTCATACTGCAAAGTAGTCAGAATACCTGAACGAAAGGTAATTCGCATTCGGGTATGTTTATCCCTGAGACTAAGTGGGTGCGGGTGGCCTGGTGGCCACTAGAAAACATTCGAAATTATTTAATTAGTAATTTAATGATGCTTAAAAAGATTTCATTACTTTTTAAAATTTTTGAATTTCTTTAAAATACCGCATTTAGAAAAGCGTCGCTCGACATAAATAGAGACATCAGTGCTTCCAAAATTTACAAACAGCCACCATTCCTCCGTTTTCACCCTTTCCCACTACGCGACTTTTGCCCCAGATCGGGGTAATTAATATTACGCGTAGTCATGCCCGCTTTCGCGTTTCAACATTAAAACAACTCGCCGTGCTGTGAAATTTCGACAAACAGTTTGTAGCGGGCGTGACGGGGAGAAAAATGCCATCATTGTACACGGCTTCACACCGAAACTAAGCGGGCAAGGTGAAGAAAGAAGAGAGATCGACTGATGTCGATTTCTCTTCTCTCTACCGTTTCCGCAGGCAAAGCCGGTCGCAATAGCCGCTGGGCAGGGTTCCAGAGCTCGCCACCATCGGTTGATCCCCAGCGCCATTGTGGTGAAAAGAGGCAACATTGGGAAGGCTAATATCGCCAGCGCCGCCGGAGCACGCTTTTTATTACCAACACCCAGCGTTGTGCTGTCGCACTGCATACTAACTGTTTTCAAAGTGTTTCAAACGTTCAATATAATAATAATAATAATAATAATAATAATAATAATAATAATAATAATAATAATAATATAATAATAATAATAATAATAATAATAATAATAATAATAATAATAATAATAATTTATTCTGCTTCTTCTTTCATCAGCACGTAAGAGGCGGGTCAGTCGAAGCCAGGGTCGGCTTGTGCGACTAGACCCCGTAGTGATGAGACTGATTGTTCTCAGCCCCGAGTACAAGACAGCTATACACAATTTAAAGTTGTTTCACGGGTTACACACACAACTAAAAGAGTACTTGGGCTTATATACAACATCAAGTGCACTACGACGCATATAGACGTACATGCCTGGATCTACACATAAATATACACTTAAATACATATATACACTTAAACATCGTGCGGACATATAGGCCGGTGCTCGAACAGTCACTTACATGATAACAATAGCCAGCCTCCTCTCGGTTCTAGTGAGATTACAGTCGTGTATAATTCAAAGTGCTGCTACTAGCACAATTGTTTTATGCGTTTTTTTAAGACACGTTGAGAGTCGATTTGATCAAGAAAATCTGGTAATTTGTTAAATATGTGAGGAACATAATACGACCGAACACTTTTTCCATATTTGGTGTATACACGAGGAATTATAAAGTGTTCACTGTTTCTTATAAAGCGCTGGACAGTTCGAGGTATTTTAAATTCACTGGTCCAATAATGTCTTAAGATGACACATCTATGAAACAGGGGTAGAAAACGCGGCAAGCCCACATAAGAGAATATATCATCATCCTGGTTTAGATTCGGATTATATGCAACGTTTTCGCGATGCTTCTTAGAATGGCGTCAATTTTCGTTCTCCAAAGTGTTGAGCAATTGGCAAAGATAGTAATTCCATAGCGAAGAACTCCGTATGCAAGAGCATTCACGACTGTCTTTCTGACGGAGGTTGGGAGGAACGTTTTTGTATGGTATAACAGACAAGATACACCTCGTAGTCTTTTAGCCAGATAATCAAGGTGTGTGTTCCAGGAGAGATCGCTATCAAAAAAAAGTCCCAAGTATTTGACTGTATTGTGGTATGGAATGGGTGTACAGGTGCAAGATACACAAGACGAGGAATGTAATACAAATGGGATGTCTATGCATTGTCGTTTAAGTGGATTGCGGAAACAAATAAGCTTTGTTTTTTGTACATTCACACTGATTTGATTGGCTTCAAACCAGTCCATGACTTTCGTAGAATTATTTGTAGAGTGTTTATTGCACTACGCAGGCTGACATGAGTGGATAACAACAATGTGTCATCTGCGTATTGGAAAACTGAGCATCTTGATGTTAATCTAGCGAGATCATTGACGTAGAGATTAAACAACAGGGGGGACAAAACTGACCCTTGTGGTACACCTGACTTGAGCGATACCTTAGCACTTTTTTCATTGCAAACCATTACCTGCTGCGATCTGTCTGTCAAAAAGTTTTGAAGCAGCGAAAAAAAAGGACCTCGAAACCCGTAGTTGTAAAGTTTGTTCAAGAGTATTTGGTGACTGATGGAATCGAATGCTTTGGATACGTCGAGAAAAAGGGCACATGTAAATTGATTATTGTCGAACGAGGTATGCAAGATATCAGACATGTCCTC